>WUAM01000260.1:3075659-3184424 GCA_024336885.1 Actenoides hombroni | reverse complement strand
TGAATGGCAGCACAGCCTGCTGGTGTGTCAGCCACTCCTCCCAGTTTTGTATCATCAGCAAACTTGCTGACAGTGCATTCTGTTCCCTCATCCAGGTCATTGGTCAATATATTGAATAGTACTGGCCCCAGTACTGACCCCTGAGGGACTCCACTAGATACAGGCCTCCAGCTAGACTCTGCCCCATTGACCACAACTCTCTGGCTTCTTTCTTTCAACCAGTTCACAATCCACCTCACTACCTGATCATCCAGACAACACTTTCTCAGTTTAGCTGCAAAGATGCTGTGGGAGAAGGTGTCAAATGCTTTACTGAAATCAAGGTAAACCACATCCACTGCACTACCATCATCTCTCCACCTGATTATTTCTTCATAGAAGGCTATCAGGTTGGTCAAACATTCCACAACAATAAGCTTTGTAGTAATGACAAAAAAAAAAACAAACCCAAACTACCTATGCACATATTACATATAGAACATCTGATCTCATCTCTTATTAACAACCACCAACAGTTCATACTTCTGTTGTGTGATAAGGGTATTATACAAATCAGTATTTTTACCTAATCAGCATTAAATCATATTTGGTAAATGGAGTGTTTACCCTTCGATCTTTAAAATTGTATCTTTATAAACATATCTAAATCTTGGAAGACTCATGAGTTCTTGGTAGTATTTGTTATAATTCCAAGTAGTGGTTATGTTTTTTTTCCTGAATAACAATAAAGCAGTACAAGGCATCATTGACTTTAAAAAGCAAAATGTTAAAAGAATGCATTCTTCATGGTTGTTATTATGGTATTTCTTAATAAGCAATTCAAGCTAGATCCTGTAGTGTAATACTGTAAATTCAAAATAGGTACAGGTTTTTGTCCTGAAATTTAATCTCTGTTAGTGTTAATCTGGGTTATAGGACTATAATTTTCTATATCCATATTGTATGTTCTGCTCAAAATTTTCATGTAACACATCTTCTCTATAGCAAAATCCATAATTTTAAGCTTTTTACCATTTTAACATAGCTGTTTTAATGAGTTTTGGTTATACAACTGCTGTGCAGAAAACATATGTTATAAACCATCATTATATATGATTATGGATGAATATGACGTACATTTTTCATCTACATACTTTAAATTAATTAAATTTCACAGAAACTTAATAAATGCAGTATTATACAATTAAATTTGTGAGGCATTATTTTTCCTGTACACAAGATGACAAGAGAGTTTGCCATGGACATCCCTTGATCCTGATTAAAGGTATTAAGAAATTGACTATATCTCTAGTATGAAGTAGGTTAGTAGTATAATATAAAGAAGCACATCTAGAAAGTTTTTCAGATAGCCATGTGTTTGGTAGAATTACCTTTCCAAACAGAGTTTATATGGTAGACTTTCTTGCATGTTTCTCTGGACTGAAGTATGCATTATTCAAGGAGGTATGATTTGCAGAAAATAAGCGTAGTGGATAGTGTGATTGCTCTACAAGTTTGAGATAAAAATATCAAAATATTTGCTTTGTTCATGCATGATATTCTAAGATATGAGTCATCGGGTTTTTTTGGTAGTCCTATTAAAGATGCAGACATTTTATGAGACGTGTATGTTTGCAGAATGTTTTTGGAACAGCAATTTGCATTACAGCTAGGAAGATAATACATGGATACATTGCACATGCAACTGCTTACTCTTATTTCAACTGGGAAAAGAAAATGTAATGAAACAGAATTCTATTTTGATAGCATTGATTACTCTGTAGGCAGTTTAAGTTTCAAGACAGTTTCCATAACATCCACATCTGGTTCTGTGTCAAAGAGACAAACTTAACATGTATTATGTTTTGTTAGTAATCGCTCAAGTGGCTTGAATACACTAACCAATGTTTCAGCAATAAGTGAGTAATACTAAGTGATACACTGCTAAGTGCCAACTACAACATAAAGTAAAAAACCGTTTCTTTTAGCACAAAAAAGTAGTTATGTCCTGTAATGCTATTTTGAACTAGATGAATTCTAGGTGTAATTTTATACAACGTCACACTGAAGAAGTGCAAATGCTGAACTTCTAAAGTATATGCTTTTCTTTGTAGAAGATGCAGACCATTGTTCTGTAAGTCGTTCTTAATGAAAAGCTGTATTACCCTGAATGCATTGCAAGTTTTAAAAAGCAGTTATTGAAACATAGGCTGTCACTTGCAGTGATATATAATAAGTAAGAATGTGACAGGTCTTTTTTTTTCTTTGATTTCTCTCATGTTTTCTGTTAATTCTTTTTCTTTACAGAATTAACAGCTTCCATGTGTGTAAATTAACAGCATCACAGCACTTACAATAGCAGTTTTACATAGCTAAACAACCATCAACTTTTATATAAAGGCGAAACTAGTTAGCATTAAGTTATTGGTGATTATGCTTTGGTTTTCTGACCCATAACTGGTCACGTAACTGTGATTACAGGACAAAGACAGGCCCAAATGTCCATCATTTTTCACCTTTGCTTTCTTCTCCCTGCAGGATGCTGCTGCTGTTGTGAGGCAGCACACTGTGGTGGACTCCTTGCTTTCCAATTGATCATTGTTAAATAGCAAATCTCCTGGGCCATGACAATAAACACTAGTTGTATTGGGTTTGGTAGAGTGTTTTTTTGTGGTTTTTTGGTTGTTTGGTTTTGTTGTTTTTGTTGGGTTTTTTTCCTTATCAGTTCTATAGTGCTTCATTTTTCATAGAATCATAGAATAGTTTGGATTGGAAGGGACCTTTGAATGTCATGTAGTCCAAACAACCCTGCCATGGGCAGGGACATCCTTAACTAGATCAGATTGTCCAGACCCCTGTCCAACCTAGCCTTGAATGTTTCCAGGAATAAGGCTTCTACCACCTCTCTGAGCAAACGGTTCCTGTGCTTCACCACCCTTGTCTTAAAAATATCTTCCTCGTATCTAGTCTAAATCTGCCCTCTTTTAGTTTAAAATTATTACCCCTTGTCCTAGCACAACAGGCCCTGCTAAAAAGTTTGTTCCCTTTGCTATCTTCTCATTACCTGTCTCCATAAATGTTCATGGTATTTTTACAAACAGCTCTCCAGGGAAGGCTTCACGTAAAAGATTATGTGCTCGATATACGTGGGTTTATTACCTGTTACAGCACGAATATCCATGCCAACATTCATCTACATGTTGTAGGAAGTATCTTCAGCTTTTTATCCTCAGTCTCTTTCCCCAAAACTTAAGTATGCTCTCTGAATGTTAAAGTGAGACTCAAGGGCTCTTACTCTTCCTTGCTGCAGTTTCCCTCCAAAGGAAATGCAAGCACTCAGACAGGGTGCCTGGCAGTCACACCAGTCCAGGTGATTCGACACCAGTCCAGC
The DNA here is from genome assembly GCA_024336885.1 of Actenoides hombroni. Classification (NCBI taxonomy): domain Eukaryota; kingdom Metazoa; phylum Chordata; class Aves; order Coraciiformes; family Alcedinidae; genus Actenoides; species Actenoides hombroni. The sequence continues at coordinate 3,181,054 of WUAM01000260.1, read as the reverse complement.
ACATGCAGAGGCACCAGATACTTAGCACCATGAATGTACTTATCAGTAGGAACCGTCTGCAATTTAGGAACTGGTGGTTCTCTTACGTCTTGTGCAACATCTTTTTCTTTGGGAAAATAATAATATCATGCTTAATATGTAGCGGTTTTTAAAGATTTTAAAGTGTGTGATTTTCTTGATTATTGTGATAATTTACCAAATGCTGTACTTAAAAATACATTCTGTTATGCAAGAGTTTCACATAGAACATTGTAGTAGTTGTTAACCTGAAACCATGAGTTTATGTTTTGAAATACAGTTCATATTCTTGTTAACTGAAATTTATTTCTAAAACAGAATTCTTAGCTCTGCTTTCCATCAAGGCTTTAAAATGCAGCCCTCATGAACTGCAACACATTCTACTCAAGACATTTCTTAGAATAGAACAAAATTTACAAAATGATTGAAAACTAGACTTGTGCAGAAAAATACATAAACAATTCCAGAAGGGCTTTGAGATTTTGAAATCAAACTTATGACTAAAACATGAAAAAAGATTGCTTCCAATTTTTCCTCAAAGGGATGTATTATAGGTCAATTTTCATATGGCTTTCATATAATTTGTATTATATCAATGCCTTTTAATTATATGCCTTTTAAATATTTCAAAATGAAGAACAAACATTTCTAAACCAAAAGTAAACACTAGTGTATCAAAATGTGGAATGCTTTGATAACATCAGAATTTTTTTCAATTCTGAAATTTCATCAGAAACAGTAAGAAAATATATATCAATGAATAAAAGCTAGACATTGTAAAAGGCTTCTGTAAAATGTAAATATTTTCTTTGTTTACCATAGTAAGGCTATTTAATTTTGAACCTTTCAGTGTACTATATTATTAGGACAACCTAAACGATTTAGTAACAGGCCTATTTTTTCCCCCTCCAGAGAACACAGTGGCAAAATATCGCTGGTACACAGATAAGCTACAACTGTTCTTCCAAGTATAATGAACTGGCTAAAAAGCAGCATACATTCTTATTTCAAATGTGAAACTACCACTTATTTTGTCATCAATAATGTCAGGAACAGCTTTTAGGTTACCTCGGATATCTTCCTTCAAATCACAAGGTTTATGGAAGCACTTATATTCATCAAGAAAGCATTGATCTTTTCAGCCTCTGCAGGTTTTCCTCATCAAGAATTAGTTATCACAGCTTTTATATTTCTTCTTATATATTTTGATAATGTACACCAGATGCTCAAAGTGCTATCCACCTTGGCCTTAAAGTCATCTACAGTTATTACAGTTATGTGTCATCCCAATTTCATAGAGTAACTAGATATAGTCAACAACAATATCATTTATTGTGCAATGAAATTCTTTCACACAACAACATACAAGCCAGGGTAAATCCACCACACAAGCTTAACACATTTTTGACTAAAAAGTGAAATTAAAAAATTTGCAATATACAAATTCAGTAAGACAGATATGTGTGAATATATATATTATGATGACATTTATTCTGATGGACAATTAGAGTTTGTTATAACTCTTATCAGTACGCATCCTGGAATGTTTGTGAGATATAGTGTTTGTAGCATGCCTAACACATTATCTGAAATTATCTGTCTTTACAAAAATGTAGGATTTTTTCAAATTAAATCCAACAACCTGATTATCACATTTAAAATGAAGTTCAGTTGTATAAGGAGAGAGAGAAAATACTATTTTACATTTTTAGAACACAATAAGCATGTCTAACTTCAAGAAAATGGGACATCACAAGCATTTTTATAATTCTCTTTCATTTTCTTTTTACATTCATGAATTAAAAGTAACCAGAAATTTTTCACAATACAAATATAAGTTTATCTGTAAGAAAGAAGAGTTGTTGGTTTGATTTTAGAGCAGATTCTTCACATTAAGGGCTGCTATGGCAATTCCTTATCAAGAATTAGTTATCACAGCTTTTATATCCCTTCTTATATATTTTGATAAGGTGCATATGCATATTAAACTGAACATTTCCACATTATGGAAGCAGGTAGTTTTTACAAATCTATAACCCAGGTTGATAAACTCAAATACCATATCCATATAAATCAATGAGTCCTTCCAGATGTCCATCAGAAATCTAATTAGAGATCAAAGAGAAAATTGTTTGATAATTATTCCCTGAAATCTTGTAATTTGCCTCACATATGGTTGTGATATATGGAGTTCATTGTTTTGAACATCATTTTCATAAATAAAGTTTTTCTTTCACTTATTGATATAATAAAATTAATGTTTTCAGAAGCAATGTAGCAGACAAAACACTGAAGAATAGGGATAAGACCTGTGTATTAAAAAGCATAATAAATTTAACAGAGTTGTAGTATCTGCAAGCTTTTTTTGTTACACTGTTAGATGCAGTTCCATAGGTCTGTTTGACTTCAGAATTATTTTAGGGATTTGGAGTTTTGAGACATTTGGGAGTTTTGTTTCATAGAATGTGAGATAAATTGTGATATCTCAGTTCATCTTTTTTGTTTGTTTTGTTGGATTTTTGTTTTGTTTTGTTATTCTGATGTTCAAGTTTGCAATAGAACTGAATGAAAAATACCCTTTTCTGCTGTGTTGATCTGTTGGTCTTCATGGAATAGGCTCATATGTTATCTTTCTTTTCATTGGTAAGAAACCTCAATTTAAGTTGAGTAAATTCCAGAAAGCTCTGTCTGTATTGGAATTTCAAGATCTCAGAGTTTAAGTACATTCTAAAGTCCTGTGTCAACTTCTACACATGACACTGAAATAGATACTGTTCATACTTCAAATTCTATCCTGATATGCAACAGGGAAATGGTTACTTTGTAAATCAATTTAACAGTATCTTTTTAATACACATCACCTACCAGACTTACAGAAAGATATTTATTCAATGTGTTTTAGTTAGTCTATGTATGCTGATGATTACTGTCATTACAAAATATCTTAGATGAAATATTCACTTCCTTGGTTTCAGGAGCTGATGCTGTGGAGGCCCAATGTAAGAGATTTGAAGTGAGGGCAAGTGAAGGTGGAAGAGTATTGTTTTCTGCAGATGAAGATGAGATTGTCATTGGAGCTGACAGGCTGAAAGTAACAGGTATAGTAAAATGAGGTTTCTAAATGGATGTAAAGGGATTTTTTTGGTTGGGTTTTTGTTTGTTTGGGTTTGTTTCTTTTTAATACCCTTAGTATTCTGTCAGTCCTCTACAGAATTTTCATCCACTGCAGAGGAAAAAATCTTCTCATCATGAGTGTTTGCTTGACCAACCAAAGATACCTTGACCAAGCAGCAGATATTGCATAATCTAAAAATCAATTCCTCTAAAGGCAAATTTGGACCAACTATGCCACAAATCACCTTTACCACAGTGATTTGGCTTTTGTTGCCATTAAGCTTTGTTTTGTAGTACCTATGCCATTTGTTTATGTAGTGCCACTTCACAAAGGTAAAAACTATTGTTATGTACTAGGACCTTTGTTTATTTCTGTATGCAAAGTATTAAGTCTAACTTTCATGTGATTAAGGGTGTGTACTCTACTTTAGGAAGCTCAGCTGAAGTGTAGTAAGTGGAAACCTTGCCTTGGCTTGAACATTTGTTCAATAAAATAAGAAAAAGAATGCTCCTTGGCATTTTATTGTCATCTTTACATATATATTGGTAACTCATTTGATACTAGAAATGTCTTAACTTATAAAAAAAATTGATTACCTAAATTTGTTTTAGATAAATGCTTTATCTTTACTTAATAAAAGCTTATATGAATTTAGGCTAGACCTGAGCTACTCACTCATAATCTAGAATAAGACACAGAACTTGAATTGTTTCAACAGTTAGTGGTCTTTAGCTTTCGGGGATGCCTGCTTTACAGAGTTTGAAATGAACCATTGTGTAGAAAGTATAAGATGGTTCTCGTTTATGATAATTGTGATAAGATATCCTTTTCTGGTCTATAAAACTAAGAAATGCATTATTAGCAACTTTAAGCCTTTTTTAAAAAAATATCTATTAGGTAGTTCTACACAGTAATGCCAGATATAGTACTGAAATAGATCCAGCTAGTCTAGAGTAAAGGTATGACTAAACTTTCTTCATAAGCCTCAAGACAGTTGCTTGACTATATATGTGGGTTAATTTTTCTTCCTCTTTCTTTCCTATCTGACTGCTGTATTCTAGCTAAGCAATCTGTTTTAATACTGCTAAAAGTAAAGAAAAGGCTTTCACAAGCAGGCAGTTTAGTGAAGTTGTAGTATGCAATAGAATATGGTAAACTGTATTGGTTTACCAAGTTTGGAGTTAGGAGTGGGAGTCATCAGTATTTTGTTGAGTCAGCATCAATTCTTCATAGATAGTATTTGTACAAGAATTTTACCATAGTAGTAAAACCTAAGACAACAGCTGGAATAACACAAGAAGAAAGAAGAGAATCATACTGAATCCTGCTAAGGTTTAAGCTTGATCAGAATATTAAATACTGAGAAAGTTAATCTTATAAAATTAACATGGGAGATTTCAAAGCATTTATTATAAGTTAAAAAATTAAAACTTCTTACAAATGGTACTGAGGATTAGATTTCCTGCCATTAATAAATGTAATTATAAGTTGTAGATGTCATGGTAATTTTTTCTTATCAGACTTCAAAAGCAAAGTCTGCTCAGCTGTCTAACTTCAAAGTGGCTTGACTTCCCCCAGCACCTGTTGACATCTGTGGTATAGAAAGCAAAACAACTAATGAAAATTTATTCAGTGATGCTTAGCATGGGATATAAGATTGTTCCTTGTGAAAGAAGTAGGATTTTCTGCTTAATTCTAGAAATATGCTGGACTGTATATACATTTATATTAAACTCCCACATACAAATGAAAAAAAAAAAATTAAAAAAAAAAAAAAAGAAGAAAAACAAACAAACAAACAAAACCAACCAAGCAAACTAGGAAAACCTAAGTTAATGCTGCCTTGATTTATCCATCTGAGTTTCAGGGATTGCTGTATACCTATTGAGTCCTACCAGAGAATGTCTCTACTAACATTGTTTGTACGAGTAATTGATTTTCCTTCTGTGGCTAAAATGAAGAATAAACAAGAATTAGGATTGAATTTTTAAAGAAATTCTTTCATAGAACTACAAAAATTATTTTAGGTTTAAAACAATAAAAATATTGACTTTACTTGCACACATAAAGACTGATATAGGCAGCATTTAAATATTGCAAAGAAAATATGCATCTTGGAGGATTTATCAGGTTCTAAGTGTTGTCATTTAGGGCATGAAATACAACTTACTTCCATTAAATAACATAATGTACAATATTACAAGCAGTTTCCTTAGAAAACCGAATCAAGGTGTTTCCTAATTGTAATTTGAAAGAGTAATTTACTTTTTAAAATCACTTGAAAATTATTGTCTTCTTTTGTGTTTATTCAAAAGTAATTTAATGAAGTTGGGGTCATTCTTTCTAATTTCTGGATAATCATCTTGTCTTTAAATCAGATATCATTAGTAAACTATCTTATAATGAGGCTATTAAAGGCTAGTTTCAAAATTTTATGCTTTAAATCCCTAGGGTCCACTTTAGGTTAACCCTTTTGTTGTCTTGTTAGAAAAGTAAAGTGTTATCCCATGGACTGAAGGGAAGAGTATTAAGATTCCTAAATGAACGAGCACTTCTTAAAGTCTTACACAGAATAACCTCATATCCCGATTTCTGTATCCCTAAAAGGATTTTTGCAGCCAAATAATAAGGCTAATGAGACAGTCTTCAGTCTAAAGCTGAAATTATTTAACATAGATTTCTCAGTGGAGGCTAAAGATTATATGATCCATGCAATCTCAAGAACAACATTTCAAAATTTCTCAAAGGGTAAAAAAAATATAAAATCTAACTTCATGGGAAAATATAGTAACAAAATCTTTCTTTCATATAGTAGGTTTTGATTCCTGTCCAAAGATTGTGTGATAGCTTTAAATTCTTCAGCAAATACATGAAAGATGATGAGTCCCTGTGAGTTGCATCAATCAGACTGGATTACTTTACATGACATGACATGACTAGTGAAACCTGGCAAGGCATCATAATGTCAAACATCAACTAGAAATTTTTTTTAGTGTATTTTTCTCTAGCCTGTGTTTTGATAATCATGGTGCCTTGGGGTGAATATAGGAAAGGAGCTATGGAAGAGCAGCAAAACCGAAAAATGAATATCCAAAAGCAAAAATAAGCTGTGTTGAACCCTCACATGTAGTTATTTAAGTGTGGTACTACAATGAAAACCTAATTTTGTTTTCCTGCTTAGCTGTGAATAGTGTCTGTTTGGAAACACTTAATTGTGAATGGGTCCAATAAATGATGCATTTTAGTAATTAATTTTCTAAAGCATGTCCATTTCATGGGCATTTATAAACCACTATGGCAATGTGGGATTTATTTTCTATGATTTTTTCTCAATTCAGAAGAATGTTTTTGTAAGACACAGCTTTGAAAAGCAGTCCACCGTAAAGCAGTATGAGATATTATTGATTAATAAAATCTTGAAAGATTAAGTTTACAGCTTCTCATTGATTTTGTAACTTTTCTTTGGTTTGTTTTGTTTTGGGTTTTTTTCTGTAAATTTTTATTTAGGCAGCTTATTGCAAGGACAAAGTTATAGTAAAAACACGCTGGTAATCCAGATCTCAGTATATTTCCCAGATAAGAAAGATATGGATTCAGAAGTAGTACTTTTTGTTTTAAAGATACAGAAGCTATATATTTCCATATTAAGAGTCACCTACTTTAAAATTAGACAGCTGGCTGATTTAATTTAGACTTCTTAGTCTTTCTTCCATTCTTACTTTTTTCTTTTTCTTTCACCTGTTTTATCTCTTTTCTACTTTATCATTCCAGGGAAGAAGAAAAAAGATTCAAATTTTACTTTGTTAGAACAAGCTGTTAGAATTGAAGCTGTTGCCCCTTTGTGTAGGGACACGTCCTACTGCCAGGTTTAACATGTGTTATAAGAGTTTTGAAGGGAGGGAAGAGAAAGGCATTATGAAGTAAACATATTACCAAAGAGACAGAAAACAAACAGGAATAAGGAGATGAGTTTCTGGTGGTATCACAGGTTCCTTTCTGCACGTAGCTAAACCTTCATCCATCCCCTATATTCATCCTGTACCAATGAATGGACAGCATCTATAGTATAATGGATTCTTTCTCACTCCCTCTGCAGCTGCAAAACAAGAATATATGTTTGACTACTACTTCTGTTATTTAAAAACTAACACAAAGTTTTTCACACTATACTTTTGTTTCATATTTCTTTTAATTGCAATATTATCTCTCTAAGATATTCTTCTAGCAGAACTTGAAAACACTGTATTGGAGACACTTGTCAGACTACAAGTGTATGTCGTGACCCAGCTTCATCCTGCCAGAGTACTTTTGAGAGAACAGATTAAGAAGGCCTAGCTCAATATACATTTTTCTGAAACACTGCTAAAAAAGGATGTAATTCTTCTACAAAAACTTTAACTGTATGTCTCTGCTAGTATAGTTTGTCTTCCTGTTTTTTCTTAAACCAGACATGTAGTTAGCATCTGTGTAAGAAGTACTAAGCAAAGCGGAGGTCATCTAGTTACAGCCTAAGCAAAACAACTACTTATTAGGACAATGTAACTGAATTTTTTTCTCCACTGACTTTGAAGGAGGTTTGCTCAGTCAAGGCTAGAAGTACATTACCTTTTTTTTTTTTTTTTCCGATTAAACTTGTAATGTTTTATCCAAGTTAGAAAAACCTTTTGCTTTTATGAGAAGAACATTTTTCTCTCTCTGATTTTTGAAGAAGATACTTGTCTCCTACTCCACTTTTTCTAAATAGACCAGTCTAGATTGTTTGGAAAACATTGCTCACCTTTATGAAGCATTAATTTATTTTGTTTCTACTACTTTCTTAACTGTTGGCTTATTTTCTTTTCTCCCTTATTGATGCATGTCTGAGTGGCATAATCTGTTTTAACACAATACCTGAAGTCCTGTCTGGAGAAAACTGAATTGTGTGATAATGACAATTAATATGTTAACAGTATTATTTTTCCTCCAAAAGTAAATAAGAAGCTAATTAAAATCTTGTCAGTTAATGTTTTGTCAAGATTTTAGTACTAGTCCAACTGCTTTCATACTTCATTGAAACGCAAAAATGTTCAGTTTCTGCATTGCATGAGCTGACACAATTCACTGAAGATCACTTTGTTTCCATATTTTAAACATAATAATACATCTTATCATGAGAGTAGCAATGGTAAGAAGGCTTGCACATGGTTAACAGCAGTAATAGGAGAAATAAGAAGCATAAAAACTTTGCAGAGTCTTATGACCCCCTGTGAGCCTTCTTCCTTGTCAAATAGCAAAGATATGTAGAAAGACTGAAGTTGGAGAAGAACAGGAGATAGCATATTTAGTTTTAATGGAAACTTTCTCAGATTAATAGCAGGACATGTGTATACATTCAAATCTACTTTGATACCAGAACAATGTTAGGGAAAACGCTGTGAAGGGCTGCAACTATCTTTTTTCATTACAAAAAGTATATGCTTAGACTGGGTTCAGTATGACTTTGATCAAAGCCATTTACTTCACCAGGTGAAAGATGAGAGCCTTGATGCATCAAGGAAACTACACAAGATACTGACATATTCTAATAAAATTCTAATAATATCTAGAATTAACATGCAGAGGAGTACATCAGTACCTCAGTTTTGATTTTAAGATTATGCTGTAAGACTGTGAGTCTGCAGGTAATTGTAATATAGAAAGGTCTTCCAGAGTAGTTAAAAGGAAATGATAAAGTAGAAATATGGCTTACGGATATAAAAAGGAAATATGACAGAAATATGAGGAAATATATGTGAATTGCAAATTAGGCTGGAAAAGTAGAAATAAAATATTTATAACAAGTACTAAAATGTAGAAAAATAAATGATTATTTGATATATGTTGTTATTACAGTAAGTGTATATCTAGAACCTTCAGAGTCTGAATAGGAATTTCAGTATGAATGGGAAAGGATATCTTGGATTTGCCGTGTTCAGTTGGTGGTTTGTAATTCAGGACAGACGGAGTTTGGAGAGTGAAGTGACACAAGATGAAGGGAAGCACCCTTAATCACTTTAAACTTGCTTACACAACCAAATTATGTGACCACAGTAAAACTACTGTATTTGATGTTGTAGTAAAAAGTTAAACCTTTAAGCAGATATGCCAGACTCTCAGCAGCTTGAACACTGAATGAACTAAAATTATTTTATCATCTGTCAGTAACAAAAATGCATTACATATATAGAATTTCTGTGTTTCATTAATGTGGTAATTACTACATTAATATGTACCTCAAAATGTATGAGATTAATATGGTTAATAAGTTTATTTAGAAGTGCAGGAAGCACTTAAAGTCCAGACTTGTCTATATGAAAGCTCTGATTGAAAGATAATATTGCAAAAGTCTAACCACTTGGCAACAGAGCAACCTGTCAGACAAATTACTCTTGAGATACAACTATAGAGCTGATTACAAGCATACATATGTAAGCTCCAATCTGTCTGTAAACGAAGTTTTATAGTCAGGCTAAAAGTGGTGAGACTAAGTTAATACATTTCTTATCCAGGATATTGCACAAATAGATTTATATCTTCTACTAAGGGTAGAATGCATTCAACCTGTGCACCTTAAAAATAGTGTGTACTTAAAACTGCCTGCAGATGACTATGTAGATTGGTGGAATACTACATTGACCTAAGGAGAATAGTTTGTTTGCAAAAGAAAGATTTTGATTTTGGGTACTTGAACATAAACACGGCAAGAAGCAGAATGATTGGTCTCAGGAATGTATGTAAAGACAGAGAAACATTGATAAAAGAAGTCTTTCTGAAAAGGGAATAGACCCAAAAGCAGACAAATGTGCAAGCAGTTCTACCAGCCTAGGAAAATATGTGCAATTTCTTACAACTCTTCCACTGAAAAATACTCAACAAGGCCATTCTATAGACAGAGACATAGAAGGAGCCAGCATATAGTCAGGCAGGAAAGGAAAAAGAAGGAAAAAAACCAGCAAAATGACACTATCTTATTGTTTATGTAAAGGAATCATCCTCTACCTAGAAAGTCAACCTTTCTATAATCCATGCTTTCTGAATGCCTCTCATTCCATCTTCAACTTTTTCTTTTCCTTTTTTCATGATATCACCAGTTATAAGAGAAGACAGGTTTTAGTCCTTTTGTTCTGGGCTGTAATCTATTTATTTCTGTTAAATAGAGCTTATGTTTTTGAACTGATTCTGTGCTTGTCTGAGCTGTTCCTTTGCTGAACACAGCCAGCAGCTTCCCAGAGTTAGTAAAGAGACTCCATGCTCCATTTTGGTACAGGGCAGTATCGATCTAGTGACTAATTCTGACTTTCAGATTGAATCTGGTTTTCAGGTTAAACCTTTGACACCAAGATTAAGTTATTGGATATTTGTGACAAATATAAGAATGAATATTTAACTACATCATATTCCCAGTCATATTCCACATTTCCTCATGAAGGACTGTGCAGAGTCCAGAGATGCGTTTTAAAGTAGTTCTAGTTTTCAAGGATCTTAATTGCATACCAAGCAAATCCACATGGCCTACGTAGGGGTCAAAGCCCAGTGGAAAATTGCCCCACTATTAGTAAGCTGAAATAACACTTAAATCAAACCATCTTTTTTGGAAAACACATACTAAACATTTAGAAGGTTTTAATACAGGAATTGGACATGAATTGGGTTCAGATTCTGTAGTAAATTATAAGTCTTAAAATCTGAGCTAAGCTTGACACTCACACGCTCTCAGGCTTTGCTCATTTTGAAAATGTACATTTAAATTACAGCAGTCAGACATATCTCTATTTTTAAGACATAGCTACTCACAGGAGAGAAAGGTGAATCATAAAGGAGCTCCAGCATACCCATTTTCTTTTTTCTCCTTAAAGTACTTGCTTGTGATTTATTTCTGCCTGGAAACAAAATTCTATTGTTGGAGATAAGGGTCAGGCTGCAAAGCACTGTAGGATTTAGGTTCAATGGAAAGAATATTTGGCTCCAAATACTTGTCCTATAATGATGATACTACAGACCAAAAATATCTTGCTTTGTCCTGGAACAGTATTCTCATTAGATGCTAGAAGATGAGATCATTTAGATTTCAATTTGTAAAGCTTTCAGAATTAGAGGAACACTAGTACATTTTTAGGAAATATTGCAGGCATCTGACTTTTCCCAAAAACTACAAAGGTGTATTTCTGTCCTGGTTTGAGCTAGAACAGAACTCATTCTGTTCAGAGATTTTACTCTTAGCTAAGTCTTTTCTAAATAACTGCCCTTTCTGAAGTTAACAGTATATTTTTTGCAGACAGTGTGCTTCTAGCAGTGATAAGACTCGATGATTAGAGTTACAACCAAGGACTGATGTAACAATGGTGTGCAGAAACAAAGGTCTCTGTTAAATCTTGTGTACAATGTTGGGGAGCCATAAAGTGAGAGGTCACACATGTGGGGAGGAGCAGACAGGACAGGGGACCCGAAACTGACCAATGAGGTGTTCCATCTCATATGTGTCATATTCAGTAGAAAGCTGAGGGATCATAGAATCATAGAATATTAGGGGTTGGAAGGGACCTAGAAAGATCATCTAGTCCAACCCCCCTGCCAGAGCAGGATCACCTATATCAGATCACAGGGATCACAAAGGTCAAGCCCTCTTCATCAATGGTCATCATCTGAGAAGAAATCTGTCTGTTCTTTTGAATATCCAATGCATGCACTGCTGAATCCAGATCCAGAATCCAGTCTGCCATTGTGTCCCGTCTGGGATTCCCCCAGTGCATGCCCTGCAGCATCAGTGCTGACAGTGACATAATTGTCATCATGGTAGTTGGGATCAATATTGGGTTTGTATCTATTTAAATATATTTAAGTTTTTTTATTGCTTCTTTGAAGCTCTTTAAGGTTTGAGTGTTTTTCCACTCCATAAGTGTCTCTTCCTTACTGCCTTTCTCTTCCCCATTTGGGAAAGGAGAGGGGTTAATAGAAAGCATCTATCACAGTGGCCAGCCCAGTCCTAACCCTTGACAACTTCTTACTGTGACCCATGTAGTACACATCAGAACTGCATGTTGTTTTCTCTCTGAATCCTATCTGAAACCACTACAAAGTGGCTTTTTATTTTTATCTGATCTTAAGGCAAGTTTTTTACCAACTTTCAGTATAAGCTAATGTATTTAATAGCCATAAACTGCATGGTGAGTTTATACAAGAATATGTCACGACATACATCATTCTTTAAAAACTTGAATGAATGAATGAATGAATGAATGGGAAGATCTTAATCCTAAATTTAGGTAGAAAATAGTAGAGAGAATAAAACCAGAAATCCTCACAGGGTGGTACTGTTTGAGTCCATGACAGTCACAGTTTGAAACAAAGATTTACTCAGAGGAAAAGCTAGTAGATTGCCACCAGTAACATCTTGGACTTCACTGTTATCCATAGATCTATTTATAAATCAGCTATACAGCCAAAGCTGTGAAAAACATTTTTGTTCTTCAATACATGTCAAAGCTTATTCAGAGTAGACTCCTATCAGCTAGGAATAATTTAATCCACAGGAAGCAACTCCAGAAAAAGAACTATATGACCCACGAAAATATGACCTGCAGCCTTCAGGATACATTGTGAATTTAAATTCCTTTCCTTGTTGTTGCTCATGACAAGTTTACATTTCACAGTGTCTAAGAAAATTACATTCTGCACACCAAGATATAAACATGGTAAGGCATTGTTTTAACTCTGGAAAAGTATTATCAATAGAAAGTTGAAGGTTCAGAAAGTACAGAAGTTTGTATGTGTATATGAAGATTAAGTGTAGATAGAAATGTGTAAGAATTCACAATGGGTAATGTAAATTCCAGAAGGAAGAGTGGCAAAAATCAACATATATTCTATAAAAGAAATGAAATTATATGTGGTAAGAATCATCTCATAAAAAGAGAATGAAGCAAAAAAAATCAAAATCCAGGCAGAAATGGATGCATCTGAAGAATATATAACTGCTTTGAGACACAAAATGCAAATGGTTTTATACTTCATGGGTACTGATGAAAGGGCAAAGAACCTATATGGTAATGTTGACCACCAAACCAAAAATATTCTATAGATGAAGATTTTTATAAACAAAGAGAATAATTTAATGTATAGGGCCTGGTGACATCATTTTTGATTATTTGGGGCCCTCTTCTTTCTTTTAACTACAGAGACAGACATCTGTTAGAAAAAAAGATCAAGATACAGACTGTACAGAAGATTATTAAATTATAAGGATGACACAGCATTGAAAAAGTAACATAAGTGTTGCCAGTAAGTGGGGAGGAACTGAGAATGTGAAGGCAGAAGGTAGAATCTGAGAGTGTACAACCACGGTGTAATGAGAATATCCCCTGTTTGACAGTTACGGCGAAAGATGACAGCAGAACAAAATCAAATTGACTTCCAGAGGTCAATTTTAAAACCTGGGAGAATTCCTAAATAAGACTCACAGGAGTCCTCAGAAAAAGAATTAGGAAGGAAGGATTTTGGATCACAAGCTGAAGAGCATCATGTGATGCAGGAAAGTCAAATATAAAGCTAGAAGGTGTAAATAGGAGTACAGCCTGAAAATCTTCTATTCAACAATGACAAGGTCCTTTCCAAAGTGCTTAGTCCAGTTTGGTGTACTGTTGTTCAGTAAACAACTGGATAGAATCCAGAGCCATGAGAATCTTTAGTTGTCCAGAAGCATGATCTCTGAGGGAAAAGAGAAAAAAGATTATCAAAGAGAATATGATATCAGTCAGTCTTGAGTCCTTGAGAAACAACCTATTAAAAATAAGGGATGCTCTCTATCAATTTATTAAAAAAAAAAGAAAAAGTAAAAGAAAGAAAAAGAAAGGCTTTTTAATGGAAAGAATAATGAAACACTGGAATAGTTTGTAGAGAATGTAGAATTTCCTTAATTTTCTACTGTGAAACAAATTATAACAACATCTCTTGAACATGAGCTGGTTGATCCTGATTTGATTTTGAACTTTATGATCACAACAAGGAATGAGGTTTTAGAGGATATTGGATATTTTCTTTTTATCTCAAGCCAACTAATGTAAATTTAATAAAATTTGTTCTTTCTAACCTTAGGAGTTATGTCTTACTCTTTGCAGCTGTCACTGTAACAGACAGGCATGCTTCTCGTAAGTTTCTCCTTGCTTAAAAGAAACCTCCTGTGTATTAATTTCATTATAAATGTTGTGTCTAGCTATATTATTCACATAGAATTGTTTATAATTTTAAATGCTTCATGTTGTTTCTTATTGTATTTTAGCAGTTTATAACTAACTAGTATTTGGGGCTTTTTTTGATCTTTTATTTATCATAAAAATCAGGAACCCTACTTCACACTGGAATTTTTACTAGAAGTTATGAAAAGTTTATTTCCATTAAAAAAAAAAAAAAAGAAAAAGAATATTTTTTGTGGGACCATATTTTAAAGTTGATAAATAGAATATCATATTATTCACTAAGACAATATAGAAAATGTGAAATTAGTAGATTATATGAGGTTTTAATGTAAAACTTTAAGCAAGACTAGATGGAGACTGCAGACAAGTGAACAAGGTCAGTCAGGTTGCAGTAATGTCTAGAACTGGGCCAGTATAACCTATAATGTTATTCTACATGCAACAGTGATAGAAGAGTCAGAATTCTATCAGAAGTTTATACTAGAATAATTCTTATTAACATGAGTTAGATACAGTCCTCTTCATCAGAGTTTTATTTATATCCTTTATGGGTTTTTTTAGCTATAATACAATCTTTAGTATGAAAAAAGAGGTGGGTAGAATGACCAAAAAAAAGGTATCAATATATGCACTTACACATCACTCTCCATTTGTATCTGTAACTAACAACTCATGAAACCTATCAATTACAAAACCCACAGTTTGACTTTTTCATAAAAATGTTTCTGTTCAATCTAAGAGTAAACTTCCCCTTTTCTCTTTTACAAAGTAAAAAAAGGAAAAAACCAAAAAACAACCCAACCAAACCAAAAAACCACAAAACCAACAACAAAACAAAACAACAACAAAAACCAGTAGCAAATAATTTTATTTCTTTCTTAAGATTTTCATTTTCATTTATCAGAGGAGCCCTGAAATCTCTCTATCAATCCTGAGCAAGTCATAGCACAATGGGGCATTATGAGAGAGGTGGACTAACCCTCTGCTATAGAATGAAGGGCATGCATCCCCAACCAAGGTCCAGAAAGTAGTGTTTGTACAGCCATAGAACCAGTACCTGCTTTCTCAGCTTTCTCTGCTACCTTTCAGTATGTGTTTTCAGAGTCAGGGAAGTCATTTACCAACACTACTCTCTGTACTTCTTCACATAAGCCTAACAACTTTATCTCTGGCTTGTTCTGGGGAAGTCCTTCCGAGATCTCACTTCTTCCACACAGCTGTTGGCCAGTCACGGGTTGACAATTTCTGTCAATCAGTGACTGGTCAATGGCTTTATTTCTATACCCCATTAATACTTTTGTTTCTCAGGAGACCTGTCATTAAGATAAGCACAAGTATTACAGATAGAGTAGAACTTCATTATGTATTACTGCTCCTATTCAAAATTCTTCCATCTACCAGATAAACCAGTTTTTCCCAGAAAGCATTTCTCCAGGGGGAAGCCTCCTTTTTCTGAAATCTTATCATCAGTCAAGAATTTCAAGGTAAGTCTAAACAGTATATTGTATGTAGATGCAAACAAGTTTTCCCCTTATTTGAATCTAACTTGACACAATCTAGCATTAATAGTCTTGAAACTGCTAATTGCACTGGTGTAGACCTTAGTCTGACTGAATTTGCCTTGACTCCCAGCAGCTATGTCATACTGTGTTTGTGCCTGGTCAGGTATTCCTGGCTTAGAAATGAATCCTCCACAGACCCTCTCTTCCTACTTTGTCATCTGATGTAAGCAATCCCTGAAGCTTTTCAAATGGGCTTCCAAGATCAGAACAAGTGTCCTTATTGTTGAATCCCTCTCAATTTCTTCAGACTTTAGCTAGTCTCTTTCATTAAGGAATTATTTCTTCCTCTTACATTTTTATTAGACTTTAATTTGTAAATTTGGATGTCACCTGGTTATTTAGGGCCAAATAAATTGAACATGACAGGGACAGTAATTTTATAGTCATGGGACTGCTCTAAAGGCCCCTGATAGCCTAGACTCCTAAGACAAGTTTCTAAGACCAGAACAAACACATGTTTTTAAAAGCTGTGTTAAGCAGTTCAAGTGTAGAAATGGGTCATTTTCCAATTGTGATACATCTGTGAACAAATTGCATTTCTCTTATATTTAATTGTTTGAATTTTAGTAAATAATGTGTGATGGAGATTTGATCATGATTACTTTTTCATGACTTGTTAGGATTTGAAATCCAAGTTTTTTTGACATACATCAAAAATATGTTTGTTTCATTGTTGGATAAGCTTATCCCTTGGAATTTATTTACCTGTGCAAAACTTGTAATCAAAATGACATTTCTTTTGCCATACTCATTTCTAAAATACTGTAAAGCAAAAATACTTGTCAGTAAATTCATTCTATAGGACATTTACTGAAAGCAAATATAAAATAGATGATGGTTCTTCTCCGTAATTGCCAGCCCCCATCAACAGGAGCTAGTAGCCTGGAGCTTGCAATCAGTGTAAAGTTTGCCTTTTAATTGTGTAGGAGCAAGAATGAGCCCTGAATGAATAAACTAAATTGATGCTTAAGTTAACCAAAGGTTTTTTTAAAGCAGCTATGAATTATACAGGTTGTCAAAATGTCCTTTTTTTTTATCGCCCATGGTTTGTCATTTTAGTTGCCTCATTAGTTTGACCACTTTTACATTTTTCAGAGCTACATTGTCCATACTTTGTGTTTTTATTTGCAAAGCCAATAGCCAAGCATTCTGGCAGTAATCCTACAAAGCATTTAAATGCGTGTGAATTTTTGTCCTATTTTAGTTGTATCACTGAAGTCAAAGCATACATTAAGGAACTTTGCAAGACTGGAGGAATAAACAGTTCTTAGGATCTTGGACCTTGGCTGAGATTTGAGTCACTTGGTTTTCCTTCTGCAACAATTAGCATCCCCATTTATTAATTTATAAATAATTTAACACTGAACCTCTTCCTATTTCATACATATATTCCTTGGGGAAGATTCTTTCCACTTTCCTTATCTTCTTTTCAACTAATCTGTTTTCATTAGCATATACTTTATGCTTGATACATTCTCAGTTTCTCAGTTTCATTGATTGTCATTTCTAATCTTTTTTTATTTTTTAATATTAAATCTTTATCCTTTTTTTTTTAGATATTATATCTTGCAATACAATTGTGCATAACACAGCATGCAATTATTATTACATATTTTTACTTTGAGTGATCTCTCAGGTCTTATTAACTACTTTTTTTTACTTGAACTAAGGTACAGACTTTTGGGATATTCTAGTTCAAGCCTAAGAGATTAGTACTAATCTAGGAATGCAGAATTTTTCGTTCCTGTTGAATAAATGATGTCACAATCAAGTATACTAATACAAACTGTATACTTTGATGAGGTGGGCATTCCTAGACATGATACTGAGCAAAGTTAGTGACAAACTGCAGTGTTTTGTAACAAAGAGCAACACTACAAAACTGTAATTTCACAGCATTAATTCACAAAATGGCATTAGAACTGTATAAATAGAACACATAATAAATGTGTCTGGTTTTGACCATATCTTGGCAAACTAAAGCATCCATGATTAGCCACATGGGCATTCTGAAGTAACTTTGTGCAGATACCCTTTCATCTTATTGGAGTCTCTTATCCTTTATCTCCTGTGTACAGTTCCTTTTTGCATAGTGTATTTCCCATTCATCTGTTTTAGAAGTTAGTTACTTTTGGTATGTATTTTCAACTTCACTTTTAAGTAAGATTCTGTACAGTGAGGAGAATATGAGAAAGCTGCATTTATGAGCTTGCTTCACTACAAGAAGGGATAATATGAATGAGGTCATCAAGGCAAAGCAACTCCTTTCAGAAATCATCATATCATAGTTGGCAACCCACACTAAAATCAACATGTCAGTGTTTCCTGATGGTATATGTTATATTCATAGATAAACTGAATATGCATGCCATGAATGTTACCATTTTGATATATGAAGAACACATGCATCCTGTCAATACTAATATCGGTAATGAGTATAGTGGGATATATTTATCTAGTTATCCCTACTTAGAAAGCATTAGAGTTCAGTTTTATGGTAACTGTTCTTTATCAAATATCTTGATTTTCATTGAAGCAATTGGATAGCAGGCTTGTAAAACATTTGAAACATGAGCGTGCTAGAAAAAGACTACTAGAGCATAGATCTAAGCACACATATACACGCACACATACAGTCATGCACAAACAAATGCCTTTCAGCTTTTCCAGGCAGCCTTATTCCTCTACAAATGACAAAATGTCATTTAGCTCAAGTGGAGACTTTGTCCTTAAGTCATCATCATTCTAAACCAATCTGATACATAGCAAGTACTATAGGTTATACCACTTACAGTGTAATTAGGAATGGTGTTTTTTCATGTCCTTTTCTGCATCACGTTCTGCAAAGCAAGTACGATATTGTGGTCAAAGAACCAGATAACAGCAGCATGTAGAGTTTTCAAAGTACCTGGATATCATTCTAAGATACAAGATGTATCCACAATCAACAAAGCAAAAAAATGATGTTAGCCACATCCTAGGTGTACTTGAAAAATTTCATTCCCAATTTCAGGTCAAAAGCATGAGGTGGAATTGGTAATTACATCTGAAAGTCTTTTCTCATTAAATATCAAGGAGAAATACCTTTTTAAAAAAATATTTATTTTCATATCAAGCAAAACAGTTGTATAGTTCTTGCTATTTTTAGCTTAGCAGCATTGCCAAATGATGGACTACTTTGTAAATCTGTTTTTACACTTGCAGTGTGCAGCAAAGAAAATACAATCGAAAAAGCATACTGTGCAGAAAGAGTATTTATCTACAAGTTTGTTTCATGTTTTGGCTGTCAGGACTGTGTTCAGGCTTTTTATAGTTGCAATTTTTTTTTCTTATCACAGTCATTCTTGGCCTTGTCTCCCTGATTTATATTTAGATTTACGATGAAAGCAAAAGAACAATTAGAGATTTTGAATTAGAATTTTTAATGAAAATACTCTTTTTTTTTTCCCCTTCATGACAGCAAAGCCAACAGTAACTCAAAACAATTTCATTTTGGTAAAGTATTAATATGAAAAATTAGTATAGATATTAAAAGGAACTTTAAATACAAAACAAGGAAAAGAGCAGAGGGAGTATCCTGCTGAAAAACAACAAAAACAAAACCAGAACATATTACAGTTACAAGATGTTTGGAGGCCAGAGGGAGATTAAAGAACAAGGAAGATTGAATCTAAAATAAATAAGTTCCTTCGGAAGCTTAAGAATAAAAGAATAGAGGTCTTTCCCAGTAAGGTTCTCTTCAGTGAAAGCTGAAAGGCTGGATTGGTAAGTGTCATGACAATTTGTTAACTGGATAATATAGAGAAATACCTCAGAGTTGATCTAAAGAAAAGGCAAAATAAGTTTTCCTTTTTGTCTCTTAACTTACCTCTGAATCTGGTAAAGTCTGTTGTTTATAACTAGACATAGAAAATAGGTTTTTTTTCTGTAATTTTAGTTTTAAAAGGGTAAAGGAACAGATTGATTTTATGATGACTGTGAAATCATTTGATGTTCTGCTCCTTAGACATGACAATCCTGTTGCCCAGTGTTCAGTATTCTGTTCTGAACATAATGCAATTTAATGTCTAAGAGGACATGAACAATAGGTTTCTCTGGCAGCTGAACACACCAAATCTTCATGCAGAAGTAAAGCCTGCTTTGCTAATTTTAGCCAGACAAGACTGGTATGTAGGCAATGAACAGTACCTAAACCTCACAAGTCTTATGGTGAATTTATGATAGGTATATTGCAGCAGTGACAAGAGTGTGATTTTTTGAGTCTTTCCTGAGTCACAAACACTAAAAGGGCAAAGACTAGACTAGGGTTATGCAACAAGACTCGGAGCAGAGCTGGTCTAGCTGTTACAAAGCTTGCCAGGTAATCTGAATTGTATTTGTAATCTGAGCCCTGATACCGCTCCTTGATGACATGGAAGGGAGCATTGAGACTGGCACTGATAAATTCCTCTGTGAACAGTTCAGTCCTGTCTCAAAAATGGAGTGGTAGATCTAGTAGTAAAGTGCTGCCATAAACCTCTTCCCACAGACCCTGCAAGATAGGTGGCAATTCTCTTGTTCTTGTCCGCAATAAAAGATCTGAGTCTTTGGCCACAGATGTGTATCTCAGCCAAGTTTAGCACATTGCAGTATGCTTTAGTATCTCATCCTTTCCTGCAGAACATATGCTGCCTTTCCTGTGATTAATACAGATCACACACAGGCACACTTTTGCTAACCTGACCATCGACAGTTTACAGTCATGGCAGTTAACTGATTTGAAATACTCCTGCTTCCATTTTGTTGCTAAATTAAAAGGCTTGCTTCACTGCTACACTGACTTGAAGGAGCGAATATTAAGTGACAACATGAATGTTGCAAATTCACCCTCTCTCTGACAGCTGCAAAATTTCTATTTAAAGCTGAAGTAAAGACTTACCTAAGTTAAGTCATTCGCCCTTTTGCACTTTGGTAATACCAGGTTTGATTGTTCTGTATTCATCTGTGTAATCTACTTCTAGAGAGAAAACCAGAACATTAATAAAGAGCAGGAATTAATAGACAGTCATAATAAGTGATAATTGAGGTAACTAGTAGTAATATCAAATAGAAACTTGTTAACAACTTGGGAGGAACTCATATAGCTTCATTATATTTCTCATATCTGAAGAAAAAAAATAATTACTCTCAGTAAATGAAACTTTTGTTTCATTTTGGTCTAATAAGCACCAAAGTGTGTTATATCAACATACCTCCATGTCAGCATGGTAGGAATGCATGTAAGGTTCTTATCACATACTCATTTTTTCATGAATTTTGAAGTACTTGAAGACATTTTTACAATGACTTAAATACATACTATATACTAGCATATGATGAACTTTTTATATGTGTATCAGTGCCCTCTACAAGGTACAGAAATGTGCTTATGTAAATATCTGTTTATAATGTATCAATTACATGCTAAATCCTATACAGTAAAAAAAAAATATAGTAGAGCTATTTAAAAACTCTGGATAATAGTCCTGCTGCTTTGATGCTTCCTTTTGCATAAATATAACCATTTACTAAATTGTAAGAATGCAGCCATAGTTTTATAACCATAATTTTTCAGTATGCTGCAGTAATGGCAAAGTAGAGAACAGAAATTTATGTGTGGCATAAGGAATTGGCCACTAAAACCTGTAAATGCACGCTATGAATCAGTTGTAATGCTATGGGTAACTTAGATGACTTCTGATATAGGTAAGGTCAGATTTCCAAAAAAGCTTTCCCAATTTAGATAAAATTCAGATGTGTCAACTGCTGACCAGATGAAGGCAGAAGGTTCAAGATGCTTAGTTTATGTGTGTTGTTGCTCTAGTCTCAGTCCAATATCAATAGTTAACTGACCTCTAGAAATGACAATTTTTCTTTTTTGGCCACAGATAAAATATACATAATCTCTACTCCTAATTTAGTCAACTAATGAGATGTCTGGACTTAATAGAGAAACTCCTGATATATTCCTCTGAGCTTTTGACTTTTCAAAATAAAACCATTTATTTATGGAATATCTTAACTTAAGGGTAAGTACCCTTTTCTATTATCAGAAGCTAGTCATTCATTCTTCTGGTTTAGAGCTTTTTGAAGCAAGTTGGATAGACATTCCTGGCTAGGTTTTGTAGGTAGGCAGCAGTATATTATAGAATTTTAAGAAAGCTTCAAAATAGGAAATTATTGCTGATTGTTCTTGAAACTAGATGAGAAACAATTTTCTAATTCTCACTTCTTCCCTGCTTCAGATTCCATCATTTTTCCATAGTATTCTGTACAAATACACGACACTTTGCTTTTGTTAAAAACCAAGATGAAATTATAAGGTAATATAATTAGCCTTGAAGTTAAAGCCTTCATTTTGTACTCAGGATATGAAAGTTCATGTCCCATTCTTGTACATCCCAGGTGAGCCTCCTGGTTATGAAGCTTTGACTGTTGTCTAATAGTCCTCTCATTCATTGATTCATTCAGTTTTCATCAAGGAAACAGAAATTCTGTTTTGTAAACCACTTAACTATTCATTAGAGCATGAGACTGAGTGCTCCAAATCCTAAAGGTATTTTCTACAACAAAGTGAAAATACAGTCATTTTGATCTATTAAATGCAAAAATAATGTCATTAAAATTCATTTTTTTGAATGTAGACAAGGACAATTCTTGCTCTGTGCTCCACTATAGTGAACTTGGAATCATTTACATAATTTAAAAAAAAATGCAAATTCAGTCTGTCATAATTAACTAGGAAAAAAATAAATATTTTTTTTTAAGAGTTATTTACTGTGAAATCTAATCTTGAAATCTATTTGTATATCTAGTTATATTAAATTTTCAAGGACACTGTATCAATTCAAGCAGAAAATGGTTGTAGTTAATCATTTTTATTGTCATGTTTATCTCCACCTGTCATACATCATAGGGGAAAAAAAGATTATATGAAAATTATTATTTTTTAAAACTTATTCTTTCTAAAACCTTTATATATTTTTCAATTTCATTCATGTTTTGAAGAAATATTGAATTTAAATCTGACTTCTCTGAAGTTTCATTTAAAGATACCCAGTAGTAGTATTTAAAATAACCATTGCCAACTACTAATTGAATTATGTTACTACTAAGCTCAGTACAAATTTTATTCAAAAAGATTCACTTTTTCAACAGAGCAAACACAGTGGTATCAAACACAGGTTTTGTATGTGGACCTTCAAAAAAGTATGTGGATGAGCAACTGAACAAATAGGCATAATCCAGTTTCGTTTGCATTGCAAAACAAGAGGTGTCTTGACTGCCCTCCATTAGGAAGAAATGTTTCAAATGTTTGTACTCAACAGAAATGAAGATGGTATTTAAGAAGATGAATACTGACTGTTGCAATTTTGCAAGTATTTCCTGGAGTAGAGATTTACTTTGATCAAAATTTATCAGACTGCAGATGATGAATTTTAATTTATTGGGAACTCAATATTCTTATCTAAATGAAGGGCTTAATAGAAGTCTTCCTTTGGTAAGGTTGACATATAGAAAATATGCATCATATTCAAGGGCCTTGAGTAGTGAATATGAATAATTCATATTAGAATTTACCTTTTAATAGAGCTTACCTCTGAAGACTTTGATGCTCATGCTTTAGTTTACAAGCAAACAGCTTCATCTAATCAGGCCATACTACATCTTCCTACCTATAATATACCTTTAGTATGGCCACATCAGTATCATACCTGATACCTCCACTATTTAACATTAGTCAGTTTTGCTACTGAGGGACTTTACAGGATTGAAATCCCAGTAATAATGCCAATCATGTTGTCATAAAGTAAACTGCTTACATTTTAGTTTTGCACACCTTCATAGCAAAAATCCAATTGAATTGTGCTTTTTTAATATGAGTGCCTAGCTAAATTACATTTCAACACATTTATTATAATTTAAATTCTTGAAAAGATGCACAATCAACATGTGGCCCAGAAGCAGCATTCTGATTCCTCTGGGTTTCTAATCAACTCAAGATAAATTTCAATAACCGAGTTTATAAAAAAGAGCAAAAAGCATTTTCTGTGATCTTTTTATGATCACTGATCAACCTAGTTAAATATTTCTTTTTTTTTTTTTTTTTTTTTTCAGTATGGTAGTGATCAGCTCTTCCAAGGTCCTAAAGTTCCTTAGAGTTGAACAACAGTTAGCTAATCTTACAAAGGCATTTTTAAATTTTAGCTATTTATACATAATAAAATGATTAAGAATTGCGGAGGGGATTTATTGCAAATAAACCTTTAAAAACAGAAAGCCTGTATTTTCAAAGTCTCTTCAATGGTTAAACAATCTTGATTAATTACTCATATTCCTCTGTGAAGTCTAAAGATGCTTTAATAATAAGTTTGCAACAAGTAAAATTGCAAGCTTCAAAAATGATAAATATTTTGCAAACACTTCTTTAAACTCTAACTCAGAGGACAAATTTGCATTACAGTCTAATACTTGCATAATCTTAGTACTTCATCATATTGTTACTTGACATTTCTGAAAAGCCTAGAAAAAGATCAAGGCAGTAAGATTCAGCTGTGCCTGTGACGCTGAAATGCCATTTAATTTGTACACATTAAAATCCTGCACAATTCAGTTGTCAGCACATTTGAGATGATTTGCTTAGAAAAGTGATGTGAAGGAGTTGGGATAGTGCTAATATATGGTTCGTTTTTCACAACAAAATAATTAATTAGATTTTGATTCTTAGCTCATCAATTCTTCAGCTGTCATTCATTTCACAAAAAAATTTAGCTCTACTAATGAATATGCTGAAGTGCTGGTCTTTTCACACTACTTGGTTATGAAGTCACTAAAAGGTACCAGTGTTGTTGTATGAGCTAAGTCATAAATTACAAAAGGATTATTTGCTGGTTAAATAAATGACAGAATTTCCTCAGCATGTACATACATAAGCAAATATGATCTGGCCCCAAATACCAATGATTTGCTTCCACTGTTTTTTTGAAACTTGTCATTTCCCAAAAGCTGAATGTCAAGAACCAATAAATTGAGCAAAAATTAGTAGTTTACACTAGTATCTCTGAATTCTGAATATTCAGTTTCAGCAGAAAAATATGACTAGTTTTGCTTGTAGCAAAAGAGTCACTTTGATTTGCTCTGTGTCAAAAAAGCACATTTTAAAGGTCTGGTGTTTATAAATCTGCTATACATAAAGAGGTTTCTCTATAAATACAGAACTGGACTTTTGGCCTTTTTGCCTGTCTCATGCTGTTTACTGAGTTTTCTTCAACAATCTCTATAGCAACTGGTATTCTTTGACCAGTAGTTTGCCTTCACAGGTGCTTCTTAGCAAAGTAATCTCTTAACTCATTCTCTTCTGCTGGAAGCTAAAAATGGGAGTAATTTTATTCACTTACAGTTTTGATTTTACATCCTTCATCCTTTGCACATAGTCTGTGCCCTTGCTATTTTATTTCCTCTGAAATGTTCACTTTTTATAACTATCCATTCTAACTCATGTTCCTTTGATTTCAGTTCCCTAACTACTTCCTTTTGAGCTGTACTTGAAAGGGCTTGAAGGTTCAAGTATTTTTTTTTTTTTATTTTATTTTTTTTTATTCATTCATCTCTTTTCAGAGTTACTCATCTCAAAGTAGGTCTTCATTATGATTCAGTAAGTCAGGGAATACAGTTAACAGACCCTGGTCTTATTTCTGGAAAAAAAAAAAAAAAAGAAAGTGTATTTCTTTCATTAAAAATATCATGGTATTCACTTTGAATCCAGATTTATATTGTTTAATTTATTATTCATAGAAAGGTATGTTTGTAGCACCATTTCCTAAGCAGTACTCAACTACATGATCTAACTTCCTATCAAAGCACTACAGATCTACATATAGTAAATTAAAAAATAAAGAATACCTCCTTATATTTTTTTCTTCTGTTCTGCACTTTTAAGTAATACTGATCCATGTATTTTATTTGCTGTACAATCCCTTTCCATTTTTCTTTAGCCTATTGTTTAACTGCTGGAAACATGTCAGTAAATTCTGGTGGGCTGATCTTTTTCACCTTTCTTACTGAAAATAAGATAATTGTGCCTAATTTTCTTCTAGTATAAGATAAAGGAAATTGGAGATATTCTTGAACTTGTTGATAGCATATTCATTTAAAATAAAGTATTTACCACCAGAACTGTTATGCTTTCAACTTTGAGGCTGTATGAGAAGAAAAAAATGTGTAGGAGTATCTCTTCAAATGACAAAAGGGGCACATTTAGTTTGTTTTGACTTTGAATTACATTTTATGTAATTATATCAGTTTATACTTAATTCTGCCTTCCTGGATTTTCAGTCTGCTTTGAACAAATTTGGTCTGTCTTTCCATATTTTTATTTTGCTAGAGAAAAAATGCCTTCTCATCCTTTAAAAAAAACGCTACTGAAAGTGAGGAAATACTAGTGCTGGCTTTGTCATTTATCTTTTGTTATTGGTCTTTGCCTAATTGGCACTTCTGATTGATTTAGTGCCTGACCCATACTACAGTGATGTTTTATACATCTTTGCATTACTTCTGCTCTTTCAAACATTACATCTATGAATTTCTCATAAGTAAAGACTGGCAATTCTGCATCCTGCTCAGTTATTTACATCTTCACATCCCATTGCCACCTTCAAAAATACAAAAAGCCCTTGGCCTTGAAAGCATTTAATTTTGCTGATGAAAAAGATGAATGGGATCTGGAACCACACTTTGATTTCTGAAATTTGAGCTGTAAAATTTCTTGTGTGCCATTATAGACAAGGGTGAGATTTATTTTGAGTGACAATAAGCTTGGCTGTATAGACATGCTATTCCTATGTCTTAAAGATAGCAGAATTGCAAGGCAATGTTGGGTTTATAAAGCAGATTTTGCTTTTTAAACACACCACCTCTGTGAATACTTTTAGGTAAAATTATGTGCTCTTTTTTTCCCTCCCATGGCTCTCTGAAACAGTAAAGTTTGGTTGTAGAAAGTGGATTTGGTTGTTTTCTTGGGAGATCTTCAAAGCAACAGTTGAAATGAAATTATTTTCAGTATGGTCTACCAAGATATTTGTAAAGGTTATAGATTTCTGGAGATAAAAACCTAGGACTTTAATTCATTACTTTCAGAAATCTCCTTTTGTTCTTTTGGATACTCCATACCAGTATAGTATTTTACAGTGAAGGTTTTTGGGTTTTTTCTCCTGTTGTGTATTTTGGGGTTTTTTTTCCTCCTCTTGTGTTTGTTGTTTGTTTGCTTATTTTAAATGAAAGTGGAGTTTAGAAGACAGCTAACAATGATGATTTACTGACAGTAATTAAGTTTAACATTTAATTAGATTTTTTTGGCTTCTTACTCAGGATGTTTTCTCTTCAATACCGTAAAATTATACTGTCAATTAGACATTCTATAGCCTCATTCTGCTTTCAAATCCTGATAAGTTGAGTTTACTAAATGTTGTTGGTTAACTGCAAAAATATGAAAATATCTAGCTACATTAACAAAATTTTAGAAAATACTTGTGAAATATTTCACACAATAATTCTAGCCTATTTTCATTACATATGTATATATGTAATATACCATCTTCAGGGAAGTATACCATCTTCAGGGAAGGAAACTGAAAGCTTACAGGCACATAGATATTGTTTAAAAAAAAACCTCGAAACCTAAAGTTTATATAAGTTGAAATCAAAAATAATGGCACTGGACAAATCAATAAACAAAATAGACATGACAATAAGATTCAGGAAAATTTAAAAAAAGACATAACCTTTCAAATGCCTAAGAACATAGCAATAGACTGCCTATCTATTAAATGTAAACTGAGTGGTATAAATGACTGTTATGCATTCAGTTCTTGTGTCTGAGAGTTAAGAGAAATACTGATTTTACAGTGCTGTTCCTTACATGTCTGTTTCTTGAGTTTTCTATTTTACCAAAAAAATTGCTGTAATCAGATCTTATTAATTTTCTTGGTCTTGTTTCATTTTCTTTCAAAAAGAAAGGCATTTTAAAAATGGACTGTGTAAATACCTACTTTTCGCTCAAGTAACTTCACTGAATATTTATCAGCATCCTAATTTTTTCATTAAAAAGTAGTTTTTCAATGAAAAATCTTGGTCGTGTAATTCAAAATGTGGGATTACAACTTGTATCTAGTCATAGAAATTAAAATTCAATCGAGAATTGATTCAGTTTTAGGAAGTAGTTCTCCATTTTCTTTGCCTTTATTGTGAGTGCTCTGTAGGAGATATATGTGTCCACTATTAACACTAGAACCAGATAAATGTCTTTAACTTCTTTTGAATAAAAGTTTTCAATGAGAAAGGTCTGATGGAAGGGAACTGTGAAGCTGTCAGATATTGAAATTCAAGCAAGCAACTTCAGAAGGTAGATTCTTTTTTTCAAAACTTTTGAAAGTATGGCATCTCAACTTAAGTAATCAAAAGAGAATCATGCAAAAAAATAGTAGACACTCCTAAAATGTGTTTTTGTCAAATGTATGATATTTTTTACCTTATCTGTAAAACAATCCATCTCTAAAGTGTTGAGATAAGCATTCAGGCAAGTCAGTGCTGAAAAGATTGGATCTATAAATGTTTTCAGATTCGTATGTGAAATTCATCTACTAATAAGCAGAAGTCTATAAAGTTCCACATAATGTTGGTCCAGATTTTGATGTAGAAATGGAAGCATAAATATGAAGAAACATTGATAATTGTTAATAAAGGATTGAATCAGATATTTTGTCCTAAAAATGTCAATTTTTGGTGATACATTTCAATGTGTTTTTATTTTCCAAAGTAATTGTACTGTATTTTATTTATGTATTTTAGGCACGGAAGGGGCAGTGTTTGGGCATTCTGTGGAGACACCCCATATCAGAGCAGAACCTTCCCAAGACCTCAAGTAGGTGTTCAAAAAGTTGTTTTAAAAGCAAGTATTCTCAGAAATAACTAAGTCTTGATTAATAGAAAACATATATGTAAAATATACTGCCTACTTAAAGACTCAAACATATCCAAAGCACTGTTAGACTCTAGTCTGTCCTAATTAGTCAAAGAAACGCCACAAACTTCTATCACTCAAAATGTAAAATACATTACTATTTATAAATGACTTGCCTCCTGTAGCAGAATCCATGAGAAGTACATTTTCCCCAGAGACTGGACTAGTCAGGCATTTTTAAGGTCAAATGAGTACAGTACCATTTAATAGCATCAAACCCAGATTTTGGGTATTTTTACAAGCCGTTACAGAATATATGTCAAGTTAAAGTAAAGAGTCCCAAATTTTTTCTTCAAGTGGTGATTCTAGGTTGTGTTTTTTGCATACATACTTAAAAAATTCATTACCAAATGAGGCGAGATTTGTTAAGGTAAAAAATCCCAAGTTTTCTGTTTGTATTCACAAAAGTGGAGAAATAAGTAAATAGTAAAAGATCAAGTCTAAAACTTAATAAAGCATCTATCAACTGAGAAATAGAAAATTTAGAAAGGTTTATAGTGAAAGGTTTTCTTGAAGTGCATGTATGTGAATCACTAAGCACTAATCTGTAATTTATATGGATATCTGGCAGAAAAATCAAAGGTCCTTTCTCAGTAGAACTGGTGAGAAACAGTGTAGATTTTGATTCAGTTCTACTATGATTCCTAAACATCTATGCCTTCACCTACCAAGCAGTGTTTACAATTGATCGCTACAGAAAGGCATTGTTAAATGCCCTTCCCTGTAGTTGTAAAGGCATTTGGGATCATTGACTCGTAAGGATGTTGCAGAAATCATGTGCAGGAAGTTTGACTATTGTATGTGGTGTGTAAGAAATAAATGATTGTGTTTGATTATTTACACTCTATATTTTAAGGTGACATAATGGTTTGTGGTCTTCCAGAGGATCCTACTCATTAGATTTTTATCTTAAAAATCCCTATCTCCTGCCAAGATTCCTCTGAGTCCTTGTTTGAGAGCAGCTGTAAAGATGTTAATTAGTGATGACCACCAAGTTGGTTATGGTCTCTGATCAAAAGAATTTCAGCAGAAATCAAAGTGGAAAGATAACAAGCTTTTCTTTTTTCAGGTGCCCAAGAATTTGAGAGGGTAGAACTTCTTCCATTCAAAAGATTGTGGAGACACTGCTTTGTCTCCTTCTTTCTAATAAATAAATAACAGAGTGCAAATGTATGGTAAAACAGATAACCCTGTTATTATAACCTATTATAACCTATAATAACCCCATGTCTTCACGATTAATGTCATTAGAGTTAAAATCACCTCATATTGCTTGTGAAACTTGAGCATTCATCTCTCACAGAGTCACAGAATGTCAGGGGTTGGAAGGGACCTCTGGACATCATTGAGTCCAACCCCCCTGCTAAAGCATGTTCACCTAGACCAGGTTGCACAGAAACACATCCAGGTGGGTTTTGAAAGTCTCAAGAGAAGGAGATGCCACAACCTTGCTGGGCAGCCTGTTCCAGTGCTCTGTCACCCTTACAGTAAAGAAGTTTTTCCTTATCTTTGGGTGGAACTTCCTGTGTTCTTGCTTGTGCCTGTTTCACCCTGTTCTATCACTGAGCACCACTGAAAAGAGACTGGCCTCATCCTCTTGACA
The DNA here is from genome assembly GCA_024336885.1 of Actenoides hombroni. Classification (NCBI taxonomy): domain Eukaryota; kingdom Metazoa; phylum Chordata; class Aves; order Coraciiformes; family Alcedinidae; genus Actenoides; species Actenoides hombroni. The sequence continues at coordinate 3,150,510 of WUAM01000260.1, read as the reverse complement.
CCTGCCCTTTAGACATTTATAATCACTGTTAAGATCCCTTCTCAGTCTTCTCTTCTCCAGGCTAAACAGCTCCAGGTCTCTCAGCCTTTCTTCATAAAAAGAGACACTCCAGTTCACTAATCATCTTTATAGGCCTCAGCTGGGTTCTTCTCCTCTAGTTCCCTGTCTCTCTTGAACTGGGGAGACCAGAACTGGACACAGTACTCCAGATGTGGCCTCACTAGGGCAGAGTAGAAGGGGAGGAGAATCCCCATTGACCTGCTGGTCACACTCTTCTCAAAGCACCACAGGATACCATTGGCCTTCTTGGCTACAAAAGCACACTGCTGGCTCATGGTTAACTTGTTGTCCACCAGGACTCCCAAGTCCTTCTCCAAAGAGCTGCTTTCCAGCAGGTCAAACCCTAACCTGTGGTGGAGCATGGGGTTATTTCTCCCCTGGTACAGGACTCTATACCTGCCCTAGTTGAAGTTCATTATGTTCTCCTCCTCCCAACTGTCCAGCCTGTCCAGGTCTCCCTGAATGGCAGTACAGCCTTCTGATGTGTCAGCCACTCCTCCCAATTTTGTATCATCAGCAAACATGCTGAGGGTACACTCTGTCCCTTCATCCAGGTCATTGATGAAGATGTTGAACAAGACTGGACCCAGTACTGATCCGTGGGGAACTCCACTAATTACAGGCCACCAAACAGACTCTGAGCCACTGATCACAACCCTTTGAGCTCTGTTGTTCAGCCAGTTCTCAATTCACCTCAACATCTTATCTAACCCACACTTCCTAACCTTACCTATGCAGATACTATGGGAGACAGTGTCAGAAGTCTTGATGAAATCGAAGTAGGCAACATCCACTGCTCTCCCTTCATCTGCCCAGTCAGTCACACCATCATAGAAAGCTATCAGATTGGTCAAACATGATTTCCTCTTGGTGAATCTTTGATGACTACTCCTGATAACCTTCTTTTCCCCCACATTCTTAGAGGTGACCTCCAGAAGAAGGTATTCCATCATATTCCATCACTTCTCCAGGGATGAAGGTGAGACTGACTGGTCTGTAATTTCTTAGGTCTTCCTTGCCCTTGTGGAAGACTGGAGTGACATTGGCTTTCCTCCAGTCCTCAGCCACCTCTTCTGTTCTCCATGACCTTCCAAAAATGATTCAGAGTGGCTTAGCAATAATATTATCCAGCTCTTGTGGGTGTATCCCATCCGGGATGGATCTGTGGGTGTCCATCTTGCCTAAGTGATATCTAACCCAGTCCTCATCGACCAATTGGGAGTCTTCCTTCCTCCAGACTTCCTCTTTTACCTCCAGGGTCTGGGATTCCTGAGGGCCAGTCTTATCAGTAAAGACTGAAGCATTCAGTAACTCCACCTTCTCTGTATCCTCTGTATCCACTGTGTGTGCTAGCTGTGTTGCCTTTCAGCAGATATGAGAGTGATTGAAGTTCCATGATCAGGTGACCTGTAGTAAAAGTCCACAACAATGTCACCCATATTAGCCTGCCCCTAAAATCTTATACATAAGCTTTCAAGAGATCCTTCATCCACATCCCCAGGCAGAGCCTGATACATTCCAGTTGGTCTCTCACACGAAGACCAACTCCATCACATTGTCTTGATGGCCTGTTTTTCCTAAAAAGTGCATAGCTGTCCATGATAGCGTTCCAGTCATGCGATCTGTCCCACAATGTCTCCATAACTGGAATGAGATCATGGACCTGTGACTGCACCTAGATCTCTAGTTCTTCCTGTTTATTTCCTATACTACATGTGTTGGTATACAGGCATTTCAGAGACTTAATCAAGCAAGGAGGTTTCCCTGGAGGGATGCAAGAGGAACCACCACAGTCATATGCACCCTTGAGGTGGCTGGTCTTCTGGCTTTCATCCTGGAAGACAGCTAAGGAACACTCATTGGTGCTCTGGTTGGCCTGGCTTATTCCCAGCATGAGCATTCCCATCTTGGACCCCACCCCTTGAGTCTTTCAGTTTAAAGTCTGTCTCACCAGGTTGGCCATCCTACTGCCAAAGATTCCCTTGACTCTTTGAGACAGGTGTATTCCATCTGTCCCTAACAGGTTATAGTCATCAAAGAATGTCCTATTGTCATAAAACTCAAAAACCTCATGATGACACCATCCACATAGCCGGGAGTTGATGTTCATTATTTGTCTATTTCTGGCTGCCTTCTTTCCTCTAACTGGTAAGATGCAGGAAAAGATAACTGGGGAATCAGTGTTTTCCTCTTGCACTTCCAGGAATTCATAGTCTTCCTTGATTCTTCCCAAGTTCTGGTTCAGCACCATTCACACCCACATGGAATAGTAGCTGTGGAAAGTAGTTGGTGCTGTTGACAAGTTGTGGCACCCTCCCAGCAATGTCTTGGATCTTAGTTGCAAGGAGGCACAATTGGCTGATAGATGCTTCAGTGCCCTTTTGGTTTTATTCATTGCCATGATGTCTATTTCTGCTTAATGCTTTCCAACTCCACCATTCCTTTAGCTCATTTTTGCAAGGTGGACTCAAATGAGTGAGAATTTTCTAGTCAACTTTCTTCCATCCCATTAATAATGAGCTTAATCCAAACATTTTATTTAAAAAACCTATGAAGTAGAAACCCTTGCTGTTTGGTCAAGCAGCATTAGTTTACGTGTAAGTGATTTTATTCTTAAGATATTTAGTCTGTATTATGTTCTGCAAGTTTTGTACACATGATCCAATGTATTTATTAGGATTCAGTGATATTCCTTTTTTAAAAATCTCAAGTCATTTTAATCTTTTTTTACATGATGACAACTCCTGTTAGGACAGACATTTCTTGTCTTTTGGCATAAATCTTCCAAGAAACTAACCTGCAGACCCTTTTTGACCTCATATCTTGGAAGAACTATAAATTGTGCATTTGTGTGCTATTGTCTGTCAGCAACATACAGTTAGACACTCAGATCATATATACTGAAAATTCTGGTTGCCATCTTATTTCAAATTATTAAAAAAAAACTATTTAAAAAAACCCCCAAGTGTTGTGGGTTTTTAAGCTCAGGACCTCCATTCAATTCCAGAAAAAAAAAAAAAATCAGCTTTTTTTTCTTAATTTAAAAAGAGTTGTCAGAAAGTGAATTATAATTTAGATTATTGTTTGCTAAATAGACCCAAACAAATAGGTCACTAGCCCTAACATGACATTTCCCTATGGCCTCAGAAGCCGTCTCTGTCACAGAACCAAAACAGTACCAGAACCCTTTTTTTTTGGCCTCGGGCCCAACTAATGCAACTACATTGATACTGTAAAATCATTTTATCCTCTAAAATAGAATAGTTGCAATGTAAATGCTGAGTGGGAATGGTCTTTGACTCATGCTACCCTCCAAATAGTCATTGCAAATTCTTTGGGGTAATCATAACTGATTCTCAGTTGACTCTCAAATATGCCAGCAACAATTTAGCTGCATAGATGATTGAGTTCAAGTGGTCTGGCTTGGGTCCTAGCACTTTTTAATGTTTCAGTATAAACTTAGTCAAAGTGTCTAGTAGATTATACTGGAAGGCCTAAAACAATAGTATTTTTCCAAATGAGGCATCCTTGCCCCTTGGGACTTCTGAAATATATGGCAATGTGGGAGAGTAGAGAGTTTGCTGAGTTGACATTAAAGTTCTTTTTTTTCTGTGGACACAAGTGATTGCAGTTTGACAGCAAGTTGCAGTATATGAATGCAGTATATCAGGCTATGAGAATATTTGTATACAAGGCTGAAATATAGAAGGATTTACTTTAGATTGTTAATGAAAATATAAATGATCTCATATTTTTCATGTTGGAATATGTATTTGTGCTCAAGTAATAAACATTAAACATCAACTATATTTAAATAATACCTATACATGTAATTTATTCTTTTTCAAAAAAAGATACTGGAAAATTATTAATAAACCTGGATGTTTAAATAATTCCACTTTTTAAATTCAGTAGTGAATTCTGACCACCTTGATTACTGAGCATGAAACTGACCTATAAAATCTGGAGTAAGATTTAAATACTCACAATGCTCATAGGGTTTGCCCCCAAAGTCCTGGGATTTTAGCACAATCTATTTTAGATACGGATCCAAAAAAAGAAATAGTTAGATATTAACTTCACATATCTAAACTTTGCTTCAGCAGAAACACTCTTTGTTATACAGTCAATTTTGAGGCCTTAGACAGAGAAGCATCTGTAATTGCTATTAAATATGTGTTCTGTAAAAATAAGATTCAGTTGAGAATTAAAATAATTCCTTCCTATGTGCCCTATCTCCCTTATAATTTTTGTTACATCTTTCTCCTGTCTTACAATTCCAAATAATAGCTTGCAAGGTTTTACTTTCAGAAAATGTTTTTCTACAATCCTTTGTGAAAGCTGGTAAGCCCTTTTGTGTCAAATCCCAAAAACTAATTAAATCTGACTTTCATTAGCTGGGATAAGCAACATAAAAGAATCATGCCTTAGAATCAGGAAAATAAATTATATCTTAATAATTTAATCTTCATATTTCTTTCACTACTTTTCTCACAGGAACACAGTTATGAAAACTAAACTGCCAATATAATATGTTTCAAAATATTGAGTTTAGCCTAATAATGCAATAAAACATGGTGCATTAATAGGTAATATCCATGCACAAAAAGAGACAGTAGGTAAATGCAGATAGCTTTGCCCTCAATAACCTCCTTAATAAGGGAGTAAATTAATTTGTTGTTGTTCTCTGGGGATAACTGCAAGATCAAATTTAATAGTTTTTTTCCTCTTCTGTGTCAAACCTTATAAGCTGTTGACTATTAGCTAATCCTACAAGCTAATGCTGAGCATAATGAGATGAAAATTGATCAAGCAGCAAGGACCACCCAAGCTAGTAAAACCCTACTTTACCACTGATAAGAATTAACAATACACAGATGTTGCACAAAGAGTTTGCTTTCTTCAGTGTTGCCCGATGGTTTGTAAAAGCCACCTTTTGTGGCATTTTAGGGGTGGCTTCCTCATAGGACAAAATATCCATTCTATAAAAGCCTGCAACCAGAGAAGGTATCAGAAAAGAATGTGAAAATAAGGTCAAATAGCCAAAATTTATAATAAATCTTTCAAACTGGAAAACAGACACTATGGGACTGATGGTTTGGTAGAGGTAATACTTCTAGTGAAATGAATAGAAAAAACAGGTGCAAAGAATCGAAAAAGTGTGTTAGAACCTTTAGTCTGAACTCGCTAGTATGCAATGCTTTACAATGTTATTTTGAAAGATTCATTAAAGAAAATAATTATTAAGGGCTTGAAGATAAGTAAAAATTAAGATTAAATAGAAGGTGGGTAGACTGTGTCAATCCAAATAAATATTTTTCTCTTAATAAGATAAGATACGTGGTCTTCTATAAAACAGAATTTAGATTGAGCTCCCATGGTGGAATTTAAGTAAAGTATTTGGTGTAGGGCTATATCCAATGTGAAATAAAAAGGGAAGACAGAGAAGACTGTCATTAAAGAAATTTTGAGTAGTATGTAATAAGCATGTATTTTTCAAACCCCTCCTCTAGGCTGGAGAGAGATTGCAAGGAGAGTTTCTTCAGGACTGACCTTACTTCCAGTTTTAGTAACTCTCTTTGTGAGAAGGAGGTACACAAGTTTGGAAGCACTGGCAGTCAGAAGATCTTGACGACTAGAGTAAGGATATTGTGAAACTCAACAGTATGATGGTGGATATTGGATGAAATATTAGATAGAAATTAACATGCTGCCTCTCAGATGCAAGAAGTTCTAGAATAGCCGTTCAAAAGGAGCAACAGGGACAACTAAAATTCTTTATTTTCAGATTATGCTTGCTTTATGATTATGCCATGCTATGAAACACAGATGGGCTTGAAGCAGAGCTGTCTCAGTCTAACAGGGTTATAAATACAAATATAATACCCCATGAATCCTATCGCAAAACCAGTATAAATCTTGGAGCAATAGAAAGCATTTGCACAGTGCCAAGTTAATGAAAGACGAAGAAACTTTAAACTTTGCAGATTAGTGTGAAGGCAGCTGAGGATTTTCCTTTACATGAATCCCACTCAGGTCAACAGCAGTGCCATCAGCAGAGGTGCTCCAAGCCAAGAGTTCTCAGGGCTTCAATAGCACTCTGATCTGTGCTTTTGGCTCCAGCAAGGCTTGTTGCATCTGAGGTTGCCTTATGGCTGCTACAGTGCTTCCACGCTCAAGCTGCTGCTGCATGTTCCAGAAATTCTAGTTCCACGTAGTTCCAGCCTAGGAAGAGATATGAAAGCACATACTTTGCTGTATTTCATTTTCACAGGTATTTCAGGCAGAAGTGTTTTACTGGTTTTGGTTGGTTTTTTTCTCAATGAACAGTGAACAACAATTCTCAATGCCTAGGAGCTGATGTTAGTGATGCCAGAACTCAGTTCTGAAACACTTTGGACTCTAAACAAAATAGTCTTGTTCTACCATACCTGCATACTCCTTTTTGCTGTAGTTTTTCTGATGAAATGTGGTTTGATATATTTATAGTCCATAAAACTTGTACGAGACATGATTAATTCCAAGTAATGCTGCTGGATCATCCATAATATTTTCATTTCCTATCTTCTTATGATTTTGAGTGAATAGGCTTGCTACTGCAATAATGAAAAGTGTTATTAATTTTTTTTTTCATTTGAGTACCATTAAATTTCCTTATTTTTTTCACTCTAGTTGTTCTCTTTCTCTTTCCCAGGAGTACCTCCATTTTCTATGCTACTCTTTGTCCAATTCCCAAAGAAAATAAGGCTTCTTAATTTTGTTCTTTATTTTCTCTCCTCATCTCCCTGATAATTTGTGAAGAAGCTAGGCAGTTTCATCCATATTTGATAGAAAGGCAAAAGATAATTAAGGTTTTATGTGTTTTCTGCAAACCAGTGCTTAATTAGAGATGCTAACAGAAAATCAGCTAGTATTATTATCATTTACTGCTATTAGCTTACCAATTTTTATACACATGGCTTCAGAATACCCTCAATTTCAAACATATTTTGTTATCATGGTTATAGTACATGGAGGACATGGAGTTTCCAGCAGTGTTGTGGTTGTGGGTGCAGAGGGTATGGTTTCCATTCTTGTCCTAGAACCATGCTGGAACCAAACAATGTATCTGAAGCTCATATAGGCTGGGTATATGAAAAAAGGGATTCAGAGGATGGGGTGTTGTGTGGTGGATAGTTACAGAGAGTACATGAGTTTATAAAGCTATTAGTTCCACAGTTCACCAAGCAGCTCCTATTGCTTATGTCTATAATTACACAGAGAACTCCAGAGGTAGTCTAAGCAACAGAGAAGAATCAGTGATTTTACATGTCTTATCCTGCATTTTTTATTCTATCCTTGGTTGTAATTTAAGGTAGAATTCACTGCTAAAATGAAATAAAAATGCTGTTCAGCTTCTTCATAGTCTACCACTCTATTTTGTACTGCAGAAGGTAAAAAATCTCTCTCTAGTTCTTTCAGAAATGGTGTTTGCTTTAAAAAAGTGACTGAAAGTAAACTCACCAAATCTTTTCTGGTTTGTTGTTTTCTGTTTGTTTTTTTGAAGCTGTTTTCTGCTTCAACTGTTTAGATACCATCCAAGTACAAGCCACTGGAGAGTATATTCCAGTCTTGCTGCTATGTTTAATCTGAAGAGGTTGAAGCAGATCTGTCAAAGGAAATTCAACAGAATAATCTTCCACATGAGATGCGGTTTTCTCAAGATGTGGATCAAAATTGTGTCACACTTTATCTCAGTGAAAACATATCTGTTTATATCAGATTAAGACCCTTTAGGAAAACAATATTGAAAATATCATTAGAAGATTGCAGGTGGTCTGGATTGTCACTCCCTAATCACAGGAAGCTAATGTTTTTTAAAACTAAGACTTTATGTCAAGAATTTCTCATGTGTTTCCAGTTGTTCAAAGAGTCTGGTTTGGCTCTTCGGCCTCCTCCAGGCTCTTTATGGTTAGATCTCACTCTTGTCAAACACTTAAGCATTATCTGTGGGCATGTTGCTGCAATCTCTTTCTGAAAAGATAGATTTCTATTTTAAGAAAATATATTCTGAAGGCCAATTCATATAATGGAAATACTTCTGGAAAGAAAATAAACTTTATGTAAGGATGTTTAGTGGAGTGGCAGAGCATGTGTAGAAGTGGTTTTAGGTCAGAACAAAAGTGAAGGTGACTATGGGAAGGGGAATGTTTTGGGTGGAATAGGGGCAACTCTAAGACATCATGACTATGAGGAATACTGTTCTCATGATTTTCCTTAAGAGATTATTCTGGATTGTCTCATATGTAGATCTTTGTCTCACAGAATGAAAGTTTAGACTTTCAAGCATGTAGTGGTATTTTTCTAAGAAGTGAAAACTCACATTCTAAATCTTGTATTTCTACTATTTTTTCTTCATTTTCAAGTTTTTGAGTTTTAGTGGACTTTAAATTCTAGAATGAATGACTTTTACCTACTTGAGATTCCAATTAAGTTTTTGGTTTGTTATGTTCTTCATACTATTTCTGATTTTGATACTATATAGCTATTTTGACAGAGATTTTGACTATTCCTTCACCCACTCTAAGAAACCATGTATTAAGTTCTCTTTAACCTTCGTCACATCACCTGCTTATTTTGTCAAGCTCTTGCTTTAAAAGTTTGCTCTTTCCAGCACTCCTCACATTTCCTTGATGTTTCTTCACTTTTTCTATTTCTTTAATAATATCACTGGAAAACTCTTCAAAGACATTTTATTCCTTACCTTTCCTCCTCAGTAACTATTACTTTTTATATTCTCAGAAGAGATCTTTTATTTCCCTATGTAGGGAAATTATTTTCCTACTTTATCATCTATGTCAATATTAAAATATTCAGTTGTTTCAAGTGTGGCTATGATAATGCATACCCACTGAATTGAAACCAGTGGCATGTACATGGCAATTAAAACTCAGATTTGAGCCTGGTGAGGTGATTTCTGGGTTAATGAGAATTTCTATTTTTATTACCTCTTCCATAAAACATTTATTTAGCTTTCTCTTACTTAAGACTCATGTTGTGAAGTCACAAAGAAGAGAGACAAATTGTACTCTTAAAAGTTAGGTTCTCACATATATCAAAGAGAGCTTCACGTGAACATATGAGAATTTTTCTTCTTGGTAAAGGATAGTTCATGACCAGGGAACAAGATTAAGGATTCACAAGGCCTGCACATTTACCCTTTCATTTTAATAAAAGAAAAAAAAAATTAAAAATCATCCTGAATATATAAGCATTTGGTTAAAAATATCAGAATACAACAAGCTTCAGGAAAAATAATTATTCCAGCAAAGACTTTTATATATCTTGCAGAGGTGCACATGTTAATACTTACAAATGTATCAAAATGATTTTTAATCACTTTATTTTGTCACCATTATCATAAAAGTTCCTGATTATTCTTTATGGATATTACTGGAGTTTGCAGCCTGAATTCCAGGAAATAGACTGAATGGGAACCCTAATTTTACCTAGCACCATCAGTTTTCAGTTGACTCCTTTAAGGACTCTTGATCTCACTGGAGGACTCCTGAAATCAGTTTTCTTAAGCATCAGGGCAGCCAGCTGTTCTTTTGATAATAATATAGATGGAAATAATACATATTTGAAATTGTTAAAGGTTTCTAGAAAACAACATTTTAAAAATTATTTTTTAACAAAATTATTAATTCAAATTTGGCACAAAATGCTTTCAGTTGTGGAAGAGGAAGGCCCTGAGAAAAAGTAGGAAGAGGGATGGCAAGAGCCTTGGCACATCCATTTGCGTTCCCTTGTCCTCTACATGTGTCTTAACTCTCTGCAGCCCCAGATTGACACATCTCATTACCTACAGGCAGCAAAATCAATGTCACAATTATTTTAACCTATAGAAATCTACAAAGAGTTTACCAAATCAATGTGTAGATTTTCCTTTAAGTTTATATTTGCAAAACTCTTTTTTTAATAGCAGGATTCTATTGTAACTGAAAAAAGCCACAATGTATATTGGCAAAACCATCATATATAAATTTAAATAGTTGGAAATGTTGAAATATTTCTTGCCCCCCAGGTGTAAAGATGTCAATAAGAGGGAAATGAGTACCAGCTTTAAAAGTGTGATCTCTTGTTGACAGCATATTTTTTAATCCACTGTTTTGAATACAAATTCCAGATTGGCAGAGGTTCATATCAGTTGTTTTACTAAGTAGCATGAGTTGGATACACTGCTTAAATAGAGACAGAGCAAATACATTATTCATATCTGCACAGGGGAACCTTCTATTTCCTTCTATTTTAAGAAATACATTCTGCTAACCAACAGAATAAAATTTACATAGATAAATTTTATCCTGTGTCAGTATGAGGGATAGACAGGACATAATTCTAAAATATTTCTTAAAACCCAAAATGAAACTATTTGACTAATTCTTTAAGTTATTTTTTTCTAATGCAACCTAGGTCAGCTTGTACACAGGTAATACAAAATGAAAAATAATTTTTTCTGCATTTCTGTTGAGAAATATTTCAATACTTTCAAAGGAATATATTCAAGATGTTTGAAAAGTTTCCTTTTTTATCAATAATAATTTAATGACTGCAACTCAAATTCATATAGCTTTGATCTTCTGAAATATATCTTTTTTCACAAATTAACAAACATTAAAAAGAAAAAAGTCCATCTCTTCTCTGGATAAATCATCTGCCTACATCACGTATTGCTAATTGACACATTATATTATTTTAAAATCTTCTTTTAAAAGCCTCTTTGTCTTTCCTACAGTGTTGTAGTCACTGTTTAATAATAGCAATAGTTGCCTTCTCCATCATAGCTGTTTGGGAAAGAGAAACTAAATTATATGAATAGGATTCATTCACAGATGTAAATGATCAGTAAATCTGAAAGGAAAGCAAATTCTTGATATGCCATTTTAATAATGCACTTCTCCTTGGAGGCATGAAATTTACCACGTGGAGTACTACAATAAGTTGATAGTAGAAATTAAAGCTTTCAGAATTATGACAAAGACAAAATAATATAATGCAGCTGCATATCAAACATAATTTATCTCAAGACATTGAGGAAATTATGTGTATAGACCTTTGCATTAAAGTAGCATTTCCAGCTAAGTCACTTTTCAGATTTAGATGAACTGAAGAATAATAATAAGAAAAGTAGATTAGTAACTGTAAAGCAGATTTAGGCATTCCATTTTACTAACAGATGAGTGGTGTTTTAAAAACTAGTCTGCAGATCATCAGCCATTCATTGACATTTCTACCACATTATTTGATTTCAGGAAACTGCTAAAAAAACACGGTTGTGTGAAAAAGAAATTTCTTCTCTATAGTGTGTAGAAAACTGATATCAACAATTTCTTCTCAAGTTCAGAAATTAATTGCCCAAGTATCTTCATTTTAGATAAACTGGAAGTCATTTTTATTAATATAGTTCATGAAAAATAGTGATGAAACTAGACAAAATTCTGAGTTATAGTGACTTGTGTTTTTAAAAAAAAACCCCAAAACAACATTTATTCTTCAAATGAAATCATAGTTTCTTGAAAGATATTCCTAAGTAGATTTATATTGTCCATCTGCTGAAAAATTTCAGTCAGATCTGGGTGTGGTTTTGAGGATATAAACCAAAAATGTATGTCATTTTGCCAGTACCCACCAATTCAATGCAATAAATGTAGTTAAGAGCACATTCATCTTTGTGGTTATGAAATGGTATCTGAAACCACTAAGAAATGTTAATATTCCTGGAAAGTAGATTATAAAATACAAAAATACAGTGCTGAAAAATATAGAATGGAAGTATTGAAATATTTATTTTAAAATTTATACAATTCAATTTCCTTTCAAAATCAAGGTAAAATCTCATTAAGACAACAGAGTACTTTTGAAAATCTAATTATTAAACTTTATATTTATGTGGTTTCTGAAAGGTTTTGCAAGCTCTTTTTCTACTGTCTTATAGCTATCAGGAGTTCACAAACCACCACTTGAAAAACACTGATGTACATGATTAAATAATTCATGATGTTTAGATTCTTCCCTGGTAAAAATAACTGCAGAACCTTCTATTAAATTTTCACTAGAATGTCAAAAAAAAAAAAGAGAGAAAATAGCTTAGCACTAATGGAAATATCTATTTTTCTACTACTTATATCTATGTGTATCTCATGTATGCTTTTTTTTTTTTTAAATGTAGGTTGCTACAATTAGTGTTTTCCTCTATATGGACACTTGCTTTTCATAATTTCATTTGTGTTGACAAATAATTGTTTTCATTTTCTTTTTTTCCTTTGTCTGTTGAATGTCAGTGACAAGTAACAGACAAGTATTTCATAGACAACATCTCATTGACTTACTTTGCATGCAGATGTGGCATTTTAGTTTCAAAATGATAATCCATCATTCTGTACACTTAAAAAATTCAATAGTTGAAATACACTGAAATTCTCTTTTTCCATTGCTTGATAGATCTTTCATTTTCCTTTTCCATAGCAAATTCTTTATGAAACTATTATTTCCTTTTTACATCTACTACCTCATTATATTTTTGGATGGATGTGACCTAGCACTAAAATACAATTTGTTGAATAGGGAAAAAACGTTTTCTCCAAGCTATTAATTCTAGATGTTTCAATCATTAATATCTTTCATCTCACAAAAAGCCTTTGTTCAGGTAAAGTGGAACTGTGTTCTGTCATTATACATAAGTAGATTGAAAGACTTGTCTCCCTTTTAACAGGGCTATGCAATAAGTCCACAGCTGAACACAAGCATAATCCACATTTTTGTTTCCTACTTCAATAATCTTTTCATCCAATCATCTTTCCTTTTAAGTGTGTAAGCATGTCTTCTATGAAATTCTGTACTTTCCTTTCAAGAGAAAACCTGTACAATACTGTGTGATAACTTAGCAAAGAAAGTCTCCTAGTTGTGCACTAAGGTTGATGGAGGATCTTAGCATAGGAAAGACTGACAGTAGAAGAACTATAGTTGTTTTGAGGAAAGATACTAACACCCAGTGATAGGAGTATTTTGCGGAACAGAAAAAGCATGCAAAACCCCTACAATAATAGAGACATAACAGATTTTTCTCTTCCTTTCTTCATACATAATGCCGCTACACATACCAGAAATATGATTGAGCCTGTGAAGGCAAAGTCATTCTAATCAGTTTTACATTATTATTTCAAACTTTCCAAGTGTTTTGTTTTCTTTTTATTTAGTTAAACATTCATCATCAGTCACTAAGCAGACTATAGTTATTAACCTGTCATTACAGAAGCACTCATGGAGAGGTCTAGATTCCTAAGTACCTGTATTTCAGTATTAGTAAAGTAAATTAGACACTAATGCTGGAAAGCATCACTAAGCAGACAAGCTTATATCAGTATATGCTTAAATCCTGTCTTAAATGGGAATAGATTTAAACCCATATTTATTTTATCTTTCTTTGGGCTATAAAGAGTAGTGAAAGAATCACATGTATAACATATTTTTACTTCTTTACCTTTCAAAATACATTTATATCTACATGTATTGTAGAGTTTGGGACTGGATGGGTTTTGGTGGTTTGGTTCAGTGCTTTTTTTCCTGAGTGATTGTTTTTGTCTTTCAGACTTGAATCTCCTACTAGATCATTGGTGATGGAAGCACCCAGGGGAGTGCAAGTCAATGCAGCTGCAGGAGACTTAAAGGCTACCTGTAGGAAAGAACTGCATTTACAGTCCACAGAAGGGGAGGTAAGTTTAGACAGTAAAAAAATGTTCTACAGCTATGCCCAGTGCAACACAAACAATATGAGGATAATTTATTCAGCAGCAAGGTAAACATCACAAGAAGAGTTCTACATTTGCCTACATTAAAGTAATTTTGATTTAGCTTGCTCAATTATTAATACTTATTTGCTTTTTGCAAATTATCACCATTTCATTCATGTTGAAAAAAAAATTAGTTAAATCAATATAGAGAAATATCATTTTTAATCTAAGAATCAAGAAAAAAAGCAACACAGTCCTTCAGCATATCTGCAGGACAGACACAACTAAGTGATAGTGGTAAAAATTACTTTGGATGAATCTGACAAATTAAGAGAAAGAATAAGCTTGTGCAAAGTCATGAAAATGATTTTAAATTCAGCCACTGGTTTGGCTGGAAATCCATGTATTGCAGAAATACATGAAAGATTACTGGTATGAGTCCTTTCATCTTCACTCCTTAGAATGATGAATCATTAAAAAAAATACCTTGTGAAAAGGCATCAAGGGCTGTCAGATTTCTATTAGGCACTTTGGAGAAGTGGATAATTTTCAAATTCTTCTCAGTGGGATTTGCCAGGTTACAGCACTTTTGGAAAAATGGTTATTTAATGTAAATATCTAATTGGGAACGGAGCTCTTCAGAAATTTTTTGCCTTTTGTTTTTGTATTTTGTATTTTCTATCAAATGTTCCCAGAGATTTTATAAACTATCCATATAAATAACAAAAAAAAAAAAATCATTCACATCTGTTACATATAATCCCCTGCAATTCACTCTCTATGCATTACAATGCAGACAGAAACATTTTTGATCAATATACTGCATCAAAGGCCTGCCTTGATAACGGTTTTCTGATGATGCAAGTATCGGTCGTGCATAATTAAGCTACAACATTTTCTTAATTCGGAGCCTCAAATATTTATATACCATATGTCCCACCTTATTTCTGAGTTTCTTCAGAAGCCAGCTCTTCCAGCAGTCTCTCATCTTTACTTACAACCTCTCTAAATATGTAGTCTTTGTTACTACTTCCTACAGTTGCTGAGATAGCAGTATGAACAATCTAATCCTCTTGTAATAGCAAATATCATCCTCCCTCATCCTTGTCCTTTCTGTGGGTATTTTCATTGCAGGGGCTACAGTTCCCTGTAACTTGTCCTGCTTCCCCTCCATAAATCCCTACCTGGCCGAATCCAGTATGTTTGCTACATTTATTAACAAATTTTTTTTCCAATAGAATACATTTTGTTTTGTTCTTTCCCTTCATAATATTGCCAG
Source organism: Actenoides hombroni (assembly GCA_024336885.1). NCBI lineage: Eukaryota > Metazoa > Chordata > Aves > Coraciiformes > Alcedinidae > Actenoides > Actenoides hombroni. The sequence goes on along the minus strand of WUAM01000260.1, from coordinate 3,135,399 downwards.
AGGGAAAAAGTAATATTCAAATGAAAATTAAAAAGAAAAAACCCCACAAAAGTAACAACAGAAAGACTTCTATATTCTCTCAATCCCCCATGATCCCTGAAGTAATGGTTGTATCTATAATGTCTTGATTTATTATCATGCTTCTCTGTGGTGCTTTGTCCAAATATTTTATCTATGGATTCAGCAGGCATTTTTATCTATATCAACACTGTGAGTTTATTGCATGACTTCTATTTTTTCTTAGGTATTTACTAGAACATATTGAAAAGGTAGTTTTGGAAACAGTGTGTTATGGCCTTAGTTGGACATTGAGAATGGGAACCCCAGAAAAGTTATAATTACTATATTATGTGGTATTCAGAATTGGAATTCAATTCAGTATTAAATGCTTTGTAGGAAAAAAATGCCAGTGTAAAGCAGTCTTTGATGAACTTCATATTAAAAGTCATTATATTCCTCTACGTGGTAAGACTGCATATCTGTGATTTCCCACATAGATGTTAGATTGATAGTTATCAGATAACAAGCTAACAACTTTGCCCACTCTTACTAAAGGAGCTGTTCTGTAAACATACATCTGACAAAATTCAATGTCTATTTATCTATTGAAAACTTAAAATTCCCGTAAGATCTGTAAAGAACTGTGCCCTAAATCCACAAATCCTGAGGTCTGACCAGTGCCTTTATAAGCCGCTATATTATGTCTTACATTGGAGAGTGTCAGAGGAAAATGCAGAAACACTTTGGAAGGCATATAATGAGCTTCTACAGCATCACGGGTTGTGCAAATTTACTGTGGTCACATTGGGGAATTGCTGGACTAATTGCAGCCTGGTGTGAGGAACCAGGGGAAATATCTGATGGATAACATGTCTACATAGCAAAAGATTGATCCTTGCTTACAACCCAACAGATAAACAACAGTTTATCAGACAGTATGGAAAAAAGTGTAGAGAGTTTATCATGGCTCATTTTTAAGAAAACACATTCTAAACCAAAACAAAGCATCTATGTCAAAAATAATCATTTTAGCCTGCAAAGGTAGGCTTTATCAGTCAGGTTTCTTTCATGAATAAAAGAATATTGTCTTTGTGAATGGAATCTGTGAATCATTTTTGTGCTAAGACAGTTTTTATACTAGAAAAAAAACATATTTTTTGTATTGTTTCCACACTGGTTAAAGATATTTGTCTTTTTAATACTTGTAAGCTTACTTAACAAATCATCAAAGATGTGTGAATTTATATTTTCCTTCTATAGCATAATTATTGCTCTCTTATGTCAGAAAATAGCTATGTGGTATCTGGAACCAACCAATTAAAGCCATGTAGCAGAACGTTATGAGTTTACTGTGAATTAATCTATTAAACATGTATTTCCCTTTTATTTAAGGATAACATCAGAATACTTTCATGGGGAATGTAAATGTATGTATGAAATGTTTTTTCTCTAGCCTTATTTCTCATGCAAAATAATCACTAGCCTACCACATTATAAACTGAAAGCCCCTGCAAGCATTCTGTTTGATACGTTTTCTTTTTATTTACTGCAGTATTATAATAATCCTTTTAGTTCTATTACACATTACAGTGCATGATCCCAGACGAAATACTGAGGGCTGTAATTTAGACTCAGATTCTTCTGCCTATTTATAAAACTTTTGAGGTGCACCTTTGTGAGTTGAGGCATCAGCAGAATCCTTTGATTCAATTACAGCTTGGCATTTAATTGTGAACTATGTATTATTCTATAAATAAACCACAACCAATGGTTTAAAGCAACAAATATTTACAAGGAAAATGAAATATGAAGCCCTAGGCTCTAAGTGAATCTATTGATTCACATAGGAAGAAAAAGAACATTTATTGTCTGGAAATTCAACACAATGACAGCTAGTTAACTACTGCTTCTTTTGCACATAAACACAACGCAAAAGGACAGATGAGTTTTGAATTTTATGGATACTGAATTTTGCTAGGCTTAAAAAGATGTTATAATTTAACCTGAAACACATTATCAGATAATGATAACAAGCTTAAAATATTGTATGATGTTCTCCATTCATTGATCTAATCACTAATTTTAACAGTTTTTACAATACACGACCCTTTGAAGGAGAAGTCTGTTAACTAGCCTCAGGTCTTATGAGTCTTGTGCAGCTGCTATGTATTTTTGGAAGCAGCTTCTATGTAAGCTCTGCATTTTCATTGCATCTCATTGACTATCAAAGACTAAATAAATAAAAGGAGAAAGATGCACAGAAGCTTCTCATTTTTATAAATACATTCATATTAGTCACCCTGTCTGTGACCTTTTGTCCTATTTACTTCTTTACGCCCTTGTATTTCCCTGTCAAATTACACTCCTTCCTAACATAATCTGTGGACTAAATTTGACTGTTTCTGGCATAATGAGGCTGATCTCTTGGTAAGGCTTATAGCTGTCACATTAAAAATGAGCACTACTCTTTAACAGACAAAGTTTACTCAAAATCGGTATAGCAGACAAGAGGTCAAGTTTATCTTTACCATTTTATTTACGATTTTAGTACAACACAGTTTATGAAGCATATACCCAAGATTATCTTGTAGAGACTAACAAATGCATATAGTACTAACTTGGTCTGTAATCCTATCTGGTTCTCTAAATCCAGAAAATGTATTTAACACAGATTAATACTTAATAAAACTGGAGTAATCTTCACTTGTTAGCCCAACTTATGGTACCATATCAAAGCTTTCATTTTCATGGGGGTTTTGTGGATGCTTTTTATGTTCTGAAACATTAGGGGAAAAAAAAAAAAAAAAGATTTTTAACGTTAGCTAAATATGTTGAAATGGAATTACTTTGTTCTATAAGCTGCTTGCCATGACTGCTAAGGAATGGATGAACAAAGGCAACAACATTTCCTACATTAGTTCAGTTCAGTCAAGTTATGTTTGTCTGAGATTAAATTTTTGAAAAAAATAAAAAAAAGTTTTTTATGAATGAAGTGAGTTCAATAAAAAATAAGCACTAGCAAGCTTTGGAGTTCAAAGATCCACTGCTTATTCACCAAAATTTGCCTAACAAATGTGTGCTGTGTTTTGTTTTCACAGTCCTTTTTTGTGGTATTAACCTGTTGACTTGTCACTGTTGTTTTGGAGGAAAGAAATTTGTGGAAATTAAGGGAAATTTTTTGGTTTTTTTTTTATTATTGTCTTCAAGTATTCTATTAAGTTGTTTTGACAGATATTTTAAATTATCAAAATGCCATGCTATTTTTAAACAAACACTTTCATTTTAAACTTAAACCAGTTATTAATAAGTTAATTTATAATAAAAAATACTTTTTGTAGAACTCTACAACCAAAATACAGTGTTCCAAAACTACAAAAGCAGATTGGTTTACACAATCCATATTTAAACTGTCTATTCATAGGCAAATTTTGAAGACCAACACCGTAAGCCATTTTATTAGAAAGAGAAAAAGAAGTAACAATTATTAATTTAGTATATAAATAAAATATTTTTCTGATAATATGTTTTAATCTAGTTCTGATTTGAATGGTAATTAATTAACAAGTTTTTGTACTTGATAGACTAAACAAAATATTCCAAATGCATTTATCTTTCTGGGTTGGATACATAAATCATAAAGTAGTCACATCTGTCCTCTGATTGAATGAATTTTCAAAGACTTTTAATATGTAGAATTTGATTCTTGGAATTTTTGTGTACAAGACTACCATTAGTTTTTCACACTGGAGCTTGTAAACTTCTACTGGTCAACATTCACAGCAACCCCATTTGATCATCCCTGAAATTTATTTCCTTAACAGAAAAAATAAATACATCAGACAGTTTTCACTTCAGTAGCCACTCATATAAATTATACTGGAGTTATAGCTCAGAAGTTACAGTATATGATTGTATTTATTTAACATGAGTTTACAAAACAACCTGATCTAGTTGAGTATGTACCTGCTTACTACAGGGGGGTTGGGCTAGATGACTTTTGGAGGTCCATTCCAACCCAAGGCATTCTATTATTCTATGAAAAATGTGTACTTCAAATGAAACATAAATCTCATAAACACCAGTACAGTATTGAAGAGTCAAAACATAAATTTTTCCATTCAAGTAGGAACGATACACTTGACTAATGTACAATGTTATATTTAACATATATATATATATATTAGTTTTCAAATCACTTGTCAGTTGTCGGTAGCTCCAGGTATAACATGGAGGTGGGAATGAGAACAATGTTAGCAAAACAAGAAACTTGCCAGAGTGGCTCTGTACGTGTGTATTAGGTATAATCTTTAGGAAGAAAATATTTACCACACCAGATCACACTTTAGCCTAAAGGTTTCATTTATCTTGTGGTCAATTGATCCTGTTCCTGTACAGAATACATTTTCAATACACAGGTTGTACTGGATCTTTTGGTCTTCTCTGAATATTTAACATATTCAGTTTCATCCCAGTCTTCATATTCATTTCACTGTTTAACTGTTCATCAGTACTATTAATCATTATGACAGATATGGTTCCATATATTGTGCCAGTATATATTTAGATTTTACAGTATGAATGCTGTGAAGTTAATATTTTAATTTTCCATTATGGGTTTGTTGTTTTTTTTTTTTTCTCAGAACTGCCTTTCAGATTGAATGAAAGCTAATTTAGGTGAATGGTTTTAAAATAAATGTCAGAAACACAGATAAGTGTTAGAACAAATGGCCCGTGTGAACTCAAGTACTGCAATTTATCCTATATTTAATCTTTACCTTGAATATTAAAACATACCAGCATATGAGAATTATATAGTTGAGTCTAGTGACCCCATCTGTATAATCCTTTTTGTATGTATGCTTCTGACAGTATATACAGAAGACCAAAAAGACTAGACAAAATCTTGCATTATAATTCAGATTAATTCAGAAGAGTCTATGGGAATCCAGGTTTATTTGGCAAAATGTCATTACACTGTCTCTTCATGCTAGCTGATGAACAACAACCTTCCAGCTTTCCTTTTTGTCTTCCACATTTCCTCAAGTTTCCAGCCATTTTATATCTACTTTACCCCTGAAATATCCATTTGCAGATCTGTAGAATTACCTGTATAATCAAACTATACATGAATACAGAAAATTCTTCAATGTTTATAAATCCCAACTCTTTCATTTGGCTTTATCAACTCATCCTATCTCCACTCTTGAGAGGACTTAGTGAAGAACCCAATGGAGAAACTGGCAGGTTCATATCTCTGTATGAAATAACTTGTAGGAATATTTGATTTTTTTTTTACTTCATGTCTGTATCTTGCCCACTGAAATGTCTCTCCTTCATTTTAGTTCTTTGGTTTATAGATAATCTATATTTTCTGGCTTACCTTCCTCTCCCTTCCCCTCTCACAGTTCCAATTAAAAACACAGACTAATTAGCAGATGACTTTACTCTCCATTAGCAAAAAATATATGTAAAAAGAGTATATTTTTTCGATTCCTCTCACATGTCCTACAGGCTGATTCAATTTGCTACTTTAATAAGCCAGAAATCAGGTCTACTTTTGAATATTATAGGACTAATATATTTTTTCTCAGCACTAACATGCATAAGACAAAGCAGTGATTTAGGATTTCTAAAGCTCAAGTATTTAGAGAGAGTGATGTTGTACAGAACTCTGCTCTGTGAAACAGCATTTCTCTGAGTAGCTGCTGCCTTTTCCATTTTGTCATTTCTTAGTTTCCTACAATTTCAAGAATGGATAAAATTTTTGATTTTATCCTTGCTAATTTATCTGCTGAGATGTGAGATTCTCAGAAAGAGCATAACTGGCTTGCACCGGCCTTGATGCATATAAAGCATCAAATGGCTTCTCTTGTACCTCTCACAGTACAAAAGATAAGAGAAAGTCTGTGTATATAGGCGTTTCCATTGTCATCTAGCAACAGTGTTCCCTGGGAACATAATGCCTTTCAGGTTTTTTTCTTGCCTTCTTTCTAAACACCTCATAACATCAGGCATAAAAAGGTAAGCAGCTTAAGTTTTTTTGATGTTGGAGGACATTTTGGCCATGAATTTCAGTTTTTAGCAGCTCGTAAGAGGGGAGAGGGTTTATCTTCTATGTTGCACTGAAATTCCTTGCATATTGTACTACTGTGATGGAACCCTTTTTAACTAATTGATAGCAATGTTGCATCTGTAAATTTAGTCTTTTATTTATGACCTTGGCAGCATATGTACAGTATAGATTTTAATGCTGGCTTTAAGACATCTTTATTAATCCTTCTCATCTTGGACTTTACCAGGGATTATCTATAGGAGTCTGTTTAAATTGCAGAACCTTCCCAGCTTTCTACTAAGGCACAGAGCTTAGACTTAACACGGCAGATACAGCCTCACAAGAAGCCACTTCATTTTATCTCTGACACCATAACCTGGTATCCATGTTTCTCACCAGATATTCTGGGATATGTGCTGCAGCAGGACCTGATAGCTACCTTTCAAGATTATGACACCAGAAAAACCTGGATCGATCTATATCACAGTGTGAAATTTACAAGCACCATTGGCAAAGTATGCACAGCTATGCTTAAAAAGATCGTTTCATTTAATGAGCAAAATAACTGAGTTACTTTGTATTGTAGTGCATACTGGAGGTAAGGTCCACTGGATTAAAGTCTTAGAGCAGTACACTACAGAACATCTACAATGAAGGGTTGCAGAAATGTAGTTGTCCTGATGTAAGCAAACATCATCATTTTCTCCTAGGAAAAAAGCCATAATAAAGTTCAGGAGATTTTAATCTAGTGTTATCTCTGACACATATGCCCTCTGCTTTTTTTCTGAGTTAATTCTTATTTGAATCAAGACATACCTTTTAGAACCCATTTGATTTTGATTTACAGATTTCTCATAATCCTTCCCCATCACCACTGCAGCTAAACTGTTCAAACTGTTATGGCCAGTCAGACACTGTCAAAAGTACAAATAATTAATCTCCTCTTGTTGGATTTTCTCACATGTATGTCTTCTACACTGATGTGCCTTTTAATACCATGTATATAATATTCTAGTAACTCCTGCTTCCATTTTTTTAAACAAAAGCATGAAAATAATCCTTTTCTTATCTTCTTTGATATTCCATGAGTATCAGGGCTTACTGAAAAGCGGTATTAGGCATCCAAAAGGCCACTCAGATTTTTTTTGAGTTCTAGTTGTTAAAAGATATCAAGAGCTGCTGATTAAAAGTATGACATTACTGTCTCCTGTTTAATATCCTGTTGAGTTACTCTTGAAATTGAAAGTATTTTATCAAATTCATGTTTTAACATCAATACTTGATCTTTCTCAAAGTACAGATCTATGCTGAGTACTATTCAGTATAAAAGACACATTTTTACTTACATAGTGCTTACAGTGCTGAATGCTACTGGATTTTTATGCAATACTATTAACTTCACCATTGCTACATTAATAGTGGACTTGTTAATATTTCTTTCATTCTTCGTATAAGAAGTGAAATAAAACTTATTACCCATCCCTCCACTGACTAATGATTATGTCCTTTGTTTCCTTCCTACATTTTACCAATTTCTAGCTTCTAGTTTGCTATCAAATTCTTTCCCCCCAATCTGTTATTTTCAGTTTTTATTATGCTTGCTATAGTTACTTTCACATTTACTCCTAGCTGAGCTGAATGTTTTTACGTTTGCAATCATTTTATTTCAGTTGCAATTTTAACAGAACATTATTAAATTGTTTGCAACACCATCCACATTTCTTCCATCTAAATTATTTTTGCGGGGGTTTTGACTCGTAATTATTTCAGGTCTATAATACTGGACTTTTAAAACAGCAATGTGTGTATATGTGTGCAAATACACCATTCCTTTGACATATGAATTATAGAACAAAGATAATAATTTGCTCTATTTCAGTTTTGTAATCAGTTCCTCTATCAGTCAGCATGTGAATTAAAACAGATGTCACCTATGCCTTTGAGATTCTCCCTTTCTGTCCCTTTCAGTGTAAATTCCCACCGATGACAGTATCTCACTCTAGGAGCTGGAGAGCTCAAAATGATTGGGCTATATATTTCAGCCTGTATTTCCTTTGATGATACTAGTCATTTACATTCTTCTGCTGTGAATGGTAACATCTGTATCAGTCCTCATATGGGATTTTATCCAGCCTTCTTAATTTTTTCCCAGCCTTCTCTCCACTTCTCTCCAGCAGGGACTTAGTATTGCTTCCGTGCTGCTTTTCTGACATATACTGCTGATTTTATCATAAAATAGTACTTCTGTAGTAAAAAAGCAATACATGCCATATTACCCCAGGCTCTTTACATGTACTGCCAACACTGTGATATAATGGTGTCAAGCTGGCTTTGTTGATTTTCCATACCTTATAAAAAACACTGGCAAATACTGAAGGAACTCACTTTTTCCTAAGCTTCATATTTTTATCTGCAGGGCTTAAAGCCATTTTTGAATTGTTACTTGTCTTCTGGAAGTTCCTAGTCTGCACTGAGGTAATGGCTGATCTCACTTTGGCTCTCATTTACTCCTTTCATAAATAAAAAGTAAATTCTAAGCAGCTGGAGACTCCTTTGTTTACGTCAGTGGAAGACATAGGTTTTGTCTGCTTTAGTTACCTCATTTCACGACATTGCTTATTCAACACCCTGAAAATGTAACACAAGTGTAAATATTGCAGAACTTGATACAGATTCATGAATATTACTTGTATCTACAGTTTCATATTGGTCATGTTATTTCCAATGGAAGAAATTTAAGAAAACCCAACATTTTTAAATCATATCCAATGTTCAGAAACAAATGGGAATAGCTTGGTGACCTTCTTAATAAGACTTTAACCTGAAATCTCTTCTCCTCTTAATTTAGGTCAAATAAGCTCTTTATTCTGTGTGTATAACTCTGTACCCTTATTTAATTATTCTCTGGATGTAGCTATTATTAAGCCCATACAATTTAGTACAGCTCAGCACATATTTTCAGCTGCTTACAGGAACACACTGGGGAATGTACTTTAATAGCACTTTACACTTATTAAAATACAAATTCTTTCACAGCAAGGATATGCTACTACCATGAATGAATAAATTATAATCATAAAATGTGCAAGTGAAAATTCAGCTTATTTAAGAATATTGTAAAAATGTTTTTGTTTGACACTGCTTGTATCTGAATAAACATGTTAGGTGAAGTATTTGCATGTACTGTAGTAACAAGTATTAATAGGTATACAGAGCTGAAAAACAAGAGAATTTGACACCTTTTTTAGTTCTTAACATAATTATTTCAATTAGAAATTTCTAATAAACTTTCTAATACTTCTAATTATATATATATATTTCTGAAAAACTCATGACTGCCTTAAGCCACTTTTTAAAAATATGTCACAATGTTGAAATAAATTTACTTACTCCTTTTTTTTCCCTCTTGTAGATATTTTTAAATGCAGATACAATCCGCCTTGGAAATCTACCAGTGGGCTCCTTTTCCTCTTCTTCCTCCTCACCCAGCCCTTCAGCTCCTCGCCAGACTATCTATGAGCTCTGCGTCTGTCCCAATGGTAAACTTTACCTGTCCCCAGCAGGAGCAGGCTCCACATGTCAATCCAGTAGCAACATCTGTTTGTGGAGCTAGAAAGACTCCAACTTATCCTCACACCAGAATAGCCTTTTGTTACTATCCCTCTGCTTCACAGTTCTGCTCGGTTTCCCTTGTGACAAGTTCGACGCTTCAAATGGCCTGCAGAGCAACTTCTTCCAGTGTAAGCAGGAATACAGCGCTGCCTTCTCTCGTGGTTTGTGTTGCCACTCAACGTAGAGATGGGAGTGAGATATTCAGAAATCAATGTATTCTTCATCAGGAAACCTGGAACACAATATCACCTTTTGTCCAAAAGGGAGAATAACACAGGTGCCTTTGCTACATGAAGTGAAGCACATAGTTTTAGATTTTTGCAGGACCTGGATATGAACTGCAGATATATGTATACAGTACATAAACAAATTTGCCCAGAATCTGACGGTGAGATGAATTGGTTCCCCCTGTATGATAAACAACTTTACTGTCTGAAAGCACAATTTTCCATTCATCTTTTTGGATGTAAACTTTTATCCCTGAATTTTAAAATTTTGAAGCATTGTGTGATGCTTGCTTTACTAAACAATTAAATTCAGCAAATGGTTTTTAACACAAAAAGAGACAGAATCCCTCCCTGAGTTTGGTTTCTTTAAAAGTGTGTTGTTACTCTTTGTCTACTAAGTCTAGGTTTTTGTACACTAGGTAAATTTTGAAAGTGCTCAGCAATATTCCTTTTCAAAGTTAAAAAGATATCTGCTCTTGTTTGTCATATCTGAATGGCCTTATATAGAATTTTCGTGGCTACTGCATGTGAAGAGATTGCTTTAAGTAAAACACAAGGTTTCTGGAAAAGAACAGGGTAAAGAGGGAAGTACTGATGAAATGATTCCTGATCAGTGTATTGCTCTTCACAACGTATTTATAATTGGCAAATGCAAAAACAAGAGAAAATCTTCAAAGCTACATCTTGTCCATTTTCTAGCTATGTCTAGCTGCTGCCATTTGAACACAGTACAAATGTTAGTACTATGCTGAGAAGCAATGCACTGACAACTGGTATGACATTCACATTTATTATTCTCTTTTGTTTACCTTCTGCTGTTAAGGTTCTCAAAATAATAGTAATATATATATAAAAACACTTATGAAATGACATTCAATATTAAAAAGTACATTGATATTACATTGACTTTATCAGATCTGTGTTTAAATTATGCAACCCCGTTTGATCTCACTACTGACTTCCTTTTTTCCCAAGTTTGATGTGGGATTTCTTTCTTGTATCAATGTTCATACTTGTTTGGTTTGGTTGGTAATTGCAATCTTATGAAAAATGCTTTGGTTTGCAATTAGTAAATTTATCACAACATTGATTAACAAGAGTATCTTGAAACTTGCAGAACCCAGGAATGTAAAACAGTATAAAAATGTTTCCTATTGTGGAAGATGGCTTGAATACACGAGGTAAGTGTGTTTCTTAAATCTATCCTTTAAATTACATCACCTAGCATGTAGCTTTATAAGTTTTTGAATGTAAGATCACCAATGCAATAACAGCTATGGCAAGGTAACTCTAAAGTCAGGGTAGACAGTGCAAGGTGGGTATTTTTATGCTTTTTTTTTTTTTTTCCATAGAGAAAGAAATGAAAATGAACAAACTAATACTGTGATTATCATTGTATTATTGCCACCTAATAAGATTGATTTTGTTTTCACTTCAGGTGAAATTCACTCCTATGCAGAAGACCAGCACAAGACCTGTTCACGGCTTGACTGGTGCTTGCCTTTCAATTGTCCCTCTTTAGAGGTGTGAATTTCACCCCATAGCAAGAATTCTATAGTTGCCATTTCTACCATTTGAATGCAGCTTTTAAGCTGATTATCTCTTCAAAAGAAGGCTGTTAACAGCCAATTTGTTATTTCTTCGAGAATTGTATTCTTTCACTTGGAAAGAAAATATATCAGAAAATATACAAAGAAAATACATTAAAAGCCTGAGGATTTTCAGTAAGAGGAGCAGAAAGAGATACAAATGACAAAGAAGATGATAATAAAATATTAGAATGTGTAGCCATACAATGTACCCTTAAAACCATAGGGAAATGCATATCTTTTTCTTATGCACACAAGGAATAGATTTGTAGTATGAAAGTCATGTAGATAGATAGTATTTTAGAAGGAAAAGTATACAGATCTGTATGAGGACACATCTATATGTATTAATTATCTGTGCCCACCTAAATATACTGGTTGCCTAAAAGATTAACAGATTATAGCGACTAATCTATTTGGTGAATTAAATTGTGGCTTCTTACAAGTTGCACAGAAGTAGAATAAGATTTTTTTTTGTCCTTAAAATAACTCACAGTGTGGCTTGCAAAAACTTTGTCATGAATTTTCTGTTGAGAACTTATTTGCTTGCTCTTCACCTATTGTGATTACTCAACTGTAATATGTACAGAAAGGGTTTCTGCCCACTGGATTGCAAGACCCAACCTTTGTAAATTTAAAACCTTTATAAACCACAACCTTGTGTGAGAAAGAGCAGATAGAAAAAACCCTATATTTTGGTACATGATTCATTTTAAAAGCAAGGCTGAAACAATTTACCACTTTGTACAAAGAAAACTCAAGGCAAAAGTGTAGGTGGTACATTGGAATCAACAGACCAAGCCAGTAAGTCCACATAGGTCTGCACTGTCAGGATTTCCTTGCTTGGAGGCCCTCAGTCTGAAGTAGAGAGTATTTGCGAGCTTCAGCAATCTATGAAATAGCATAATGAGTTCTCAATATTCTGGTGAGCTTCATAATATTGATGTTTTACTTGACAACTGTAAGCGGAAAATCTCAATTTTTATTTTAAAAACTATTTCATGATTTCAGAGTATTGGAAAAGTGATTTCAATGCATTTAGAGAACTAAAAAATCAAAACACTAGTAATCTGTAAACAGCATTATCATTCCTGAGCGTAAGGAGACACAGACTCAGTGGTTCTGAATGTTTTGAGCTGGCAATAGTAAAAACCTCAGTAGGGCTCTTCTGCTTATAGTACACCCCAAAAATATCAGAAGAATGGCATAATACCACAATGTTGTTTCAGATGGGAGGAGCCTAGAAGATCCATAGAAATTCAATATTAAAACACGTAGCCATAGCTGTGCTATTTCAGTGATGGTTTTATAATGTTAAGGTTATTGTGTGCAAAGCCATAGGAAATTTACAGATTCTTTTTATCACCTTCCTCATAGATTCCTGGCCATGTCTCCAAATTATTTCACTCTTTGTTGGCCATTTATACAATCTAACATTCGGGTTGTGATTAAGTCCTAGCTAATGTTTTTCTAGGTAGAGTGCTTATCTGACTGAATATTTTGATTGTGTATTTTAGGAAAGACATGTCACTTATTCTGGTTAAGGCAAGAGTTTCCCAACAAATCAGCCTGTTGTGACACTTGTAGAAAAACACTGGAGACCTTAGGATATTTTTAAGTATTAATATTAGTGCAATTTAAAATAAAAAACAACCAACAAACCACCAACAAACAAATACAAACAGTGGTTAAAATTTTCCTCTGAGGTTTTTTATAGTATATGAATACATGTATCAAATAAAGCTTCTTTTTGTACTAGAACATTTGTATGGGAACCACTAAGATGATATTGCAGCTGTTTGACTTCTTCAGGGCTATCCTTATGACAACAGTGAAGTATATGAAAAGACCTTATTAGCTACATGTATTTATTATATACTATAGAGTTATCTTCTGTAAAAATATCTGTGTTGTGGTGTTATAGGATACTGTCTCTTTCTTGTTTAAAAAAAAAAGAAAATAAAAGCATCAGCCAACCTCTCTGAGCGCTGTTAGCTGTATGGTTTTGTATTGCAGTTCATTCATTGGTTAAGTGATAAGACCAAAGACTGACACTTCTCTTATATCTAACACTATGACACTGCTACTTCTACTAATTCTGTTGGAATGAAGAGATGACAAGTTGTAATTACAACATGAAATTGTAACATAGTTTAGATTTGTGCAGCATTTTGAGCTGTAGATTGTTCATTTTTTCCCAGGATTTAAATTTTTTGTCAGTGTGGTGCAGTTACATTACTGTTCATCTATATAAGGATCTTTGGTATTCCCAAGAAAATGAAAATGTTTATATTCCAAAATATGCCAAGACATTGCTTCTTTCAACTAAAGTTTTACTGTTTTGCTTGCAAAACAGTGGTAATTGGATAACAGAATTAACTTTAAATTGTCTTAAATCAGAGGGCTATTAAGTCTGTATTGAAGATACAGCCATAAATGTGTAGAGGGATTTAATGAAGGATGTTTTAGATATTAAGTTGCTAAAACCATGTATATTATTATTATTATAATTATTATTTTTTGTTTTAGATTCTAAATCATTGTCTAAATAAATAAAAAACCAAACATACCAACAACAACCAACCAACCACACATTACACTATGGAATTGTTATAAACTGATTCACTGTAATGCATATGTAAATTGGATCGAAATTTGAGTGTCATCCTGTTTCAATTAGTGCTCAGTAAAGGTGTGCTAAACATTTTTGTTTTGTAACCTTCATGTTAATGATTTTATTGTGTATATAAATATATTAAAAAGATGGGAAATATTTTCTTACACATACTATGCAATATGTTTGTAAAACTGCAATATTACCAAAATTACAAAAGCTGTGCTTTTGTACTCTCTTGCTTTATGTAAAACAAACCTTTTTTCTATTTAATGGACTGTCTGTCTCTTAATTGTAGATACCATTATTCAAAAGCAGTACATTGAAATTTAAGATATTTTATTTTCCTCAAATTTTTTGTTTCATGAAAATAATAGCAAGGTTTTGGAAGTTGGAAATTGCTTTTTTTTTTGGAAAGCTAGAACTTTTACAGAATGTAATTAACAGTCAGCTTGAAATCTCTCCTGTACTTCTTACGTCTTAGCATTTTCATCTGGTGCTACTATATAATCACAAATAAATGTGACACATTAAATAGGAAACAGAACTTATTTCAAGAATAATCAAGCAGGAAACTTTCTAAGGATGAGAGGAAGATGTAAGATAAGTGATGAGAAATTTTGAGGTTTTCTCTGTACTTTTATTTGATAGGGTTTGGGGTTTTTTTTCTTGGTATGCATTTCCTTCTGTCTACATTAGCTGTTTGGTAAGACCTTTAACTTGGTTTCAATTTTTTGTCGTCACACACAGTTGCCTAAAGTTTTGGGTTTTTGAAAACAAAAGAGACTGCATTTAAATTCAGTCCTTATGTTAAGAAAATCCAACTTGAAAGAAGTATAGATTTTATTTCTACATTAACATTAGTAAAGTTAAAATTACAGTGCTGCATCTCATCTACTCTAAAGGCATATTACACTTTTCAAATTTCTTTGCACCTTGCCAGAATGAGCATAAAATATATTTTTATGTTTAATCTGCACAGGTTTACAAGCCACTTTACAATTATATAGTCATTTATAATTTACATACAGTCTTGCAATGATGTCATCAATGCAAAGAAATCCTCTTTACCTTTAAATTGGGTAGTGTCAGTTCTGTGAATAGCATAGCCTTGCGCAGACCTCTGGCACAAAGCAGGGTCAGCATTTGGGTGGTTTGGTTGCACTGAGCTCCTTCATGCCATACTATGATTTAAGCAATATTGACAGTAGCCAGACAGAAGCTAGCTACATAATGCCTAAAAACCCCTTAATTTCTGTAAAAAAGCAACAGTTGTATTGAACTATCAGTAATGTAGGTCCCGCTAAGTCTCAAGTGACTAAAACACAATAGCTGATGCAGCAAAAAAGATGAGTCAGACATTTTATTCAGGCATGGACTCCTCCAATCTGGGAAAACCTAATGACAGTAAAAGATAAATAGAAGACATAGTGAAAATAAAATCCACTACAAACATTGTTTTGTTTCAACACACTCCATACTGAGACTAGAGTTTAATACAAGCTCTCTGTGTAAAATAGTGTCTCCTCTGAAACTTTGAACTGACCTTCAAATTATGTTGTTTGAATTTAAAGTGTTATTTGAACTTTAACCAATACATTTTTTATACAGGTGAGGACCACAAAAAGTTTCAGAAGAACCAAGGTAAAAGCTTATATTGTATGACTGGTCTGATTAGAGTCAATTAAACCTAGTGTATTTACCTAAGAAAAAAGAAATAAATTGGAATGAGAAAATTTCCTTCAGTTTTAGGAATACCTAAATATTTAAGGGCAGTTGACTTTTTAAAGGAGTGTTCAGCTCTTCCAGTGTCTCAAATTCTGTCATGTTTAAGCACTGAGAGTAATTTATATTAATAAGCTTGGGTATCGATCTAAGAAGAAAAGGTGCATTTTAGTCAGATATATACCTCCTTGTTTGTGAGAACTCTGAAGCAGAAGTTCAACTTCCAACATCATCTAGAGCTCAATGAAGAACAGGACTTAGGCTTTAGAGAAGCATTCCTGAAAGGATTTTGTTTTCTCTTCTTTATGGTATTTGGGGAACTTGCATTAAGTCATACTTCATCACTGAGAGATCTGCATTCTACCACAATAACCTATCTCTAAGTATATTTTTCAGAACTACTCTGCAAAAAAAAACAATTGCATCGTTTTCCTTCTAGGTGTTGTTTACTCATTTTTTTGTCCCAAACACTATAGTAGTTAGTGAAAGTAAAATCCTCCCCCTTAAATCGCATCCACTCCTCCCTCTTCAGTTGAACTTTGGTTGTCCCCCTTAGCCTCCTCCTTTCTTCCAAATAATGAAAGAATAGACAATGGGAAGAATTTAGCTGTCTCTTTGTCAGGGTCCTTCCTATGTAACTTATTGGAACTGTATCAAAATGGAAGTTTCTATCAAAGAGGAAGATTATTTGCTTTGTGAAAACAGAAGTTATATAAGAAGGAAAAAACTCACAGGTAAATACTAATTTTAATCTGACTTACTAGAATGAACAGTGAACGTTTTTGGACTATAAACTTCTTAAAAGCTTTAAATTTCTCACAAGTTTCATCATTCAAGGAATGTATTTAAAATACCATAAAATAAATATGCAAATTATCCTGTCCTGTTACTTTTTTCATTTTTTTGAAAATAGGAAAGTAATCACTGAGCTCATTATTTGTCCCTGTCTACTAATGTGTTTATTTACTTCTACAAATATGAGAGAAAAATAAGCCCTAAAATATTAAATAGTATAAACCTAACTATTAAAAAACCTACTACTAATAACAGAATATTGTTCCTATAGCTGAGTGACATTCTCATTCATCCTAGGTAAATTTAGAATCTGATTTATTATCAGCATATTATAGCATACTTTTCTGTTGTTTTCTGTGATCTTTGGGAGAATGGGAGTCCCTGATGATAAAGGAAATAGAGTATCTATATAGTAGTAGAAGAAGCAACTGTGATAGTATCTCCCATGCTACACTGGAACTGAACAAGATGTGGAGGTATGTACTCATTTGAGGAGACAGGGTGTACAACAGTAGTTTGATATGGCGAAGACAATAGTCAGGATGCTTTCCAGCTCTGTGCTCCCTAGAGTGAATAAGACACAGCATTACTATAACCTTGAACAGACAGAAAGGCAGGGGGGGTTTTGATCTGCATAGGAATGGGCAGGATAATGGTGCATAGGCAGTAAATCCAAATCTGCCATGTTGCAATAGTACACAATAGAGGTGTATTTGAAATCTGGGTTAATTTTTTTTGTTTAAGTGAAAAAAAAATGTCATTAGACTTCTCCCTAGGCCTAGTAGTAACTCAGAGAAATGGACAGAAAGTCAGGTGGAGACCAATAATGTTTCTATCTTTATATCCATAGAATTTTCTCTTTCTTTTCCCTATTCTCTAAAAACACCATTGTAAAGTAGAAAAGCAGTAGCCTAGGTATATATTTTTCCTTCTCAACTAGGAGTTGACAGTGAACTCTCTCTGTTCATGTGTCTCTGTTTATGGCAGAAAGAGCTGAAAATAGGCCTGTACACTTGGGTGTATTCAAACACTGGTAAAGAAAATAGGAAACACCGACAAATTCCCTGTCTTTGGACTACGCTTTAAATGATCTTTAAAAGTTTGTGCAAAAAAACCCACGTTGTGGTCTGTGACTTTTTACACTATATCTCTAAAATCCACCATTAACATTAGCATAATTTTCCCTCTGAAAGTTGTTCCTGCTTCTTACTACATGTATCATTTTGACTTCCACACAAGGAGAGCTCTAAACGATTGTGTTCTCTTCACTCATTTGCCAAAAACAAATTAGCAAATTAAGTCCAAAATGAGTCATAAAAGGAAATGTCACTGCCTTTTCATATCTTGGTCCAGTATTCTCCTTGAAGTGGAGGAGTTGCACTTTTTCTGGAAGCAATATATGTGATATTCCTTAATTTCCTAGTCACTTCTAGAGACACTTCGAAGATGATACAGCTTCCCTTCCCTCCTCCACAGGGGAGTTTAATTAGGCAGATGAATCCTTACCACTGGGAGTTGGGCTTGATTTTTGTTGCGTTGTCTACCTTTAGACATATTGTAATCCCTTTTTTAAGTGTGAAGGCGAGAGAAACGTGATGGCAGCTACTGAAACTGATATTTATTGCTGCAGGGAGTGAGTTATAGCTCGAGGTAATCATTACTGCTATGGTAGGGTGAAATGTAGGGGGAAAACGGGAACATACAATCAAAACATTAAACAGAAAGAGCATGAAAAGGTAAAGGCATGGGAAAAAGAGACAGAGAGTGGTATTAGAAGAGGTTTACAGTTTAAGGGTAAGACTGTATTTTTGTGTTAAATTTTCTCTTTACCTTTCTGGCCTTGTGAAATGTATAATGCCCAAAGCACAGGAAGCAGAGTAAAAGCTTCAGGGTACTGTTGATTCATAAATCATTTCCAAGACCAGAAATGTACTATTCATAAGAAAGAGATAGTACAGACAATATCAGAAAATCTCTGTTTCTGCTCTGGCCATGATGAGAGGCACAACCATGGAACCTATAAACTATGAAAGCCACATAGAAGACAGAACGTTTTATGTTACAAAAGGACAGTCCTAGAAGAAGAGAGTCACAGAGGTTTACATTATCCTACAACCTTGTAAACAGAAAATATCTGGAACAAGAGTTAGGAAATGGAGATCAGTCTATAGGATGGTGGTTTTTTTGTTTTGTGGAGGGGTTTTTTTTGAGGTAAGAGTCTGTACTATAAAGCATTTTCTTGTTGCTCTCTTTTTTTTTTTTTCCTCCAAATATCATTTGGGAGCAAGTGTTGACTTGTACTGTTATTTGTTCCACAGCACTCAAGAGAGTATAAATACATGCATAAAAATATCTAAGAAAGCAGTCCTACTTAACAAGCGTTTCAGAGACAGTGGTAGCTTTCTTGTGTTATGAAAGGTACATCCACCAGCTAAAGAACTGAACTGGTGAAAGCTTTTGTTTGTGTTGAGGTTATTTTTAAGCACATAATACCTTTATGTCTACTCACATCACATTTCACAGTTTTAGGGCCCAGATAAGTCATTTTCTTATGTCACTTTGTAAAGAAATAGTTTACATTTCTACTTCTGAATTAGATTATATGCAGCGCAAATATTATGTAAGGGTATTTATTCTCTGTGATTACTATTGCCACCACATCTTCAAGTTTCTAGAACAAAGTACTGGACTACGGTAGGCCTACAAAATTCTGATATTAAACTATTGGTACTTCCATTTTTCTTTAGGAAAGTCTAGGACACTGTAGCAGTCCTTTCTACAGTGCTGTGATAATAGAAGTCTTTTCTCATGCATGATAGCATATGTTTGTGAGCAAGACACCACACAATTAACCAAATTCCTGGAGCTGCTTCCTAAAATGATTTGTTTATTTACCTCCAGTTTCCAAAATCTTGCATGGCTTTAATATAATATGGGTTTTATCTTTTTGTTTAACTATAGTACATTATGTACTTTTTAAGAGATCTAAATTCTATATCTAAATCATAAAACTTTATTAACGGCCATATGTCTCTGAGAACTGAAAGGGAAAAATACATTTAAATCACATTGTCTCACATTTTACAGAAAACTAAAATTTCAGTTGATTTAGGCAAATTTTCCTATCTATTTTTAGGAAACCTAACAAGCAAACATTTAATTAAATTTGACACTGTACACTTTGCCTAACAAATATCACTTCAGTTAGACTATTGCAATGACAAGGTATTTACATTCCAAAGAAAAATTTCTAAATGGTGTATTATTCCCTTTTGGAATTAAATAATGTATTATCACATTGTGAAGTATGACCAGTTAAGTTATATCACTTTTTAAATAAATGTAAATAAAATTCTTTAGTATGAACGTTTGTGAAATGTGCATCTTCAATTTATTGAACTCTTCTATTAACATAATTGACTGGAAAATAAGTTAAGCTATATGCTAATCCTTTTCATATTTTATGTTGTTTTCCATCATCTTGCATATTCTTTGTATGAATGAGATATACATTTTGATATTTGGAACTCTTTTTTTTGTGCAGCGTTCATGTATTCTTGCTCTGTTGCTTAATGCATATCAGCTTATCCTTTGGATTTATTTATCAGGAATGCAGCTTTGTCACTACACAACATTTAAGTTAAGCTTCTTCAAAGCTCTGAATATATATTTAACTTTAAGTATGTGAGTCATTGCAGTAAACTTAATGGAACTTCTGAATTTTGAAGTTAGGAGCATGATAAAATATTTTGCCGGATCAATCTTCATAAATCAAGCAAAGTTAGACAATACCCTGCAGGTCTAAAAATTACTTACTATAAAATAATGAAGGTGAAAGAATATTCTGAATATTCCACTATGTTTCGATTTTGTTTAATTTAGTTGAATAAAGCCACTCTTGAGTACATACATTAATCAGTACTTCTCTTTTCAGATCCGTGTGTGACTCCTATGCACCACTGTCTGTCTGCATCATACCCATTTTTACTTTATTATGTGCAAGCCCTGCTGACTTAATATGAAAATAGTTTATTGTGTCTTTGAGTGTCATCAATCAGGAAAGTGCATTGGTAGTATTGGGCTATGTTTCACATATACAGCTCTAGAAATTATCTGTATTTGAAGCCTTGAAACATGGATAAAGCCTTTACCCTGCACATAAGGGGCAGAAGCAGCTTGATTCCACAGTTTGTCTGCCACAGTGAAGTTTGTTCATCCTGATGGTCTCATACTAAAACTGTCTTCCTGGATACATTGAACGGTGTGAATGCACATCATCAGGCAATGAGCACCCCTTAACTCCACATGCTAAACTCCACATGCTAGGCTGAAGAAAATCAATTTGAATTCTCAAAAGACTCAGGTAGTGCAGATGGTGACAATATATTGCCAGCTGTTCCATAACAGTGAAGTTTTGAAGAGAGATTTAGAAAACAAACAAGAAATTAGTTTGTAACAAGATACTGAGCTGCATGACTGTCCTATTTATTACCACAGAACACAGAAGAGCTCAGGAAAATGGAGAATGGAGTTTTCTTCGTATCTTTAATAATCAGTAATTGTGGTATGGTGGAAGGGAGAAGAGGAAGTAAACAACAGGTTTCACAGTCTAGTCCCCATGAAAACAACAGCTCTGTAATACAAGATTTTGTATGGGAAGATCTGGCTATCAGCTGTATAAGAATTGACTACTCTATTTTTCAGCTGTACTTGGGGGAGAAAAATGTACTTTAAAAAATTTTGTTTGTGTGTTTTCAGTCACAGTGATTACTCTGCTTCTGTCATTTCTTTTTCCACTCATTAGTCTTAACTCCTTATGACTCTTTCTTTAATAGTCTGTAGTTCATGACTAATGTTTTGAAAGTGCTCCAGGTTAATGGCCTTACCTTCTCAAGTTTAATAAAATAAGACAAGGAAGTAACGCTCTGTTTTTATTAAGCCAAATTTAAAGATCTTGTCATAATTCCAAATCAAACTATCCTAATCACCCTCTGAGTAAGACACCACAGATACCACTCTGTGTAGTTTTCCTGTTAGCATTCCCATCGGACTTCTGTGGACTCTGGAGAAAACTCACAATCAATGCACTTAGCCCAACCAACGTCCAAGTCTATGTCAGACCAATCTCTGGCAGTGGCAGCAGGAGGTGGTATTTAAGGACAGCATGGGAATCTGGTCAATTTACCAAGGCCCTTCCCCTCAGACTCCCCTAGTGTCCACAGTTGTATTCCCTGTCTTGTACCTTTGGTATCGGTTTATGGATCTGTTGTCCATGAGTTTTTATAATCCTTTTTCAAAGCTGTTAACACAGATGTTTTCTGTAGCAACAAGTTCCAAATGTTTATCACCTGCTGCTCAAATAAGAGCTTTCTTTCATCTATTTTAAACTGATCTTCAAATAATTTCACCAAATGCCCCTAGTTCTGGTATTATGGCATTTAGAATAGAACAGAGTAAACTATTTCAGTTGGAAAGGAACTACAATGACCATCTAGGCCAACTGCCTGACCAATTCAGGTCTGACCAAAAGTTAAGGTATGTTATTAAGGGCGTTGTCCAAATGCCTCTTAAGCACTGACAGGCTTGGGGCATCAACAGCCTTTCTAGGAAGTCTCTTCCAGTGTTTAACCACCCTCTCAGTAAAGAAATGTTTCCTAATGTCAAGTCTGAACCTCCTCTGATACAGCTATTTGATGAATAATAGCTCTGCAACCACCTTATTCATCACCATAAATGTTAAACGTATCGCCTTCAACCTTTTCCTATGGCCCTTCAAAGTGAAGGGTCCCAGTCTTCTCTTCAGTTTCTTACAATGCTTCAGAACTCTCAGATAAATCCCATCTAGTCCTGATCACTTACTAACATCTAATTTATTTGGTCTAGTACTTCTTCTATGTGTATTTTCCAGTGATACAGACCCTCTAATCTATCTGCTACAGAGAATGCATTGAGTGTGGGAGTATCCCCAGTACCATCACCACCCTCTGCATTAGGCTTGTAGTCCTGGCTCAGAAGCACTTGTAAATTTTGCCCTTGCTCCACTGTTTGACATTGGATATGCCAGCCAGCCAGCCTGGCTAGCACTCTGGTTTATCTCCTCTATTATTTTGGTTGTGATGTTTACTCCCTCCTGGCCTTTCAGAGACACACTGAACATTAACCACATTCTCTCAGAGGTCACATCAGTCTGAACCAGGTGCTCTTACATGCCTGTTGACTTTCACCCAGTTCCTATCATAAATAATCCTCTACAACCTTTTTAATTTTCAGTGTCAGCAGACTGGCTCCGTTCCGATTAAAGTGCAGTATTAACAAGACCACTGAAGGTTTCTTAAATCTATTACTCTCAAAGTGTTGCTGCAGAGAGTACGCATGCTCCTCTGGCGTTGTTCACCTTCCAGGACAACAAGGTCCAAGATGTTCTACAGATGCATGTAACCACCCTTCCCAAAGCACACAAATCAGGTTTTGCTAGAAAGAGAGGAATATATTGTCTTAGACCATTGTCTGGACCTTTTGCTCTCTTTTTCCAAATCTGTATTAGAAACACACCACTGAAGCAGCATTTTTATTTTTATTTGACCATTTTATTGTTCAGGAAAATCTCGCTTTAAATAAATTCTAGTTCCTTTTTTCCTACTAATTGTTTTCCTAATTTTAGTTTATTTATCCTAATAAAATGTTTACTGAAATAAAAGTTGTCTCACATATACTGCTGGTATATAAGTTATGTTGCTCTCTGAGCATCAAGATTTTTTTTTTTGCTGTAGGAAAAACGTGTTTAAAAAAAAAATTACATTTGGAGAATCTTGAGTGTCATTTAAGAAATGATAAATTAAGAAATATTAGAGGAAATTTTGTATTTTCAGCAGTCTGTTGAATTTTCCACTTTCCAAGTGCCTGACTAAACATTCCCATTCTGAGTGTGGTTTCCAACTATTTCATGGAAGATGAAGATTACTTCCTCTGACTAACCTAGTGTCTCTCTAGAAAAGAGGTTTCCAACTCATATCAGTCCAGACTGTCTTCTTGTCTAACCAATCATATAAAGGTCAAAAGGTGCTTAAAGGGTTAAATAAGACTCCAGGAGGTCCTGCTGAGTGTTTGTTTGCTAATCAGTGCTTGAAGTTGTTGCAGCTGGTGGCTTCTTCCTCCTACTAGGTTTCTGTCTTCCTGCTTAAATTCTCAGTCCTAGGTCTTGTGGTGGCTTATACTGCTGACTTCTGAGGTGGTTATTATATTCTGCCTCAGAGCATGTGTCATGCCATCAGTGCTATGTGTGGAGCAGCATGGTAAGTAAGAGAATTGTCTACTAACAAGTGTCCTGGGATTGGTGCCTTTTCAAGATGGGAGTTCCCCAGAAAGCTGAATGAAACATGCCTGCAGCAGTCTGGAGTGTTAGGTATTCTAGGTGAGAAAAAAGCTGCTGCCTGTTTTTCATCAGTAAATGTATTAGTCTTTTAAAATTTAATTTCTGTTGAAAGTCTAGTCACCATAAATCATTGCAATATATTGTTTAAGTGTTTTCCGCATGGTAAAAACTAAGCTATTTTCAAATGTGGGGTTTTTTTTCTGTCACTGGGGACTGTCATAAGTATTTTGCCCTCTCTTAGCACTTAGCTAAGTTCCTAGTCTCATGAACAAATATGTAAGCCTTACTGCTGGTAGACAACAGTCTTCAGTAAGCTTTATGAGACTACTCACAGGGCTAACAGCTAAGTGATCTGTATAAACATCAGTAAATGACGTTGTACTGCCTACACTGAACTTTATCCAAATTCAGATCACTAAACTAACATGCAATGTTTAAGATCAGCTTTCTTTTTAATGCATTGTATCCAGTTTTAAGAGCTATTCTTGAAATATCTTCTAAAAATTATGAGAAAACTAAATGAAGCTAAATCCAAAATCTTCAGAAGCACCACAAGTTTTAAAGGGAAGAACATTGTTTTTCTAGTGGGGTCGACCTGATGCCTCCCATTGTGCTTTATAAAACCAAGGTATAATAAGTTTTCAATTAGTAAATTAACAATTCTTATTGTTATTAAATTAAATAAAGCATTACAAGTTTATAGTACCTTGGGAGACATGTCTTAAATACTATGTTACTAGATTTTATGTCAAAGCTCTTTTTTCTCTTTCATGCTGGACAGAAAATTGTTATCCGAGAGGGGAAAAAAATTGGTCAGAAACTTGTCATGGTTTTTTTAGAGTATTTAAGTGTACATGCTTTATCCACATCTGCCTTATCACTTTATATAAGAACAATTGTTATTGTTTGTTTCCAGCTAAAGATGAACAAACTTCAAGAGTTTAAGAATTTGAGTATGATATACAAGACCCTAGCATTCAGGTATGCTTTCATAATTTATCCTGACTTGTTTGGACATGTTATTTTTCTAGACTGAGAAGGATTTTATTAGGGAAGACTTTTTTTAATAGTTTCTTATTATTGATGTTTTTAAAGGACATTTGCAGTTGTCCATTTTTCATATATATATATAAAAAATAATTTGATATTTTTCTGGATTATATCCTCACTACAAAAAAAAAAAAGTCACTTGGAGAAAAGGGGGTGGGATAATCCAATGAAAATCATCATCAGATCTAGCAATATGAAGCAAAATCCAGAGCTAGTCAAATAAAGCAAAACCCAATAAAAAGCGCATGCATAATTTTTTATGCCAAAGGCAAAGATCTATGCTTAATTTCTTCATAACCTTACACACAGCTTTTTTACTGTTTCTCCTGTTTACGTAGTTGATATTTCTTCTCCACAAAATGTATGTGCCCTTCTTATTATTTTGTGGTCATGATAATGTTAGGTAGACAGTTGGACTTGATGATCTTGGAGGTCTTTTCCAACCTTAATGATTCTGTGATTTGTGATATTACTGACTCATACTTCAGTAATTAGATACAAAGATTTACAGTTGTAGTACATAGTACATTATGTATTAAATACATTTGGTACTTGGCTTTTATGATTTTGGCAGGAGGCTTATAATTTTATTTAGCCTGAGCATTTGTGAACTATTTAAATAGCTTATCCTAAAATAAAGTTCAGAAATACATGTATTTATGCTCGCTGTTACTTATAAAATGTCTTTAGATACCTTAAATTACATTTTCTATAGCTATGATGGGTGGGTATCAAAAATATAGGGATTGCATCTTAACAGGTGTCAGCTAATACCATGCTTGTGTGCTCCAAATAGCCCAAGGAGTATATTCATGTCTAATTGTCTACACTCCAGAGCACAACAGCTGCCACTTGTAGCAGCAGATGCATCATCTGACTGACGATAGTTTCCAATGTGTTGACAGGGTTTTCTGGTGCAGCTGATTATATATGATTGTATTTGGCATAGCTGCATACCCTTAATAGACACTTTTATCATTGTTCACTGAACATTGGGATACTTTAGTCAGCTGTTTATTATGCCAGCTATAATGGACTATCAGGCAAAAATTTTCATTAAGATGGCTGTTTACTGGACTATGTAAAATGAATCATTGACCTTAATGAACTAGTGTCCACATGTCAAAAATGAGTGGGGGCAAACAGCAACTTTGGCAAGAAGTCTTTACACAGAAAATGAAGTATCTGCTAATCTTCACGTGATTCCATCTAGTACTGGGCTGGTGCATAATTAGGTGATCATTATAGGAAACTGCACCGCTGCTGCCTGTGTGGGTTTACATATAAAGGTGTCATTCCTACGAAGTTCACACGAAGTTCTTTGCAGCGTGACCGTATTTGACAGGCACTCATTTCCCAGGTCACTCGTATGGCATTATTGAGAGAGAGGGACAGAGGGAGTGAAGAAAAACAAACCAAAACAAAACCCCAAAACCTTTATGTTTATTATCAAGTCCAAATCTTGTACCCACAGACACAAAGACCCTATGAAGGTGTAGGAAGCATTGACTGATTTAATAACTAAGGAGCACTAGAATCCCAAGTTTTCTAGAGGATGAGTCTGAATGTCACTTGAGACCAGAGAAAAAAGAAAAAACAACAAACTGCCAAGACTTTTGAGATTTGTAAGAATGAATATTCCTATGAAGTTCCTATATTTTTTCATATGGCTTGTTCCATATTCTTGATTTTCCTGAATGAAAAGTTAATCGCCCATCACTTCCTGGAGGAATGATTAGAAAACATATAATGACTTCCTAACTTTAATCTCAATTCCCCACCCCCTTCTTCCTTCCTTCTTTGTTTATTTTTCTTTTAACTACTATAAATAGTTCATACAGTTACTCAAATTATGTTTTCTTGATTTCTTCTTGTTTCCATGCTGGACCTCCATCTTTAAAAGTAATCTACGAGAGGAGAAGGTCTATGATATTACTCCCTAGTAATCTAATAAGGAAGGAGTTTCTTTCATGGAAACTGCTACAAAACAAAATCCAGCTAGTGGATTGGGGAAACAGATGAACCACTCTTACACTATCCAATACCTCCCTTACAGTTTTCAGCATCCAGGAATGACCTTTTAGGGATTATTCTTCTCCAGGTGTAAGATATATGGGTTTATTTAGTTCTATTGACTTTGAGTGGAAGAAAAAATAAAAGAAAATAGATCCATGGGGTTTTTTGTATTCTAAGTGTGTATCTAAAATATTGTAGTGAAACTTTAGAAAGGAAAAGATCAAATCACTTTGAGTTGACAAAGTCAAAACAGTCTGAATTAAGAAATAATTGAACGATCATATATAATACCAGAGTAATTTGGGGAAAATTGATTTTGTAACTCATGGTAGATAAGAGTAAGTTAATTGCAGCTGCCTCTGATAGGTGTCCAGGATAGATCTCATACCATGCAGAGTTTGTTTTTCTGATTCATAGAGACAAATTAAGGCATGCCCTTAAAATAAATAAAAAATATGGGACATAGATAGGACTCTTAAAGTCAGCTGCTAAAAAGGTAACAAAATAGTGACCTTCTGTAAATAAGCTACTTAAGGGTCTTCCAAAAGGAGAAAGTGGTTAGTTGCAGGATCATAGACTGCACTGTATAAATTTTCAGATAATCTAAGTGTCCTGGGTCTGGGTAGGATAGGGTGATTTTTCACAAGTAGCTGCTGGCCCCAGCAGCTGGGAGGGGCCACAGCCCATTTAAACAACTGAACCAGTCCAGGATAAGCAACTGAACGAGCCAATGAGGTATTTGATACCATGCTGACATCTTGCCTGTTATACAAGGGGATGCTGGCCTGGGGAGGGATTGCATGGGTGCATGCTTTCAGCTTGTGTCTTCAGTGTGCAGCGGAGCAGACAAAGTGTATATCAGTACTGATAGAGCCTCATGGTTTATATCACTCACCTTATATATTATTTTATTAGTATTATCATTATTGTTGTTGTTTTCTTCTCTGTCTGTGTTGTCCTATTAAATTGTCCTGATCTCTGCCCATGGCATTTCACCTGTTTGTTTGGTTTTGGTTTTGGTTTGGAAAATCTCCTGATTCTCCTGCCCATCCCACAGGAGGGGGTGTGGAAGGGGAGGCAGTGGGTGAGCAGCTGTGTGCTGTTTGCCAGCAGCAGTTAAACCCTGTCACCAAGTTAGTAAAGTTGAAGTCTTAAGTCACAGGTCTTCACATCTTTTTTTCATCATAAAGGGCGGAGAGTTCTCTGTAGAACAGATGTACTAAGAAGGTATCAAGATTATCTGGGCATCTAAAGCACACAGTAATATGCTAGAACATCGTGATTTATTAGAAATAGCTAGGGAAAGCTACCTTCTACACAAATAAGTTTGATTACTCAAAACCAGCTTTCAAAAAAAAAAAAACAAAACCAAAAAAAAACCCCAAAACCCCCAAAACAAAGCAAAAAATAAAAGGAACATTTGCATTTGTTGATGTTAGTGGGGTGATCTAAGTATGTGCAGTACTCCAGATGTCAGTAGTCTACCCTTTTTAGAGGTATGAAAAACATGCAAAATGATGCAAACGGCAGCTTTTTTTACAAGGAATGTAAATTTTTAACAAGACTAGGAGGAAGGCCTTGGAGGATTCATTGAGAAAGTCTATATTCTGTATGAGTTTTACTTGGATTCTGAACGGAAGACAAATTTAAGTGTAGAAAATGTATTTCTCTTCCTGGAATGACTCTGGCTGGCATTTTAAGTGGAATTCCACATTTTAGGTGGAATAAAGCAAGCCAAAATTTTCTCTGTAAGGATGAATTAAATTATATTGACTTTTACAAATTTTCCCGTATTATAATAAGCATCAAAATACTGAATCTATTAAAAATGGGGAAAAAGGAGTCTTAAATACATGGCTTACATTACAATGCATAGATACTGCACCAACACATGGAATATATATGTGCGCGTGTCTCTCCATATACTTTTGTGTGTTTGTGTATCTCCCTCTCTATATATATATCTATATCTCTAATGTAAAGAACCTGTCAGTGGGATGTCAGATTCTAAGTAATCAAAAAGGTGAATTGTCAGTTTCTTGTCTTCAACCTGTTCTTACTGTTGTTTCTAACTTGGGTGAAATTTCACAGATTGTTCTTTATGCTTAATATAAGCTTCCTAAAGATGCAGAAAGTCTTTAGTTGGGGCTGCATTGTTCTCAATCACTCAGTTTGCTTTGCTCCCATTGTGTTTTAACTTAACAATGACAAGCATGCGAAATATGCAGATTCCACATACTAATTATCATGTGATAGAAAATCTCAAAACTTCAGTTTTAGCTTAACAAATCTGAATAGAGCTGTCAACTGCATGCATAGCTGGTTGCAATTTGACATCCTTAGGTGTAATGGGAATTAAAGCCATATCCATCAAATCAAGCTGTCACTCAGGGGGTAGGCAAAAGAATGTCTAATACCCAATACGACTGGGTACCCTCAATTCCCATATCTAGAAACTGTGTAGTCACACAACTCTAGTACCTGTGGTAGCCTCAGTGTTCTGTTGCAGCAGAAATGTGGTAGAAATACTACTGTACAAAGCTTTTAATATTATGGAGAGACAAAAAAATGCGTTCATTTCTGTGTTCTGTACCTCAGGCAACGCGTCCCATTGTAAAAATACCTTCCCTTCACTTCTGAAATGGCTTGCATGTAGGTCTAAACTGATAACTCTGAACAGGATCATCTGTTTAGTGGAGTAGCTGTTTGTTAATGCCAAACTCAACAACTGTCAAAATAGATACGATGCCAGTCAGGGTCTAAGTTCGTCTCCCTTGTATACTATAATTTGCACTGGCAGGAAGACCTCACAATGGTGTATCTAAAACTGTAAAGACACACAGTGAATAGTACAGAGTCTGAGGAGTGTTTGATTTCGCCTTTTATGACTGTGTATTTGATTTTATTTTTTTTCCTCCACAGTCAATACCATGTACGTACTCTGTGTAAATAAGAATTAGCTCTGCGTCCAAATGTGTGGGTTTTAAATCATGCATCAATATGCACATTTGGATGATGTAAATCATGAGAATTGCTTGATGATGAATAGCAGTGAAACTCCCTATATAACTGTTTTCATAGGTCTGTGTTTTTACCTTACTGTTTATATTATGTAAAAGCTTTCATAACCTCTGTACTAGTGACTCCTCAAACTCCAGCACCAGGCTTTTCCCTTCTTTATAGGGTTAAAACATTTACCTATCCGTCTCTGCTAATGTATAGTAGATAACTCAAATTTAGGGAAATGGACCTTATTGTGAGTGTTCACCTTGATATTTGTCTTTTCCTGCCATTATTCAGCATTACCATTCTTCAGCCTACCTGCGAAGACATTCAAGACTTGTACATTATAGGAAAAAAGTATAACTGTCTTAATTTTTCCTCCAGTCTTTAGGTGTCTGCTAAATTTTCTATGTATCTGAAGGAAAATAATAAACCTCTCCTTCTCTTAATTCTTATTTCCTCACATCTATCTAAAATGTTCTATTTTCCTATGATTGTTTTCCTCAGGAAACCTTCTGATTGTTTCATTAGGACGGCAAAAATTCTCCAAATCCTTTTTAGAGGTCTTCATCTTTGAAGGTCTTTATCCACCTTGTTTTGAGTGTCCATTTTTACATTACGTACCTTTCTGTGCTTTACATACACTGATTTGATCCTTTTTTTTGTCACCCTGCACTGGTCTCTTGTGTCTCCTTCTCCTTCTTGATAACTTTGAGGTTTTTCCTCCATTTCAGATCTTATAATGTCCCTGCTATTGTGATATTTGAGCATTCCCAAAAACCAATAATCACACTCTTCAGAGACTAGTAACTAGTGTCTTTTATTACTTTTCCCAAGGAAACTTCAGATGCAGTTCTGAAATGCCATGGAAGGACTATATGTTGATCTACTTCACACTCTCAAATTTCTCTTGAGTACTCATTGTTTTTAGCATACAAAGCTACTTTCCTAAATCTGAAATTAAATTTTGAAGGTAATAGTTAAATGCTTAGTAAGGACATTAACAAAGAGAACAAAAATACATGTATTTCTTTCTCTTATGGCAACTGTCATTCTTTGTGCAATGTCTTGGTATTTCAGAGTGGTTTAGGAAGTATTTTGGACTTTGATGTTCTCTGATGCATAATGTTAAATGCTTATTACCAAATGCTGTGTAGAGATAATATGACCTTTAGATCTTTCATCTGACAAAGATAAATTTAGTTTTTGTCAATTACATAGGCAGAAAAAATAGCTATTGTCTACAGAAGGGTGTCAGACTGAGTTTTGCCCAAGTTGATTTCTGTTCTGGTAGGCTATATCTTTGGCTATAAGGCTATAACCCCACCTTGATTTTAAATCTCCATTACTATCATGGTGCCTGTCAAATTATACCACTGCTTAACAAATTTTTCTATTCATTTTACTTTAGTCTGAATTTTAGTTCTACAAATTGTGTTTAAACCTTGACTGCTAGTAAAAAGCATTCTTTTAATCAATTTTAATTTTCAATAAATACTTTGACATATTGTGTTTAATCTCTGTTCCACCTTCTCTTTGTCCAAACAACCTAATTTCAATGAGACTTTGCCATTTTTCCAACCAGTGCTGTATTCATTCCCATCTTTCTTCTCTAAAGATGCCTCTATCATAATTTTAATTCTCAAAGTTGATGTTCTGTCACCAGTTCAAAAGACGAAGTAAGATTTCAGGTTTTTAGTAAGGATGAGTGAGACCTTTCTAGAAGATCTAGGCTGGCTTTAGGTCTGACCTCGAGAGATATACATCTCTTGATGTGTATATATCTTGATACATACCTGAATTGTTGGCAGCACACCAGTGTTTTGGCTGTATTTGGCACTTCTCTGATTTTTATAGCTAAGGATATTCAGGATTATAAATCCTAATCTCCATATCCTGTTCAGATTCATTACTCTTTTTCATGTTTTTGGCCTTAAAGGTATCAATTTGCATTTTCTGTATAAAATATATATATAGTGTTAGCCTGAAGTTACTAAATTGTTTGGATGGTAGTGTAATTGACTCCTGAGGTCTGAGAGAAAGCTTCAGATGACAGAGCTGTGCCATCATATGTTTAGAGACAAATTTGTTGTTGTTCCACTCTTAAGCACATCTCAATAAGGGAGAATTTTAGAACTGCTTGCAAGGAACAACTACTGAACACAAATGATTCCATTGTAGTTTGTCTTATTTTGTGCTTCAGATGCCTCTGCTTTATTTACTTCACAGTATAAGGAAAGATTTAAAACTTATTATGGCAAAGACAAAAAAGTCGTCTATACCCTATGAAAATACTTATCGTGTCTTTTATCGTATTTTCATTGCCTCTGCACACCATACCTGTGCTTGGTTTCTCATACAACTTTCTCTTGAGACAGGAACCAGAATTCTTTCAAGCCTCTTATACAGAGTTGTGATTGTTCTGGTTTACACACTTTCTGGGCCTGTATAATGAAGAGGCTGAACCATACTTTCTCTTAGCCAGTGGTTCTCACTTTGTCCTTTAATAGTTCTTAATTTTTTTACGTTTGTACCTCACCCATTTCACAGATGTCTTAGCTGAGGTATCTTAATGTAGTCACACTGTCAATATCTCAAAGTATTTGCCAATATATTTATAAGTCATATTCAGAGTGGCTGAGATATCTCACATCATGATAGACAAATCTTTTCTCTGAGGGAGATGCTCTCGCCAGCATGATATCCTTTTGAGGTAAGCAGGTCAGGCTACAGGCAGGATTGTGAAGAACTATAATCATTAAGTTACTTTTTATTCTTAGTCTATTTTTCATGGTAGGCTCCAGGCTATATACCCAGCCTTCATACTTGGATTACTATATTTATAAAAATTAATGTCCAATTTGAATGCATGCTTTCAAAGACAAGAGATTATATTTTATTTTATGTTTAAAGTCCCATGCTTGCCTCTAATACTGTATAAATAATGAAGGGGTGTAAAACTGACTTGAAATTATTAGTTCACAGGGTGATGTTTTCCTCTTTGCTTGAGATATGCCAAGTTATAAGGGCAAATATGGATAAAAATAAAGGCTTTTCTATGGCAGCAGGCAAGCTGTATTTTATGGAACTTTCTTAGCTAAACTGCCAATCCTCTCTAACTTTGAAGGGAAACTCAGCAAAATGTCTCTTGAAAATTATCAGGAGAATTCCCTGGGTCATTCAAAAGGTATATTTTTAGTGAACTGGGGCAGTTGGAAGAAAAATTATCAGTCTCTATTACCCCATGTTTGCCTTTCACAGCACAGTGACAATGAGAAAGCAAGCAGCCTGGGGGACAAAGCAATTGACAAAACTGCTTGTTAGGTATCAGCAAAGGTGTAAAACATCTGGCTTTAGCAACCTTTGTGAAGTGTACATACACTGAATAAACTTTTGAAGGAAGCCAAAATAAATGAGAGAGTTTAAAGAAGGATTTTTGATGAGGATGGATTGACTGAAATAATAAGAGGGCTGCATCACATACTTGCAAAGATCAGAAAAGATCTGAGCAAGACCAGCACTTGTGTGAAGCAGAAAGGAAGGGTTGCAGCAGGCTTACCAGAAGAGGAAATGGAGCCAACTCTAACCCCAAGTCTCTAACTAGGTTTAACCCTAAATCATGGTTAATTGGATTTTCATTGCCATCTGGAAATCAACAGAGGACATTTTTTTTAAAAACAGGGGACTGGTCATCACTGAAAATAGAGATCTGGTATTAGTTAACCATGAACAAGACAAGGCTGGACAAGCCTACATAGTGAACTGGTGGACAAGGGAATGATGCAGTGAAATGGATAGCATGAAAAGGGGAAGAGCTTTTAATATACTTCCTTTGAACCATCTTCTGCTACATGAACAAAAAGAGTATTGTTTGTGGCCTCTGTTATCACAGAGTGGAGGCAAAAGAGGAAGACACTGATAATATCTTTATGCATTTATAGAAGCCTATTTAAGTGTTATAAAGAAAAATGTTGGATTTATGCAAAAGACAAAGATTAACTGATGTGAAAGCTTGTGCATCTGATTTCAGATCTTAGAATAGAATGAGTAAGCATTTTATTGGAAGTCAGAAAAACTAAACAGTGACCAGGATCTGTTTTGCATATTTGAAAGAGTAGTCCAAGAAATTAAAGATTGAAACACCATAGAAAGAACCATTCTCCTGCCTGGAAATAATAGATACCATGAAAAATAGGATGCACCGTGGGCTAATATATTTACATCAAAGAATTTCTTTACTGTTCTTAATTATATTTGGCAATCTTCACTTAAAGACAAGTATATTCATCAGAATGCAAAACAGCAGTGCAAATCCCCAGAGTGGGAACTTCACAGTAGTTATTGGAGATGGCTTGCTGTATTACAGTTACTTCTAAAATTTTCATTAGTGGTATGCTGCCTGCACTAGTTTTATGCAGGATATTCAAAAGTACCCAATCCACCTTATCCAGGCAACAGCAGATCACTTTCAGCAGAATTTTCATTGTGCAGTCCATTGCATGCAGTAGCATCCACAAAAATATTCCCCTGCTGAGATCATGAGCATTCACTGCATGCTGTTCAACCAACCAGTTGCTGTTGAACCAGCTTACAGCCCAGGGAGTACCTGCTGAGAAACTGAAGGGAGTTTGTCATGCAACTCTAGGAAAATGCTTTTATTCAGAGTTCTGAAGTGATGGCTGTGTCACAGTTTGACATCACAGATCTGTGCACATAGCAAGGCATTAAGCCCCTGGTTCACTGTGACAAGTTTTCTTGGAAATTTTTTACAGGACTGTTAATCTTCACACACTGTCATCCTGCTCCCTGTTGTCCCCAGCTATTTGTCTTGCTGTTAGACTGGGCCTTCAAAATGCAAACTATTTTGTCTGAACATTCTGAGTGCCAACGCCATTTTTTTCCAGAGTCCAAGGTTTCAAAAGTGAACTTGGGACACCGAAAAACTTCAGGAAGTTGGTGGGTTGGACTAGGAATATGATAACCCATTTCTGCTGTCAAAGAAAAGATGTCACTCTGAGCTGACCAGTGCAGATGGCCCACAGGGCCTTCACTGAGCCTGAGGCCACAGTACCTCACAGGGCATTAAAATTGTTAGGAGTGATGTTTAGGCACAGGCAGATTGATGTAGTTGCATATTGCGTGGCAAAGCTTTTGGGGCAATTTGATGACAGGGTATTTACTGGTAGAGCTTTGTGGTTTATATAAGGTTTTAATCTTGTGCCTTCTAAACAGTCTCTTATCCCTTGCCTTGGTCTATCCACAATTAGTGGGTGTTGTGTAGAATTCCAATAGTATTTGTAAGTCAGTGGCCTCCTTTTTTGACCATGCAAAACATTTTGCAAAAAGATCAATTTTCCTCTATTTACCACTGATGTAAAGAAGTTGCTACCTGTCTCCCCTCAGAAGGGGACACTGGTGGTGTCATCAGCATGAATAAGTGTCTCTGGGCTGCCTGGCTTCTCAGCTGGTAGGATGGTTGAATAATCAGTTCTTTGGAAACACTGAAATAGCCCAGTTCTCATGCAGCCTACCTCATCAGCTGCAGGTCAGGCTGCTTCCTCTCAGCTTTCTGTGGTGTTACTCATTGCAAGTTCCCCACTGCCTCAGGCAGCTGGCTCTACCACTGTCTGGCTCCTTTAGTCATGTGAAGAAGATTGGTGTTATTTCTCAGACCTAGGTTCCCAGACCTGCCTGCCAGGGATTGGAGATGCAATGCTTTTTGTTTGCTTCATCAAGTGGCAACTTCCTTAGGGCTTTCCAGGAAGCCAGGCAGCCCAGCCAGTGGCCACTCAGCTGGTGGTCTTGGTGCCCAAATTGCTGATTGCCAAGATCTGTCTGAAGAGCTGTAGTTTAAATAATGAATGCAGTGTGTGCTTAGTGCACAAGGTCTCCAGGCATGCCAATTTCTGCTTCAAGAATGCTTTTCTGGTCTTACACTCTTATGTAATTTGAGTCTTTACTTATGATACACTTCTTCTAATCTGATAAAATAGTAATTGTTTTGCAAAGGAACCTCATTAAGTCCTGTACATTTTGTATTTCAATGGTTGTATAAATATCATTGGAAGTGAGACTAAAAGCTGTATTTTAGCTTTGACCTTCAGTGCTGAATCATATAATGCCTTGGCTTGGAAGGGACCTCTAAAGGTCATCTAGTCCAACTCCCCCGCAGTGAGCTGGGACATCCTCAACTGGATCAGGTTGCTCAGAGCCTTATCAGGCCTGAATGAAGTGAAAATGAATGAACACCACAATGTAGGTGGAAAACAGGCTGTTTGGTATTGTGCTTATGGCAAGACTGTGAGCTGACTGCACTACTCCAGATAAAATGAGGATTTTGGGGTTTTTTCTGGTAGCAAAAATTATACAAAGGCGTATTTTACTTGGTTTGCTCTTCTGTGATGGAGGTTCTTTAAGTCATATTATTTATTATTTCTTTGTGTTTATGATAGCCAAGTAAAAAATGATTATAAAAATGTGCGCTCTTGGTGGATACTAGTGATAAACCTGAAAGTATTTGAAGAAAATGCAATTTCTATTTATAGTTTCAGGTGTAACGTTACTTTGTCTCTGACATATTCAGAAATTAAGAACTTGCTGTAACTTTTTGTTCCTAAATATCTGGTTATAGATAATGTAGAGGTATACAAATGTAGAGATATACAAGTGTAAAGGTACAAAAATAATCAGGTTTTCAGTTGTTATAAATATATAACATCATAGCATATGATGTGTTAAATTGAAAAGCTGTCTAGTATACACAGAGATCTATGTCAACTAAGTAGAGCGGAAAGTCACGTTTTTCTTTTCTGCTTTTTGATATTTTCTTTATTTTGATATTTTCTTCATTGTTTTCTCACATGATATTTTAATCTAGAATATTTTGAATAATTGAAGTTCAGAGGAGAAATCTATCAACACATGGCTACTAAATATTCTTATGACTGTAGGTGCAATAAATGGTAGGTGATGGCACTTCGTTTCTAATTATTAGCTTTTAAATGCTTTTATTTTTTGCCTTTTCTAACTGTACATAAAATTACAAAAGTGGAGAATATTAACAGCATCCTGATTGTGAGTAGAAAGAATGCTGATGCCTGCTGAAGGATCACAGTTGTAGTATGTTCTGGATGGCAACAAAAAAAAAAGGTTGATGGCATTTCTCATCAATACTTTGCAGCTTGTTCAGAGTTAGGCAGCAGGACCATGGAGGTTCAAAAGCCCTAAGGAGCAGATTTGTGCAGCAGTGACACAGAAGTGTTTTAGTGCTTCAGTATCAGCAGTTTTGTTTTAATGGTTTGTCTTTTAAACTGTTGCCTCGTATTTTCCTTTTCACACTTCTACAATTCATTTAAGAGGATAGGAGGCTGCTCGATGGCTGCTTATGGGAAAGACTAAAAGATTTATCCTTTTAATGGATTCTCATGCTCCTTCATTTCTTCTTAAATGAAAAGTACATTGCAATATGAATTACATTTCACTTTTTATTTATTAATTGCAGAGTTAGCTATGAATCCAGTGTGAGACTGGAACCTCTTTTACTGTCAAAATAGTGAACCATTATGACAGATTTGGGTCAATATCTGTGGAGCTCCTACATCATGGGCTCCGAGACTTGCTTATATCCCATTGATAGTGAAAGATGATTTTTTTTTTTTCAGTTTTATTTCTTTCTCAGTAATAGAATGTGAAATGTAAAGAATTAATAGAATTATTTCTTCAAAGGACCTAATTTTCTGCTTTCCACATTTGCCAAATAAATTTTCTGTCTTGAATAAGGGAAATGCGTCAAAACACCTGACCTTAAATATACTTTTAAGAATTCATCTGAATGCCACACAAATGCCTTACCCACCAAATCATTCATCTCACGTGACAAATCTGTACAATATATGTAAACTTACAGACTACTTTTGAATATTTTACACCGAGATTTATATTTAATCTGGACATATAGATGTTTGCATTTTGTATATTCCTGAGAGATTTTATTGAAACTATGAAGGAGATTCTTTACCACAGGTAAACCATTTCATAAAAATAATAATTTTTGCTTCCATAAAATTAATAACATTATAAACATTAAGTTAATTTTTTGACAGAAATTTTAATTTAAATATATTTTCCTTTGTAAAAGCACACAATAAGACACCAGATCTTAATTTCACTCATACCAACCTATATCTGGGATAATTCAATTTCAGTAAAATAATTTCAAATTTGCTTGAACAAATCTGAGTTTAGTATGCAGCCAGTAATGCCTAGTCCTCAAACTATATGTTTCACAAAGGAGAAACAAACAAGCTAAACTACCAAAATACTACAATAATACAGAATTTAACAATACGTCATGATTATAAAATACTTGAATTACATATTAAATCTACCTACAAGGTAGCTGTTTCATTTACCCTCAGAATCAATTAACTATATGGAGTGTAAATGGTAATTGTTCAGATCACATGTGAATCAAACTAAAGTGATTTTTGTAAACGTTTTAAATAAAATTGCAAGTGTTCAAATGTTTTTCAGTACTTTCTTGCCCCTTATTTGTTGTTTGGGCCATGTTTATACATATGCTCAGCACTGACAAAGCATCAGTTGTAATTCTGTATTCAGTTTTGGTTTCTGTGTTTAAATAAAAAAAATAGTATCCATTTGGAATGAGTCAACAAAATGAGTAACAAAAATGAGTGGAGATTACAATATAGCTCTTATGAGGAAGTTATGGAAACTTTTTAAGTGTATGACCTAAACACGTTGTGGAGTTCCATATCTGATGGTGTTTCAAAACAGTGTAATGACCAGTGGTTAGACTAGGTAACTTCTTTTGTTGTCCTTCACCTCAATGATTATGTATAAAATATTAGAGAATTAAAATGTCATTGCTCTCAGAGTTACCAATTAAAAAAAAAATGCAATAAACCAATTATTTTTAAGTCCTATGAATAATGTTATTGAAAGATTCCTCAGAGACACGAGTGATTCTTTGAAACTGCTCAACAAGCTCTTACACATGAATTTTCCCTTATACAGTTAGAAGAGCTCAGCGTACTTTGCCATTAGGAATCTAATTTGTGAATACTTGTCTAGAGAGCTATTGCCAGTGTTGGTGATTTTTTTTTTCCTGGAGGAAAATGGCACTACACTATCTAATCAGCATTTGGAAGAGTGTTCCAGTTTCGAGGCAGGAATGGAGGAGACTCACAGGCATGAAGCTGTCTGAGCAGCTCCTGTGAAGGGCTTACCTTCATGCTGCTAGCTTGAAGAATGCAACAATTGTGTTATGACAGACAGGATGTAAGATCATGCACTTAGTGTGCAGTTGTCAGGAGACTGGGCATTGTTATGCTGCAGGAAAAAAAGGTAACATTTACATATATCTTCTGATTAATCTCATTCTCCTCAGCCACAGCTGAGGATCTGAGGTGGTAGTTAATGTACAATGGAAGAGAGTAAATGCTCTTGGAGCACTACCCTGAATTCCCCAGGCTCTGGGGTATAGAGCCTTGGTCTTGGCTTCACTGGTGTGTGCAAGCATAATGACTCTGAAGTTCCTAAGCAAAGAATAGAAAATGGCAGTATATGCATGCAAAATACGTGTGCGCCAGCTTTGGGGTGTATCTTGCAGAATAATTAGGCATCAGTGGCTCTAACAAAAATCCCTACAATTTTTCCTTCATGGGCATGTTCAGATCAGTGTCTTTGATTGTTGTGTTACTACATATGCAAATGTGCTCTGTTCCTCATCTTGTATCCACTTCTTTTTCTATAGATCCTCTAGATTGTAATATCCTCAGAGACAATTTATTCCTAGCAAATAATAATAAAGAGGTGTTGTTAACAGAACTCTGTATGGAGCCTAGAGAAACTAAAAGCTAGGGGGGAAATTGTACAAAATAACACTGCAAAACTGTAAAGCATTCAAGGAACGTTAGCTACCCTTAGGGAAATAGATCTTTGTGTGCAAGTCTTGCTTTACCAGGCTTTTTCAAATTAGACAGATAGCTTTGCTCTATGCAATGAACCTAGCGCAGTAATACATTACAGTTCATCTTTTCAGGTACATTAGCCCTTTAGAAGCCTACCATAATACTTCTGGTCCATCTGGATTAATGAAAAAAATATTCAGAATGAGAAACTTCTATCTTTTTTCTTTGCACTGTTCTTTTGCAAACAGAAGTTGTTAAAACTTTGGAAGATAAAAAAATAAAGGTTAGGGTTGGTTCAGCAGTTCCAATTAATCCACTGTTCCATCAACTGCTTAAAAATTAAAGGTGACACAGAAATAGCTGTTCTTAGATACCTTTTTCCTACTTATTCTCTAGGGTCCAAAAGACTATGCTTGCAAAGGGTATATCTTTGTATTGAGTTTGCGTGGCAAGGCTTTGGTAGTGGGGGGGAGGCTACAGGGGTGGCTTCTGTGAGAAATAGCTAGAAGCTTCCCCTGTATCCAATAGAGCCAACTCCAGATGTCTCTGAGACAGACCCACTGCTGGCCAAGGCTGAGCCCATGAGTAACAGTGGTACTGCCTCTGTGATAACATAATTAAGATGGGGGAGGGGACACGAGGGCAGACCAAACAGAAAAAGCAACACCACAAAAACCTGGCAACTTCAGCGAGAGAGCAGAGTGAGAATATGTGAGAGAAACAATTCTGCAGATATCAAGGTCAGTGAAGGAGACAGAGAAGGCACTCCAAGCACTGGAGCAGATAGCCACCTGCAGCCTATGGAGGACCCCACGCCACAGAAGGTGGATGCCAAAAGGAGGCTGTGACCCTGTGGGAAGCCTGTAGTGGAGTAGGCTCCTGGCAGGATCTGTGGACCAGTGAAAAGAGAAGAGCCCATGCTGGAGCACATTTGCTGGCAGGACTTGTGACCTCATGGGGGACCCGCACTGGAGCAGTCTGTTCCTGAAGGACTACACCCTGTGGAAAGGACCCACGTTGGAGCAGTTCATGAATAGCTACACACTGTGGGAAGGACTCACATTGGAGAAGTTCATGAAGGACTGTCTCCCATGGAAGGGACCCCATGCTGGAGCAGGGGAAGAACGGGAGGATTCTTCCTCCTGAAGAGAAACGAGCGGCAGAGACAATGTGTAAGGAATTGATTGCAACCCCCAATCCCCATGTCCTTGTGCCACTGCAGGAGTGGAGTTAGAGACAATTTTGAGTGAAGTTAAGCTCGGGAAGACAGGAAGGGTGGGGGAGGGTGTTTCTAAGATTTGGGTTTCTTTCTCATTATTCTGGTAATAAATTAAGCTACTTTTCCAAAGTCAAGTCTTTTTTGCCTATGACGGTAATTGCTGCATTGATGTCTCCCTGTTTTTATCTTGACCCACAAGACTTTCATTATATTTTCTCTCCCCTGTCCAACTGAGGAGGGGAGTGATGGAGCAGCTTTTGGGGACACCTGGCATCCAGTCAGGATCAACCCACCACAGTCCTCATTAGTTTCTTACATTGAGTAAATAAGTTCATGTATCTTGAACTAAATTTTGAAATAATTTTTCATTAAGAATGTAAGTAAGCAAATCTTCATTAGATCTATTTTAGCTACACAGATTAAAATGTACAGTCAAGTCCATAGCTAATTTAAATAAATTTTGTTATTATTTGCAGCTATTTGTTAGATAACCATAAAAAAGTGACCATACAGTGGAGGTAAAAAACCCCAAAACCACAATGGTTCTAAAAGAAACTGGAGCAGTTTGTTACTGCTTGCTTACAAAAGCTGAGGTGCTTTTAAATGGTTGCTTCTGTCTGTTATGACTACAAAGAGAAAAAAAAAATAAAATACAGTGATGGTAC
The DNA here is from genome assembly GCA_024336885.1 of Actenoides hombroni. NCBI lineage: Eukaryota > Metazoa > Chordata > Aves > Coraciiformes > Alcedinidae > Actenoides > Actenoides hombroni. The sequence goes on along the minus strand of WUAM01000260.1, from coordinate 3,093,528 downwards.
TTATTTTAAATGTGCATTATTTCTCAGTTTTACAGGTACTATCTTTTAAGTAAAACACAAATGCAGCTAGTATTTATTTTTTTTTTTTAGTTGCATCTGGTCTCTCGACTTTGAAAATGTAAAATGTTGCTGACACAGGTCTGCTCTGCAAAAAAGAGTCAATATGGAAATTCATATTTTAGACAAATGTTATGGAAAATCTTTGGCAAGAAGACCCTTTACTCTAAGGGTTAATTTTAATAGGTTGAGATGAAATCCAACCAAAGTTAACACTTATTTAATTTGACTTGCATTATACTTTTGCAAGTTTTACTTCTGGTTAATTTTAAATGGAATATTATTTACAAAACTTTAACTTGAGGGATAAGGGAAAAATAAGGCTCCTGAGAAGGAAGACCGTATGTCCTTTGATGTCCTAAAATGCTCTTCAGTTCAGCAAATCTCCAGAGATTATAAACTGAAGCAGCAAAATCCGAGTTTGTCAGAGATTCCTCAATATTTCTTTTCCATTCTTTTCTTTGAATGTTCTCTCAGAATGAAAACAATAGGTATTATTATCTTCAGTTTTTGCCTTTCATCACTGCACCTGTAATTGATGAATGGAGTCAGTTTATAAACTCCTGGAAGAAAGTCAAGAGGGACTTAAAGAACTTGAACTTTTGTACAAAGCTTAAGGCTGCACTGTCTTTAACATTGCCAAGGGAAATGTCATGTCTTTATCCATGCTTACACAAATAGGCGGTTAAAAGACTCCTCAACAATTTTACTACATATTTTATATTCTATTACAGTTAGTAATATCGGTTTTGTATCTCTCTGGGATTTTTTCCTTCCTTTTTATGATCCAGAAGGAAAATAGTCAGAAATTTTTCATATAAAATGAGGGCTATCATATAAAGGTTATATCATCAACTAGTCAGTATTGCCCAGCTATGAACAGGCTGCTATGTTGCAACTTTTTTTAGTGGTCAGAGCTGCAGCGAGGTTTTTTTTTCCTAGATGAGGATTTGGTAAGCAATACCTGTAAAATGCTATCTGAGGGTTTCTTGCCCCCACCTTCAGCCTGAGGTGACATTTTTAATAGGGATTGTCCATACCTCTCTCTGTAGGCTCATTAATCCACCTGTGTAGAGCCAGCTGTGCTTTGTCACTGCACAGTCCCTTGGCCTTTCTCCAGCTTTTCCTCCTCTTCAGCTGTTCAGCTGTCAAACTGCGGGTGGGTAGGGCTCCTGATAAACCAGTGTTCAGATCGATTGCAAATGCAAACAAGAAACGAGTAAGCAGAATTCTTTAGCCTTTGAAACAGATTAATCTTGTCTGCCAAGAGGATCAGGTTCCCAGTTATACTGTCCGGTCCTTTGTTCACTTCCAGGTGGCTTTGAAAAAGTAACTAGGTCTGGATTAAGGTTCACAGTTTTGGATAGCAATAAATTCCCTACATTTTTTGAGGCCTTTATATATAAACACACAAGTTCCCTGTATGTGACAGCTTTTTGTCTCACCTATGTAAGTAGTACTCTTGTATGGCCTTGGTACTACTTAGAGTGAGGGTACTTTTCCAGTAGACTGTTGCCAGATGATAAATTTTATTTGAACCAAACGTGATACTGTATGCCTTCCTTTAATGATTTTATACATCTGTCACAGCTTACCAAAATAAAGGGAGTACGTAACAATGTAGATACTGAGGCTAAATACTGCTGCCTGGTCACTAAATTTTGGTCAAAATTGTCTGACTTCAAAAAAAACCTTACTTAATGAAGTAGCTGAGTTACCTTATTCTGAAGGCTATAATCTGTGAAAGTGAATAAGGTACTTAAAAACATATAGTGAAAAGAAATTCTTGGCTCCAGTTATTTTATTCAGGCAGAAATTTAATCTAGCTTAAGGAAAAAAAAACCCAAACCCCCAAACTTTAGTAAGTTCTTACACCAAAAGAAGGAAGAAGAAAGCCAAACTTCTTTCCGTTGTGACAGTAAAAAGAGAGACAGGAACAGGATGCATTGCTAGTCATTTCACACTCTCCTGTGGAATTATACTGAAGGGAAAATATCACTGAACAGTAGGGAAAGTACAGAATTCATGAGCACAGGAATATTAGTTATAATCTTTTCTTCCTGATGAAATTCTCAAAGCAGAAATCATGATTCTGCATGGTGATTTTAGAGACTTCTAGAAAATATCTGAAGTGCTTTAACTCTTTCTAGTCTGCTCCATTTAAATTCCTATTCAAGTGTGAGTTTTCTGTCTAATAGAGAACTGGCCCTTCACTGATACTGCAGAATCACATGGGATTGCAATGGAAAGTCATAACTGGTTTAAGGTGGCCCTGCTGCTCTTCAGGTATATTTTCCTTATACCTACAGGTATTGAAGTTATACTTCTGAGAAGAAACTTATTGCATGCAGTCAGTATGGCTTGTTAGAGAGCTACTGCTAAATCATCTCCTATAAAGTAATATTAGCTCTGACCTGACAGGAATTACTGTGATTACAAAATAAATGAGCTCCATAGCCCATATGTTTCCTCTTATTTTGTTGGTTAATGAAAAGTCCTTCATTAACTCCCTTTATTTTGTTCAAGGAGTGAAGGCAGGAGAATCCTGTACCTTTTCCCGCTGCCCACAGTGCAGTCTCTTCCTGAGCAGTCTTGGTTCACCTCTACAAAAATGAATTCCAGAAAGGGATGTTGATCTGACTTTGATTTTGCAAATTATTCCTTATTTTACAAAGCTCGGTCATTGTTTTCAATATAAACAGTGGTAGATTTTTTTTTTTTTTTTCCATACTATTGTCTGTCATGTGCTGGAACAACATAGTACAGCTATCATTTTGGCCACTTTACAGAACTCAGATTTATGCTTTTTATTAATGATTGCCATTTGAATGAGAAATTACGCAGTTCTTTAAGTGTTTTTCTCATTAACTAGCTATCTTCAACTTCTAGCTAAGCAAAAGGCTTTTTGTTTTGCAGAAGAAATTTTATTCCTCTTTGGCACTGTCCTGGAAACTATGGTCTTTCCTGTATTTAGAGCTTGTTTCAGATACTTTCTTGTGCACACACAACATTTAGTGATATTTCCTAAAATTTGGTCGTACCTATGCTTCAGTTTTAAAATACACATGCATATATACATGGCTAGTATACACTAGCTGGTTTTGTATGTGGTAGATACTGGATTTCCACTTCCCTTCAATGTCTAAATTTTTGAAGGCAAATAATTAGCCTAGTGAGAGAGAAAAACCTTTACAGAAATTAATGAATCTGTCCTTATAAATAAGATAATCAAGTGACCTAAATTCTCCAGCCTGAAAACTAAAATTATAATCCACAGGACAGATATTCCTGTAATAAGAAAGAATGTCTATAAGTACTGGTGTTTATAGGAGTGAGAAAAATAAGGCATGCTGCTCTGGCTGTTTTGCACACTCTCGCAGGAAACGGCTACCAAAAAAAAAAAAAAAAGCCACATTAGGGAGTTAGGGTGATAATAGATGGCAGGAAGATGGGACTCCAGTGAGAGATAAACAACCACAACAAAAACATGTGCAAATGAGAAATAACAGAGTCTGTTGCCATTGATGCAGAGTAGATAGCTTGAGATGATCTTAATTTGATGCTGCCTGTGAAATACATGCAGCTTGCCAACCTGCTCAGGTTTATTCCCTATTCAATATTGTTTATTTCAAAGAGATTGTGTGTGGTATAAAGCTGTGACAAATATAGCTAAATACACTCTTATTTTTTTCAAGTGTGGAAGTCGATACTCAGTGTTGTTCAGGTAATGTGTATCTAAATGGCTGTGAAAATGCTTAGGGACGTGATCTGTCCTTTTAAATTTTCCCTGTCTATAATTAGAGTGAAGTAGAGCTCTGATCAGCATTGGAACTGAGAGACATAAGCAAAACAAATAAAATTCAGAATAATTTTGGGATATATGGTGAAGGCAGCAGAGGGATAAGAAGGTAGTTGATCATTCTTAATAACTTTGTATTGTAAACAATTGTTATTTGACATGACCTTGAAGCATTACAGCAATCTCTTCTTATTTTTATTAATATGTGAACTATATGTACTGTAAACAGTTTCCATGGTCTAATCTATGAAAGTTTGATCTGTTCTTATTAAGGAAAAAAATATAAAAACTTGTTTTAGTTTCATGATGATAGAGCTGTAAGCACCTACTGAACGTGCTCTTTCTGTACTGCTTTTTTATATTGTGTTGCTTTGTTCTATCTACATAAGAATGATCATGGTGTGGAAATTACTATAAATAATGCATTGCCTTTCTGCATGTAGACAAGAGCAGACTGAATCTGCCAGATGAAGTGTTTGAAGCAATTTATTTACTAAGTTGTTCTGGCTGTTTGCGTTTCATCTTATTTTATCTCCCTTGCTACTCAACAATGTGACTGGAAAAACAGTGTCTGACACACAAAAAATGGAACAAAAAGAGAAAACAAGTGTCAACAATAATCAATAAGAATATTGGACTAATACATTGTCAACTGAGAAGCTAAGAGAAAGGTTATATCACTACTTACAGTGTTACTAATAGTACATGTAACATTCATCTGACTCAGATGAGATTAATTTGATCAGCAGGTGATTCTAAAAAAATACTCCAATTCATTAATCATTTTATAAAAAGTTGTCTTGATCCAGTATAGTGGAAAATAGTATAAAAGCCAGTACATACAAGCAATCTATCACTCCAGAGTATCACTCTTTAATTCTGATTATTCTGAAGATGCATGACTGGCATAAACTAAAAAGCTACAAAGTAGGTAACTCTTAATAGAAAGTTGTTGTCATGGTTAAATTTAGCATTCTTTTGATAGAGAAAAATTTCTAGAGTGCTAGTCATGCTAGATAGGAAACAATTCTTTGATTAGGTCCATGTAATAAAAAATGGAAACAGAGGTCTTACGTAATTGAGCTATTGAACGGCTCTGCCTTTCAATCTGAAATGTATATTAATTCTAGCAGAGATCAGCAATTGGCTGTCAAACCTTTCAACACTTGTCTGCAGGAATGGTCTGTATCTTTCTAATTCTGGGAAGATTCCATTTGGTCATTGGCAGAAGTTTCCAGTATTACTTGAAATTCATCCAATTAAATGAATTCTACATTCCTGAGTGCAAATGCAGGCAGCAATGAGCAGTGCCAATATAATTTATGTTTATATATGAACATGATGTCATGGAAGAACAATTTACCCAGACTATCTCCCAGAGAGCAAACATTACCATAGTTATGGTGGGAACTTTTCCTAGTCTGCTTTAAAAGATGATGTTGTACTTTATCATTGAATATGTGATAGAAATGAGAAGGGATGACTGGTACATATCTAAGACTTTCCTTAATTTTTTTTTTTTTTTTATTTTACATCAGCAGCTACAAGGCAGGTATTTGCTGACTTATTTGCATAGAACTTCTCTATTACTATTAGAGAAACTGAGTGTCAATCCTGGATTTGAAAAGAAACTAGTCTAAAACTGTGCCCTCTAAATGGTCCGGAAGAAACTGACTGTAAACTAAAAATTCTTGTTGCCATCACTGTTTCATTGCTCTTATCAACATCCTTTCAAAGAGAATATAAAAAGAATATGTAAGAGTTCTCAAGTAAAACCAAATCAAAATTATTCAAGCAAGGTGATCATATAGGAGCATTAAATGGATTTAAAAAAAACACAAAAAACAATTATTCCCCTTCAAATTTTTATTCCTCTTTTAGTCAGGACTCCACTACATTGCCTGGAGCACTCACCCAAATTACACTATTTGGAAATTTGCCTCTCAGTGAATTGGGGTTTTATATTTAGCCAGTTTTTCACTCTCTGTATTATCTTAGTTAGACTGCACATACCCACTTTTTTTTTTTTTTTTTTTACTTTAATTTGCTGTGTAGTTGAGTATGCAGTTACTTACTCTTAGAAATACAATTACCATAGCAACTTCAAGACTAGCCTTGAAAGGGCTAAGCACCATTAATTTCAGGCAGGGAAACACATTTTTAAAATGTATTGTTATGTATTTGCATCTGCTCCTGGTTGTACCTTCAGCAGTAAAGAATTTAAGTTACTACAAGAAGTCACGTTCTCCCAATAAATACCTCAGTGAGAAATGAGGTCTTCAACCAAGTTATCCTTTTTACAGAAGTGGATAGGGAGGGAGATGTTTGTTTATTTTCATTTGGTATAAAATAAAACAGAAATGTCATTTGCAGATTATGATTCTTTTATTTAAAAAAAAAGACCTAATATTTTTATATGGAATTAAGCTAGAAAGTTTTGTTGTTAAAATTAGAGTTTTAAAGATAATTTTGGTGTTGTTAAGTAAGAATTTAATTATATGGGTGAAGCATTTCCTGTGGATATTTCCATCTGGAGAATACCCAAGCTGAGATAAGGCATATCCTGATTAAATTTACAGGCAGCATTAGAGAATACTTCAGATAAAAGCAGATCTGTATCTAACTTGTCAGTGTAAATAATGCCAATTTGATGACATAGCTGTACCTTAAATATTATTCTATATAATTGAATATAATAGCTACATATAATATAATCTAATTATGATTCTGTATATATAAAATAGAATTATAATAGAATATAATAGCTATATAAGATGCCAAAAGCAAAATGTGACACAAATTTGTTAGATCGATATAAACCCTCATGTGGTCCCATTACCTAAAGGGCCGGAGATGATAACCTGATAATGTAGTGGTTGCAAGTGCCGGTTGATGTTGAATGTACTGGGCATCAGTATTGTCACTAGGGACCTTATGTTGGCTTTGTGTTCCTTTCCTGTGCTGCCCAGGCTAGAGTGCCTTTGTTCCTTCCCTCCTTATGTCCTCCTCTAGTCCCCTGCTCTCCTCCTGTACCCACTTTTTCAGAGTTGGGGGGGTGCTACTTGCATGACTTCTCAGTTTAGGAGTGAAGACAGGCTGGGCATCCCTTTCTCTTTGCCTATACACTGCCCTCTTCCCTTTAGTTTGCAAGGTGCAGAATAAGCTACCTCACATATTAAGTCAGTAAGGGTGGGATTCATCTCCTAAATAAAGCACTTGCACCAGTGCATCTACAAATTAGGATTTAAGTGGCTCCCACTACTGTCAATAGCAATCTAAGTCAGTGAAAGCTGGAGTGCTTGTGCCTATGATTTCCCTAAAGAACATGTCTGTTTACTGCTGAGGAAAATTTACCAACATTGAATTCTGGACTCCGTTGATTACACTGTCTATATCTCCATTGCCTATGTTGACTACAGATTCCTTGACTATTACAGTAGATCAGATATGCTCAAATGTGTCTACTCTAATCTCAGACTAAATCTTTCCCTATTAGTCTTTGACCCCAGAACAAGGGTTAAGAATATGATTGTGGAAGGAGGAGGTGGAGAGCAAGGGTTTTGGGGTTTTGATGTTGTAGTGGGTCAAAAGACTAAGAAATGCAGGGAAGATGCCAGCACTTTCTTGAGCTACTGCCTCTGCCATGGAATAAGTTTCCCAAAGAAATTTCCCATCTAAGCAGCTGCATTAGATAGGGTGAGCATCTGGGAGACCCTTTCCCCGTTGTGTGAAATCCTAATGACTCTTTCAAATAGGCTTAATAGCAGTAAAGCTTTTAATGATATGACAACTTATCAACAATGACATTGTGAGACATGGAGCATGTTCAAAGCTTATGTCTTGCAAATAACCGCACTTCCATGAATGAACTACATTGTTGGGGGGACAACAATTTCCAACAATTACAGAGAGCAATTTTTTTGAAAGAATGGCTGACTTAGCTGAAGACATTTAGGATATTTATTTCTACATTGAAATGAAATTGGTATAGATGCAGTTACTAGGTAATAGAGGTTCCTGGTACCAGAGAGCACAGTACTAATTGAGGTTTTATCTTTGTCAAGGCCTGCTTGTAATACACAGTTGTTTTTTTAATTGCTTTTTTTTTTTTAAACAAGATCTGTTTTATATTAATTGTCTTGTTTCCAGAGGAAAAATGTATGTTCTCAAAACAATCATGATGAATAAAGTATATATGATAGATATATGTATGCACCATATATATGTGGTATAAATATAAGAGCTGAGTATTTATCCTAATAGCTAGTCATATTTTTTCACACAATTTTTGCATAAATTTTTTTTTGCATAAGTTTTTGGATAAATATATTTTAAAGAAAAACGATGTTTCAAAGTCCTAGACGAGAAAATTGATTGAACCTCTTTTTTCCCCCCTTTATTTATGCTATGATGTATTTTGGTGGTCTAGTACAGATAATTTGATGTCTTTTTTTCTCATCTTTCCTCCAGCTCATGCATTCATGACTTAGTTCCATTATATTTTAAACAATAAATAGTAATAATCTCAAAAAGAAATATTCTTGTATATAAGGATATCAAAAACCTAAAAAAAAAAAAGCCAATCTGAGGTCAAGAATAGTGATATGGTTTTAGTCCATGTCTTAATAAATATAGAGAAACAATACCAATTCTGGCCATATTATTCTGGCAGAATCTACATCAGATACCTTCAACATTTTTAGAATAAATTTATAGTTTATAAATTCTTTAATAAAGGAATCAAAGCCTTTCCTTTTAGACAACTAGAAACTATTCACTTTTTTGTGCAATTAGTCTAATTCATTTAAATTTGGCAATTTTGATAAGCATTATTTGGCATGGCAAAATTTTTTCTGTGTTGCTACATTACTTTGTATTTATATATTTCCTATATAATCGTAGTTTTTTAAATTGTTGTCACTTTTTGTTAGTTTCAGCAGACCTTTTTATGTGGTTTTCTAAGAAGTAAACCTTGACTGCTTTATGTATCACCACTAACATATCTCTCAATTAAGTGTCACTTCAAATCTTTTTTTTATTTCATACTGCACATAATGGGTGCACATTCTATTCAGTATATGCTGTTTTACTAGGTTGTAATATTCTTGAAAGTTATGTGCCTTTTTTAGTCTTTAATTTGTTGATCTTTTTAATTTTTAAAAAATATTTATTCAGTTTTTTTGTTGTTGCATTATTCTGTCCATAGGCATAGAATTATTTTACTACAGGTCTTTGACGTAAAGCATTTAGAGGAAGCTAACATTACAGTTCTATCAATAGATGTTTAGAGATATCATAATATTTTGAGAATTCACTTTCTAAATGGAGTGCAAACACATTACATACTGCCACATTATTAAGACATGCAACCTGCTATTGTTATACACTATCTCTGCATTTGGAATCTGTGCTTTTGAACAGCTTTGTTTTCCCATATAAAGCACTAGTGTGAACTTTTAGAAAATGCACAGATTCTATCCCGGGCCTGAGAAATGACTGCTAATAAAAAAAGGTATATTATAAAGGGACATGTGTGCAGAAAATATTCTTTTATTTTCCAGCAATCCAGTGTTTTGTTTCTTGACCTCATCTCTCTCTTTTTACTCCCACTCTCTCCCTCCCCTTGGAAACAGTGTAACAAAAAGTGCTGCACACAGTAAATGAAACAGACAAAGAAAAACAAAACTTAAAATAAAATAAAGTTTAATTACTTCTGGCTGGAAACAAATTTTGGTGTAGATAAGTGTGTCCCAGTTATCTGTCCATATACAAGTTTGTGTTCTCTAATATTTTGCTCCTTCGTAGATTTGTGCTAAGTTTATTCAACTTGTCATTCAACTGTATATATTTTAGGATCCTGGCAAAGTTGCTTCATTGCTGATGAACAAATTACATATTTGGATATGAACAGGGAGGAAACAGTTTGCTGAGCAGAATCTGTATTCCCTCTCTGCTCATTATAAAGATGTTGTTAAGAATCAATGGTTATTTTACTTTCATTGATACATTTTTCTTGAAGGCTGAGCAAAAAGCTTTGGAACTAGCTAATGTTTTCAAAGCTGAATTTAAAATGTTGTTCCTTCATGGTGGTATTCTGCTCACTTTAGAACCATATCAGATTTAAAATTAAATATTATTTCAGTGAAATGGTATTCCTATGTTAGGGGTGATGGGATAAAATGAGTGCCTGGAGTGATGGACAAAAACCCAACAGGATTCTTAAAGCATGCATGTCTTTTATTAAATAGTATTGCATCTTACATTCCCATCAGACAAAAACAGACACCAACTGAGAAGTCCTTTTACATGTTCTTGTTGTATGGGAGAACTCTGACATAGCTGATTCCACCTTTCTTTTATTGCTTTTGAAAGTCTAGTTTCCCTTGATAACATGCAGTTTTGTCAAGAAACAGAAAAAGTAATTAAAGATGCTCGTAACTAACTCATCTCTCTGCCAAAAAACTAAGTAGCTAAACAACTGTTTTAAGAATTACAACAATAACTAGACTTTATGAATAGTGGAAAATTGGTCTCATATTATTTGTTCTAGCAGGCATGCTGTGGTGGTATTGATTTCCATATAACCTAGCTACAGTGATTCAGAATTATATCTATTGCCCTATTGGATACTGACGAAAGTATAAGTATAGTCATCTGCGTTACAAGATGACACCATGTTCCTCAAACTGCACTGGTTTGCTAATTTGAAAGTGAATTATTAATCCAGACTAATTCATATGTTCCTGTGTGTCCTGCTGTAGGTGTTCCTGCTCTAGAAGAGGGCTTGGACTCGATCTCCAGAGGTCCCTTCCCACCCCTACAATTCTATGATTCTATAAGGTATTTTAACCTTAAAAAAAATAAATAAATAATTTTTTTTTTTAAGAGTAATTTTGTTCCAATTTCTTTCTTGTGAAAAGAAGAGGTGGATATTGTGACCTCTTAAAGGACACTGAGTAATTGATCTATACATATGTCTTTATTTCTCTAGGTGGATGTACAATGCGAAGAAAACTGACTTCCTGATCTCAAAGCTTAATCATTGACCCAACCTCTGTTTTGAATAGCTGTATTACCATGTTTCAAAAATGATACTTAGCAAAAATTATTATGGGAAAATTGTCTGTGTTTTGTAATATCGTTAGGGAATGCAGTACAGAGTAAGTCAAATAAAAACCTTAGTCATCCTCACTCAAGACTAAAGGATAACAGGTACATTAAAAAAAAACAATACTTCTTTCACAGAATCACATAATGGTTTTAGTTGGAAGGGACTTTAAAGATCAGCTAGTTCCAATCCCCCTGCCATGGGCAGGAATACTTTCTAGCAGATCATGTTGCTCAGATACCCATCCAACCTGGCCTTGAACTCTTCCAAGCAGGGGGCATCCACAAGTTCTCTGAGCAGCCTGTTCCAGTGTCTCACCAGCCTCACAGTAGAGAGTTTCTTCCTTATATCTATTTAATCTATATTTACTTTCTTTCAGGAGAGTATTTTACTTGTAAAGTAGACAATGTACTTTACACGGTGGACAACATAAGCAGAAATATTTTAGATTTGCAACCATCATAGCAAACAGAACTGTTGGATGTCTCACTGAGACAAATATATTTTTCATATAGGTGTTATGCAAACAAATGTTAAATGTACTGCTTAAAATATTGACACACACCAATGTGACTGCACTTGCTGTTACCTGAAATTGGAGCTTGCATCAATTTCTTTTCTCAGAACTCTCAAAATATTTGCTCAGAAAAGTCAATTGCAGTTGGCAGCCCTATATTTTTTTTCTACCCTGCTATGAAAATTTATATCTGTACAACAGTCTATACCTTCAATTTGTTGGTTTCTGAAAAAACATCACAAAAGTATCTGTATGCACTTGCTGTTCTGTCTCAAAATTGATCCACTTGTGCTTACAAAATGTTCATTTGATTTTTGGTTTCTCTTCAGCATTTATTTTCTTAGGACTAGTTTCCACCTAAACTCAGTGATGTTGTCTAAATATGTATTTATATCTCCAGCATGAATATATATATATATATATCCTGGAAATGTTTATGGCCACGGGAGTGGAATAGGTGTACTATGTAGTGGTTAAGCAAGTCAAGTGAAAGGTTCTTTAATCCCAACATCTGAAGGAAGATGACATAATATAGCAAAAAAAAAAAAAAAAAAAAATTCAAAAGAGGAGGGGAAAAAAATAAGTTCTTTTCTTAGTAACTGCTATACCTACTACAAGCCAGCTTTTATTCTGCCTGAAGGTAGGGACTTGAGGATACCTGATTAGTCACAGGTACATGTTAATTTGTTAATTTTACTTTATGAGTTTCCGAAGCCATATATTTTTTGAGAATCTTTTATGCAATCAGCTTTGAAATATATGTTGCAAGCCTCTATAATAGCAAATTTAAACAGAGACAACCTCTGCCAGATCACCATACTTTTCAGAATATTAGAGGAGGGGCAAAGCTTAGTGCCTTCTGTGTGAAGACAAGTTGTTTATAACAACACAGGAAGAAGCAGCCAGGGAAATTTGGAAAGAGATGTGGTAGGAAAAAATGTCCTTGTAAATACATTTTTATTCTGCTTTCCCTTTTCTTCTTTCCCCCAGCTCTTGAATTTCAAACTTCATTCAGCACAGACTATTTTTATTAGCTAGTAGCAAATGTCCCATCCATCAATTTTCCTGTTGACCATTTGGATATCTTAATCTTTGCAGATACTGTACCTATATATACCTGCTTGAAGAAGAAATCATAAAGTATTTTTAGCATGTTAAATACTAGACAAGTAAGTTATCCCATATCATCTGGTCCATGTTTTCTAAAGCACTATTAACATTTCCAAACAGTTCATAGTCTCTGGTATTACCTGAAGTCTCACTTAATAACATTTTATTGCAGCAACACTGAATCAAGAAGCTGTATCTCCTTCTCTTTCTTTGGCAATGTTATAAGCTGGAGGTGTTATTAATGTAATAGAATAAATGTAGACATCAGTTATAAGCTGGAGGTGTTATTAATGTAATAGAATAAATGTAGACATCAGTTTCTACTAGCACTAAGATCTACCTCCTTTGCCAGATGCAGGACAGCTCACTCTGCTTTACAGATTTCTCAGACTGCTCTGATTTTCTTCTTGAAATTAGTGTTGATCAAGTCTTGTCTCATAGTACTGTGCCATATAACATTTCTTTTGCTTCATTCTGCCCCTGCAATTTTGTGATAAATCAAGAATCAGCAAAATTCTGGGATTATGATGGATGAAAGGCGCACATACACACAAAAGAAAAAAAGTCCAGTATTATGATTTCCTATTTGATGAGAGAAAGAGAAGTTACCAGATAGATCAAGAAGGACAGGGCTAACAGTACAGAAGAAGACAGAACTAGAACTGAAAAGAATTTTGAGTTGCCAAAAAAATAAGCATAATTCAGCAATGGGACTGCAATTCACACAGGACTATGGCAATTGTGTCTCAAATACTGTGTTCAGTTTGGGGCTCCTCACTATAAGGAGGACATTGATTTGCTGTCTAAAGAAGCTGGTGAAGGCTCTATAGTACAAGTCTTATGAGGAGTGGCTCAGGGAACTGGTTTTTTTTTTTTAGCCTGGAGAAAAGGAGATAGAGGAAACCTTATCGCTCTCTGCAGCTACGTGAAAGGAGGATGTAGAGAGGTGGGTGCCAGTCTCTTCTCCCAAGTAACAAGTGACAGGACAAGAGGAAATGGCCTCAAGTTATGCCAGGGCAGCTTTAAGTTAGATATTAGGAAATGTTTTCCACCAAAATGGGTTTAAAGCCTGGAAGAGGCTCCCCAAAGAAGTGGTGGAGTCACCATCCCTAGAGGTATTTAAAAGACACATAGATGTGGTGCTGAGGACATGATTTAGTGGTGACCTGGCAGAGCTAGGTTAATCATGGGACTTGGCGATTATAAAGGTCTCTTCCAAGCAAAATGATTCCATGAATTAGATTTCCAGAACATATAACCTATAAGAAAATACTTTAAAAAGGTTGTTCAGTCTAGAATTCTTTGTCTAGAATAGGGAGAGCAGATAATGGTTTCCATGAAAAACATCTAAAAACAAAAGGATAAATATTCTCTGTGACCTTTCTAGCAAACTTCAGCAAAGATAGGTTAGACACTATGAAAATCCATCTGGAAAGGTTGCTAAGTCTGAAAATAGATTGAGTGGGTATATTGTCAACCTAGTTGCTGGAGCTGCTTTAAAGAAAAGCAAACAAAGTAGAAGACAAAGTAATCTACATGCATGCGATTGTTTATACATGACAGATTTCCTTTAAAAGACATATGGTGGGGAGGATAAATTTACTCTGTGGAGCAAGCTGCAAGCAATTTTTGTTGATTGTTTGACCCTTCCTATTGCTGTTTGTCCAAGTTTGCCCGCTGTTAATGCTGAAGTATTGTGGTACAAATAAAACAGATGCTCTGATCTTCCCGTGTGCTATACAATGTTCAAACAAGCTGTGTTTTTTACTTCTATATAAGTAGAAAAGAAACTACACTACAGTCAGTAATGCAGACTGAAAATCATTTTTGTGTAATGCCCAAAGGGCTTAACCTTTGACGATACAGAACATTAAAGCCACCAGAAAAAAAATTTTGTCTGCTTCTTTTCACAGCATAGAGAGAAATTATTTCTTTTTCAGTGGAGCACAAGGACAATAATATCAGCTGGCATTATCCAACTTTTTCACCTTACTTACTCTATATAATGTTGAACTTTAAAACAAAAAAACAAATCAAAACATGGCAAAGCTCCTGCAATTTTATTTTTTTAGTCTATTTAAAAAGTATATTTGTCACAGCAGCTGGTCAAATCATGTAAGAGCTTGAATGTTGCAGCTAGAGAACACATTGCACTGTACAGTCACCTATTGTTGTGCTATTTATGAATAGTTTGTAATTTAAACATAGCTGAAAATGTTCACTGGAGCAAACATGCACAAAGCCTATAATGAACCAGTTTTACAGTGCTCTTCCTTTAAGAACATATTTTCTCCCCTTCATCAGTCCAACTGGTCTTTATCTCCTGACAACTTCATAAGGAGAGGGACAGGAACTTCCCTACAGGAAGTATCTGTATCCAAATAATTAGACCTTCATGCTGTTAAATAAACTAATATACAGCCTTTTAGAAATTAACCTATAAATCATGCTCTCTCCCTTTGCACTCCATCCCAAAATGCCATTACACCATGAATCCACCACAGATTTTCCAGTGCAGCACTGGAAAATAGGGTCTGTTGGTTCTTTAAAGTCTACTTGTTCTTGGTATGCAGCACTTTATTGGCATATAGCAAAGATTTTTATGATCTAAGGGAATAAATGATTCTGCATGATGTTCAAAAATGTGTAGAAAATCTATCTCTTTTCTGTTTTTTCAAGCAGAATTATTGAGACTTCACAGAGGGCACCATGGAGATTTTCAGTTTCATAGACATTATGAATAATGTATGAACAAATAGTGAAAGCAGTTGACTACATTTTAAGACAAACCTTAATCATTAAGTTTTATTTAAGTTTTGCCTGATTTGTCTTTCAGAAAAGGGAATTTTAGAAATAGCATACTGCATCATAGCTCTAGTGTCAAGCATACTAGCATGTCCATATTTTTTGTATTGATCTGCAGATACAAAAAATTAACAGGCCTATCTATATTACTTACGAGTAACCTCCCTTATTTTTTTCCAAATAATTCAGACTCCTATATTTTTATTCAGTATACAGTGAAAAATATAATTTTGTTTGTTCAGATTTTATTACACATGCATTACCTAATGATACAGTGAACGCCTCATCTTCATAATTATGGAGAGATGTAACTTTTACATTATCTAACTTCTTTTAAAGTCAATCCATATGTGATCTGTAACTGACTGACAGTTCATTATTTACGTTGAACTAGATTTTGAAGACTAGAAAATTAACCTTACACATGATATGGTTGTGAACAGAAAGTAAATTTTTTTCTCAGTAAATATTGATATTAGGCTTTGTCAAATCTGCTTTGAGAACCTAAATATATATCCTGGCTTTGTTGGATCCACACTAATCAAGACTGATTGAATTAACGAGTTGTATGAATCACAAAATATGCTGTGTACATCATAAGATAATGAGTTTTATCAATCCCTTTATCTCAACTAATCCTTGCTCTACTCTGTTCCTGGTGGGAGCAGCTTCCTCTGCTTTCTATGTCAGAGGAAACTCCTGTGGACAGTATGAGGAGAGGGGTTCTTACTAATCCTAGAGAGAGCTGAGCTGTTCAGCACAGACATTCCTGAAAATTTTGTGAGAAATCTTCTTTGTATTTTCATTTGTTTCAAGACTAATTTGTGATACATACTTGTTAAAGGCATTCCAGAGGCAGGCAGCATCATGTCTTCAATTAAGAAGTATTGTGATGATTCAGAAATTTGAACAGGGAATAAGTAATAGTTTGCATTCTGTAAAAACATTGAAGAGGATATGAAGAGATTGCATTGTCTTATAATAGGAAGAGAATCTATTCAAAAGGCGAAATATTTTGTGTTGTAGTTCCTGCCTGTGAATGAGTCCAGGGTTCAAGGCCAGAAGAGGTCAAAGAGCATTCTTAAAAAGTCTAAAATTTCAGCCTCAGTTCCGAATTAAGATATATACGTATGTACAAACAAATATATATATATATATATTTACTCTGTTTTGGTAGGCTATCATAAAGGTCAGTGTGTAAAATTCATTTCTGTTTTTTTTTTTTATTTTTCAGTCTCTCAAAGTTATTGTGTTGGTTCAGTTCAACTCCAGCAACTTCAGTTTTCCCTTAAATTAAAGGAAGATTTTTAGGATCTGGGAGAGGAGTGGACCTATAAGTGCATTGTTTAAACTATTTGTGGGAGTGTTGACCAAGCCTCTTTTTAATGTGGTCTTTGAGGAAAAGGCTCAGTTTTCCTCCTTCACAAGGCAGTCTTGTTGTTTGCTTTCTAGTTCATTGTGGGTTTAGGATGGGTTATTTTTTGTCTGTACTGATGTGCAATAACTTTCTGTGGTGGTCAGTACTTATTTGTGAGGGAAAGGTCTGAGAAACAGCACCCTAAAAATATTTGTCCTTCACTGCTTCCCTGGAAATTGCTTTTGAATGAGCCTATCAGGTGGATTTGATGGGGTCTGGGTAGTGGTGGTGCTGAGTACCCAGAGTCAAAAAAGCCATGGCTTTCCTGCTGCTGGTCACAGGCAGCTCAGAAATGGAGACTGCAGGTGACATGCCAGGACAGGGACACCCTTGGGGACTTCAAGTGACCACAGTCAGGACAAGGACAATTAGAATCCTGGAGCAGTGGAGAAAAAGCATCAAGAAACATGGTGGAGCAGCAGAAAGAAACCAATGCACACACAACCCCAAACTCCTGTGCCACCACTCACCTCACCAGAGGGACTGTGAATCCATACAGATGTAAGTTTTCCCTTGGTTTGTTTTCAGATGTTTCTTCTTTTTCTGATGATGTGCTGTATGTAAAAGTGTGGACTTCAATTTGCTACCTCTTACGTGAGGATCAATCATGAGACCAATATTTTAATGATTCAAATTATAATGCAAATATACACATAAATGTAATAACATAAATTTGAAAATATGCTACCTAGCATTGTTATTTATATAGAGTAAGACACTGTTCATAGGTTAGGGATTTTAAATATAATTTATTTAAAGTAGCAAATCTGACAGTAGCTTTCTAAATTTTGTTACATTTTCTTCTGAGCCAGTTCTAATAGCTTTATGGATTATGCTGTGAAAATGCAAAAATTCCAGTTAAACCAGAAATCTCAGAAACATTTTGACTATCCTGTCATAATGTAACACTATAGCAGCTAAAGAAAGTTTGATTTGTCCAAGTATTGAGAAATTCCATATTTTTAATTAAGAAATCACCTCATTTGGGAAACCAGCGGGGGGGGGGGGGGGGGAATAAAAATGTTTTTTGTTTGTAGTAGAAACATTTTATTAAGT
>WUAM01000260.1:3041647-3064252 GCA_024336885.1 Actenoides hombroni | reverse complement strand
AACACACTCCAGCTCCCAGTACTACAGCATAAGGGCTGGATGGGGAAAAGCAGCTCAGCCAGACCCACTACACTTACTTGGAATGGAACAGTGATAAGGGAGGTTTGTATGAAAAAGACTTTTATCACTTAAAAACTATGTGTGTGTATGTTGGGTGGATTTCACCAGACTTACATCTTTCTAAGCCAACAATTAGTTTATTTGGTTATTTATACCAATGATTTCCATGTAGAGATATTTGACAAAAAGGAAGCTTTCAGTTATTGGAGACAACTGGGTGTAAAGACAACTAGATCTAGATTTAAAATTAAAACCTAAAACAATTACTAAAGCATTGTCTACCTGCTGAATCAAGTTCAAAAGTGACTTCAAGTTTGAAATAATTGATAACATTTCCCTATTCTTACACAACATTCAATTTCTGATTCTACATGCAGCTTGAATCAGGATAGGATACAGTTTCTGTGATGAAACAAGCTCTATTTTGGGGTCAGATTTCAAGACAAAGGCATTTCTCAGGCCTTTTGTTTCAAAATTTGAGATGAGAAAAAGTGAACCTGATTTTACAAATAATTTCTTTGTAGCCTAAGAGGGCAAAGAAATTGCTAAGCTTAGGGAAAAAAAAGGAAAGGATTACAGTGGGACTTAAAACTACAGCTCTTGTATTTTAGAGCATGAGTGAATCTTGTCCCAATCTCACTGCTTCCTTCAGAGTTGATTTTTGCCCCAGGAAAAAAGTAAAATAAATAAAAAAAGTGGAACAATATACATGAGCTATGACAATCTCACAGATCTCTTCAGGGCAAGTTACCTGCACAAAAAGTCATATAAGAAGCTGGGATTTTTAGCTGCTGATTCTTGGAACTTTTCAATTTAAGACAGGGGAGGAAAAGACCTTTATAGCTCCACTGTATATGCTACACATGGGAATAACTGCAATACATAGCTATATTACCTTCTCCCTTAAAGGCAAAATCGATTTCAGCTTTATTTGCATTTTTCATCTAAACCCAGACCAAAAAATATCCCAGGCTTGTCTCTACTAATATGTACTTACTTTGAGAAAAAAAAAAAAAAGTTACAATACTTATCTAGGAATATAAATATATTTATACACACAATCAACACCAAAATCAAAATAGGACTAGTCTATGTGTTCAGAAAATCTTGCTCTTTCTCTTTTTCTCTCTCTCAAGTATGATCTGGAAATATAATTTCTGCAATCTTTTCCACAAAATGTGTAATTCACAACACAGATTTCCAGGCAAGCTCTTCATGTCTTAGGTATTGTTAGAGCAGAATTTGTTTTTCTTCAAAATGAAAAGAAAAAATAGATAAATGGTACCACATGGGGAAAAAACTAAAGCACAAAATAGATCTACAGCAATAGCTTCTGTCTGGTATCAAACTGCACACGAACAATCTGCTAACAAGCTGGAAAATGAAGAAGAGGCCTAGAGGTCACATCTAAGTTCAACTTTTTACTCATCAGTGAATGGTCCTGTGGGAACCCACTGGATCTCAAAAGACAGCTAACAGTTCAAGGTGTCAGGTTAAAAATTAGTAGAAATACGAGAGCTGGATAAAAGCTCTAAGATTCTGCAGATGTTGCAGTTGCACTGACATGATACAGGAAAAAAAGACAAGCCTTTGAGATTCCAAAGAGAAAGGAGATGTTAGGCCACACACAACTGCAGAAATTCAAGGTAGTCACTAATTCTACCTCTAAGAATGAAATATTTTTATATTATGGAACTGCATTTTTTACAGTAACTTCTCCAATGTAAGGCTGCATACTCTGTGGGATAAATTATATAGATTTATAGACATTTTGTGGTGATTGAATTGAGGAAGGCATTTCTAAGACCTGAGTTCGGTGGAGAAGGAAGACATGCTTCAAACAGAGATTTAAAAAAAATGTCTATTTTACAGAGCAGAGATATTCTAAAAAGCTGTGCCAGGAGACATCATCTTCTTGGGGAAAAAGCTTTCACACGTTGCTTCCCAGCACTCTCTATTCTCTGTGAAAAAAAAAAAAAAAAAAGAAGGTTTTAAAAGTTGTTAAAAATGGTGATAATGTTTTTGAAATTTATTTTCTTTAACTTGATTAGTCAATGAAATTTGAATGCATCTGACAAATAGCAGAAGATGATGCAGCTGTGACCAAAACAAGGACTATATTGTGCAAGGTGCACCAGCAAGGGCTAAAAGCACAGCATTCTGAGGCTAGACCTGCATCAATTACAATGTGCATTGCATCTCAGCTAAGTCATGAAGAAAGTTGTTTGGCACCCCAGCAGCACTGAAGTTCTACAAGCCTTTGTTTTAGTGAGTCAGTAGCAATGCAGTTTTCTGTTCTGGGACAACTAGTTGCAAATAGTATGTTTAGACTTTCAAAGACACAAGTGGTATTCCTTCTGAACACAGGCTGGAATACTATACGGCTTCACAATTTCTTGCCCATGCTAATGATATTGCTTTTCAGGAAAAGGAACTGAAACAACCAATCTGAGTAAGAATTGAAGAGGAAGAATCTAGCCTTCTCAGAAATGTTTAAGAAGCATGTGATGATCAAAATCAGACAGAAGAATAATATATTATTTTCATGGATGTCAGGTTTTCAGTAGTTCAGAGGTACTACACTACAAGCAGCAGCATGACCACAGAGATGTTTTCTGCAGATTGAAAGAATTCTGAATACACATTTGCATAAAATATTATCAGAATCCCATATAGATTCTGCATCACTTTTGTATTGCAGTGATTTTTTCCCCTTCTGAAGTTTTTTTTTCTTTTTCCTCCACAACAAATACAGCAAAATATAATGTATTGATACTTACACAAAACCTTTATTTAAGTATATGTATGCTGTATGCATTTAGAAACCAGTTCTTTTTTGTATTCATGGTATTCATGTGTCATTTTCTGTTCCATAGTAAAATAAATGTTAATATTTTGATTTGTTCCCCTATAACTGATTTCTCTTTCCAGCAGTTAAGCAAGTATCTGGTGCCTCAGCTATCTCAGGTGTGCTATGGTTTCATTTCAAGTAGGTAATGGGGTCAGACACCAGCCCTTTGATAAAGAATCCATATTGCCTAAAGAAGCCACATTACTGATTTGGTAGATAAAGCTCTGACTGTCAGGTGAGCTCTGCTACGCTGACATAAACGTGGCAAGACATTGAGTCCGAGCTTGAATAAGAACATGAAGTTAAGCAATGTTTTTATCTCATATTGAGCTTGAGCAAGGGCAGGAGCCGAGTGACTTGCTTATCTGGCCAAAGCACAGGACACACATAGGGGTGTACGGTGGACCATGCGGATAAGGCCCAGCAACTGTAACAGCTGAGTGACATCTGGGGTGAAGCAAAGGCCTCAAAGCCTGGTGTTGCTTCAGTGAAGCTACAAGAACAACTGCACCTCTGTAGTGAACGCTGGCTCCACCCCGCTTTTGATGGACACACAGCAAGTCTTGTTAGAAGCACATCCACATATGACTCAGTCCCACCTCGTCAAGAGTATTAACCTGGTCCCGTGACAATACCCCACTGAGAGGAGACACTACATTGCCTGCTGGGTGGATCAACGGGTCTGACTCATTCTCCTTTCCCCATTAGCAGGGATGCCTCCAGTAAGCAATTGTGTCTCTGCTAGTTCACAGAGGCTACCTGGTGAATTGTTATTATAGAGTAATTAGTTATTGGTTAGCCTTGGGTTGTCTAGCACTAACAAAGTGAGTGGATTTATCAACAGCAATTCGAAATCTGTTTTGTCTGTTGCTTAAATAGACTATTAAATAAACTGCTGGTTGTTGGAGGTATGCTGCTTTTCTATTACTTCCTCGGTATAGCTATAAATTTAAGATTTAGTGGTTGATGCAAGAGTATAGATTCACCTTACTAATTTGTATGTGACCAGTTATAGTCTTCTGTGCTATAACCTGCCTGATTAGGCTAGCTATCTGTCACAGAAATGAGAAGAGGTATCCTTCCCCCCTCAACCTGTAAGATAAGCAGTGTTTAAAAAAATAATTTAAAAAACCCCAAACTGATAAAATCTTCTTGATCTGAGAAAGTAAGATGGAGAAAATGTCATCAGTTTCTTTGAACTGTTTTTTGTTTTCCCAGAACAATGCTCAGAGTGTATTTTCCCCCCAGAGGTAGCAGGGGTTGTTGAGCAAGGAGATAAAACAACGGGAGAAATTCCAGTAACAACAGTACTAGGTCTTCCTGTCACTAACTAGAACAAGAGATTTCTCAGTACCGAGTAACCAGAGAGAAATGAGGAGTTCAGGTTTAGTCTGCCCTGTGGCTGAACTTCTGGAGAAGGCAAGTAGAGCCATATGAATTTTACTGCTCTCTAATTTACCTCTCAGGAGGTAAAGAAATAAAAAATACAGAATGCTTTGTTCTGCATGGAGGTAGTGTCTAAACAAGCATACAGATGTATTTAGGTTTTCAAGTTGGTTAGGTTTTAGTTTTCTTTTTGTTGTTTAGTTGCTTTGGGATTTATTTTTTTTTTTAATTCCCCCTTGCCAGGTGACTGACATTGCCTTGAAACACACTCATCAGTGGATCAAAATGTTGTGCTGGTTTTACATATCTTGGAAAGTTGTGCACATAACCTATTCAACAGAGACTAGTAATATAAACGATGAACCATTATTTTGGAGTCTGCAGCTAGAGTTAAAAATCCTGTTTAGATAAATGAAAATATGGTTCCATATATTTTGGAAATAATTACACTAAAGATTGTATTTAGTTCAAGTGATAAAAATCTCTGTTTGGTAATTTGTTTTTTTTTAAAAAGGATATTAGAAGTCCTTTGATCCCCATAGAGTAAACTTAAATCAGATTGAAACAAGATAGCTGTAATGGACAGAGTTATTTGTTAAGTGTCAGGTTGGGAAAGCACAGTGATCTCGGCTCAGCATCTCAGACTGCAGTAGGACAGGGCTCTCACAGGGTTGGGACATGCAGCACAGTCGTTCTTGAGAATGGCTACAACCTGTATCACAAGACTGGCTTTTATTAAACTTTCATTTAGTGCCCTAATCAAAATAATGAAAGGAATGAAATAATGGTCAAACATTTTTGGTATTTAAATGGGAGACATGCATCAAAAATTTCTATTAAACTGTTAGTGCATCTCTCAGTAGAATGCTGAGGCACATGAGTTTATTAGGATGAAGCTGGGAGTAGGTAAATTTAGATCATACAGTTATGAATGCTGTTTCCTGTGGAAGAACTTTCAACTTTCATTTTCTTAAAAGAACTATCAAAGCAATTGAACAATTGCAACTGATGAACACAAAGCAGCCTCTAGCCCCACTTGGATATATGAGAGGTATGTACTTTTCATATGCTACAGAGCTCCATAAAATCACATGGTTATTATATATGTTAACCCTGAGACTGCAGACAAGATCTCAGCTGATCTCAGCTAACTTTTGTAACTCGTAGGAATAGATGCAGTGTCTGAACACCTCATGTACAGGGTTATATTTATAGCCAATACCTTAATGTGCATGTAGAAGCCAGCTAGAAGAGCCACATGCTCCAGAGCACTTGTGCTACATCTTTCCTTTACTGTAAATGTAGAAGTTTGACAAGAAAATGGCTGTTGCACAGGACGCAGTAGTTACATGAGCTAGTGTATGCCAGGAACATTTCACTAGGCCAGAGACAAGCTGGCATTATTCTGTCACACCCATCCTACCCAGCTCTCTCACCTTCCAAAAGTGATTGTTGAAAAGGATCACCAGAGTCTAAGCTAATGCCTAGCTTCTAGTCAGGAACTGTTTGAGAAAGCAGTAACTGGCCTAGGAAAAAATACTTCTTCAGTCTTGTGCATCTGATTAGCAGAAGATGCTGTTTTAATATAAATTCTAGGTTGTTTTTCATTTTTTATAACTATTGTCCTTAGTTTTGAATTATTTTCAACCTCTTACCCAGGTATCACCCCATTTTATGGCTTAGAGTAGGCAGTGATCAAGATGGAAGAATTGTTTCATATGAGCCTGATTCTAGTCCCTGTCCAGAAATATGTGCCAGAGAGATATACAAGATAGCTGGTTATTTGCCAGATCTGGAACTGAAAGCAATATAGCTTCACCAATGTGGCAGTGCACCCACAGCCCCTGCAAGTCAGGTTACATCTCCTAACCAGTACCTTATGAAGTATGCTGGTAGTATCTCTGTATGTCATTGCGCTGCATCTTGTATCTATATCAAACTATTTAGAATAACCTTCACATGTGTCTGGAGACTACCAGAAGTCTGGATTCTTCAAACCAAGTTTCTGGCTATTGACAGTATGAGATTTAGCAGGATGCGTTATGCAGATTCAGAGCATATATGAACAATAATAACAATTATTTAAGTCCTGTAATGTCAAGTAGATATTAACTAAATGCAGTGTAGCATTTAGTTGCTTGCATTCTGATCCATTACAGAAATAAAATATGGATAATATTATGAATAAGCTACAAGGCAATAAAAATACAGTTTTCTTTTACCTGGCTGCTCAATTTTATTTTTTTTTCCTGAAAATTCTTGAATGTGTTTTCTCCAGACATATGATTTGAGAAATGCATGAATCAAAGATGTAACTGTAAATTAGCACATGCTAACCCATCAGTGCACTCTAGTAATTATGCGAAGGGGTTTTTTTATTGCATCACATTTTTCAGGTAAGTTTCCGAAAGCAGAACATTGATAATAATGTCATTTGAAGTTAGGGTTACCTTTGTGAATCCTAGTGATACGCACTTTTGAGTAGCTAATAATTCATCACTGTCATTTCAGGATTAAAATTCAGAATAGTAGCTGACCTTCTGCTCTATGACTTAATGTCATTACAGGCACACTAGCTTTATTTGGCCTAGGCATAGTTGTGTGCATTTAGCAGCTTGTCAGTGGAAACTAGACAATGAAAGGATTAAATGTCAGACTTCTGAGAAGTACAAGAAAAGCTTTCTTACTGTAGGTCAGAGACTAGAATAAAGTGTCTTTCAGAGTGAAAGCTTCTTACTAGGTGAAAAAAAAGTATTAAAAAAACCCCACTTTATACTGAGACTTGTAAGGAAAGAAAGGGTTGACACAGCTTGGATCTGATTTACAATGAGTCTGAACAAATTTTACAAAGGAATAAGAGTATTTGTCAGAAAGCCCTTTTTATAAATCACAGGTTATTTTAAAAATGCAGAAACTGAAGAATTTGCGGTGAGGTGAGCCTGTTCAATGTAAGATGAAAAAGCAAAAGGTAGCCTCATATTTTCAAAGTCAAAAATACGTATATTTGACTTGAAAACACAGGAGAGGAAAAAGAAAGAAAACAACCAATCCTGCCACTATGATATACTTTGCTAAAGTTTGATATTTGAAGCATAGCACAAAGTTGAATTGCTCATATAGCCTAAGTTGCAATTGAGTTGAAAAGCTGATCAGTTATTATGTGGTGAGGCAGTTGGGAAAATTGTCTTGCTTATGTCACCGACCAACTGAGGGAGGTTTGCAAAACAATGAGTTATGATGTAGGGCAGTAGAAGGTGTAAAGAGAAATTTATCAACATATGCAAAAAAAAAAACATGGTTTCCCAAAGCTCAGATGCACTGAGGCAGTCTGGGACAAATTCATTACTGGAGAAAGCAAAAATAATTCTGATATCAGTGAAGGTGCACCTGCTTATGCAGCAAAATTCTGTAGGCCTGTAACTTCAGTGCCTGAGACTTGAATACCATATATCCACCATTTACAGCAGCAGTTCCTGCTTTTGTGTGGGCCTGACTCCTTAAATTAGGTACAGCTGGCCTAGCTTGAGGCCCAAATAGCTACCAATTTTCAGGAAATAGCTGACACATTTAGTCTCTTTTTGTAAATCAAGCTGGCAAAGGGAATGATTGTTTGTCCTTTTCCTCTATGAGATGTGACGGTCTTTACCAGCAAAAGCTGGCAAAAAGGGAGGGGAAAAATTAAGCAGAGGTTTTCTTATATTTAAGAGATATAAATCTTTCTGGCTATTTTCAGACTTAATTTTGCTGAGCAACCACCTCCCTGCAACAATCCACTTCTGTCCTGAAATAGGTAAGTGAAACGTAAGTTAATTTTCCTTTTCCTATGAAGGAACCTTTAAAAAAGCGGAAATTTATAAAGGTTATAGAGCAAGCTAATACCTTTCCATCTTTCCTTATATGATGATATGGTTTAAAATCTGCTGCTGGAATCAGGTGTGATTTGTAAGGTCAACTTGAACAAAAATTTGAAAGGTTTTGAGGAAAGATTAAATGGTTTGGTGAAAGCAAACTGAATTTAACCTAGGTACATTGAATTCTAATTTAAAGCTATATCTACTAGTCTACACAACTTTTCAATTAAGATCTACATCCATTTCTTAGAGTAAGTGATTGGAAAGGCTTATTGCACAGGAAACCTTTAGTAGTATAATTTGTTGACTAGGCTAGATAGCAAAGATATAATACTACTGGTAAATTAGTTTCTCTGATTAGTAAATCACATACAAAGTTAATGTTTTAGTAACAACTTAGTTGTGGTCATATGGTAGAGTGTTCATATGCATATGATAAAAATGTAAGCAAGTGATCATGTATTCAGTAAGACAATGTATTACTTTAAGGTTGTGAGGAATATTTAAAGTGTGCTTTAAACTTTAAAAATATGTTAGCAGAAATTAACTTTTGGAGCTTTCTCTTAATTAGATTTTGTTGCTATCAGGCCATCTTGTTAGCCAGATTTTGTGGACTAAATTGCAAGTGTGAAGCCTTGTAACAAATGTCTGTCTGGAAGAGTAATTCTTGTTAATCTAAAATTTGGAAATTTTGAGATTCAATAATTTTAAATTGTGTCTGACACAAAACAGCATTAAGAAACTGTGAAACTCCTGGTTTTCTTGTGAGCTTGAAATATTCCATATCAATAGTTTGCTCATACCTTTCACTTGGGTAAAAGCCAATCGTTGTGCTGTTTTGTCTGTAACTGATCTCCTGAGGGTTTTGCTTACTTCCAGGTTCTGACAGATAGATCCATACATTTTATAGAACAATAGTAAAGAAGTGTTGTTTTCAAATGCATTCGTAGGGTCTTACTGGATGAGAAAAAGTAATCTAACCACAAGAGAGCTCAACCCTAGCAGACTAGACCCCTAATTTCACATTGGGCTCTGCAGCCCACTCCATTGTGGTAAAATTGATTTAATTTTGGGTTTTGTTAAGATCAAATTTAGTTACAGCTACAAATACAGGGAATACAGGTGTTCTGCTTATTATTTTAAGTATCACAGATTTTATCTTTACATCAGAATATTTCAGGTTTGTTTGCAGTTTGATTCTTTAATAGTATAGCCAGTATTGACACAGGAAAGTAAGATACTGTCTACTTGGAGAAGGAAAAAAAAAAAGATGTTTTTTGAGCTGTTCAAGCTTCTGTATTGGAATGAAAATATGCTATTTAAATAAAAAAAGCTAAACTTTTTTAAAGGTATCAGTAGAAAAAGTAAAGATATTAGCATCCTCCACAAATTTTAAATTCCAGAAAGTAAAATCATTATCTTTACCCATGCCAATCTTCATAGTCATTGTAAAATTTCTATTTGTCACCAGACTTCATTGGCTCTTCCCTGAAGAGAGATTGTTTGAAGAGAGATGTACTTGCTATGAGAAGCAGCATAAGCCTTTCTTTTAAACTGGTACTATGTCAGAGAGAGTTGTCCAGAAATAGAAATAAATTTTATTCTCTGCTAAAATATACAGGGAACTGTTGCTTTTTAAAGTAAATGTGCATCACATCTGATTTCCTATTTTGCTTGCTGAACCAGTTTCTGTATTGTTAACATTACTTTTTTGTTACAGGCTCTTCTCCGAAAAATAAGCTATTGCATGTCTTTATAGTTAAAATGTATCTTCTGGATCTATTAATTTTCAATGGAAATTTTCAATGGAAAAAATACCTCCTCCATCTGGAATTGGTGAAGCACAAATTACTGCAAATCTTTTTTTTGCCTAAATACCAACTATTTCATATTGATCCACTTGTTTTAATAAAATATAAGCCATAAAGATTTATAACACCCAGGCAGAGATTTCTGTGTCACTGAGTTTTCCTTAGGCCTAATTATCATCTTTCTGTAATCTTGAAAATTATTGTGGTTTTGTCGCTGGACAAAACTTACTGTCTACTGGAAGAAAATTGTCAGGAAAAGCTTGGTTTATGGAGAAAGGAAGCAGATAGGACATGTGAATAGTTATGTAATACCTTAACTGGAAATAGTTTTGTATCTCTTCTTAAAATGTCTTATATATTTTTGTTGTAGTATGTGGCAAGAGAAAGGCACCAAATGTCCATTATGTTTATCTATGTTATTCATGTGTGCGGTTCCTCAAGGATGTGAAGATTTGCATAAGTCATTATGAATGAACATTTTATGTGAGGTCATGTTGTAAGATCATCCTGTCCTTATTTGAAACGTTCATATTATAGAAGACTGTAGGTATACTAGTAATGGATTGGTAGAAATGCTTTATAAGCAATGCACTATCCCATTCAGATGTACAAAAGATGAATGGGGAAAGAAGGACGAGTAAAGTACTCATACAAGCCCTCTTTTGTTGTGAATTTCAGTAATTGTTAATGTCTTCTTAAGCTTGGACTATCCACATATCAAAATGAGTTCAGTTTCTGAAACGTCATTAAACATCTCAGCTAAACAGAAGTTCCACGATTTGCTTATAAAATGCTTTACTTATTTAATTCAGATTAGTACATTAAATCTTTATCTACAGTACCATAATGACTTACACTCCTGATAAAGCTCTGCAGTGTGATGTTAAAAACTCAGCAGTTGTTTCATCAAATAAAAAAGTTACAAGGTCATATCTTTGAAATTGCTAAAATGGTTGCTGTTTCTAAAATATGCATTAAAATCTATATTGTGAATACCACTTATTTTCAGAGAAATACAATTCAATTTGTGTTATAGGACTCAACCATACTTTATAGGATGTTTTTTTATAGTTCTTGCAGAAGGTAGTAATATCTGGTTGACCAGGCTGTAGGGTACAAAATTCTTTTAACAGCATATGTTCCATGAACTTAACTGGTTTCTATCACAAAAAGAAAGATTAAAAAGACAAAGCAAAATACACACATGTACATGACATCTTACTATATACATCTGTGTGTGTGTATGTGTATATATATATATATATATGATTGTCCCCCTGTACTCAGCACTGGTGAGGCCTCACCTTGAGTACTGTGTCCAGTTTTGGGCACCTCAGTACAAGAGAGATATCAAGGTGCTGGAGCAGGTGCAGAGGAGGGCAGTGAAGCTGGGCAAGACACTGGAGAATAGATCATATGAGGACCGTTTGAAGAAGCTGGGTCTGTTTAGTTTGAGGAAGAGGAGGCTGAGGGGAGACCTTATCACTCTCTACAACTACCTGAAAGGATATCGTAGAAAGGCTGGTGCTGGTCTCTTCTCTCAGGTAATTAGTGACAGAACCAGAGGGAATAGCCTAAAGCTGAAACAAGATAGGTTTAGACTAGACATTAGGAAAAAATTATTCACGGAAAGAGTGGTGAGATATTGGAATGGGCTGCCCAGGGAGGTGTCTGAGTCATCATCCCTGGATGTGTTTAAACATCGCTTAGATGTGGTGTTGGGGGATATGGTCTAGAGGTGAACTCGTAGAGTAGGGCTAATGGTTGGACATGCTGATCCCAAGGGTCTTTTCCAACCTAAATGATTCTGTGATTCTGTGATATAGATATATCTATATATATATCTTAAAATGTTTTTGGGGGTTTTTTTTGTTTGTTTTGGTTTTTTACTTAGAAATAGGTTCAAGCTGCAATAATTTAAAAATGAGAGGAATACATGGTAAGGTAATTTACAATTAATACATCTTAGTAAACTAATGCTTCCTTTTTTTCAGCCTTCTCTTTTAATGATATTCTAGCTCTGATGTTAATGGACTGGTTAATCATTAACTGCATCTGAAAGTATACTCTAAAGAGTTACAGCCCTATAAAGCCTTATAGCCTATAGCATACTGAGCAAAATCATGCTAGAGGCTACAGCCTAATTCCTTTCCATCACTGCCAGTATTTCTGATAAAAGATGTTCAAAAGAAGTGTCTAGAAACTGAGCTATTCAAAGTAATGTGTAAATGATTTTAAAAGAACTCTCTTGATTGTTTGACATCTGAAAGTCACTGCAGAACATCAATTCCCATACCAAACTTAATTGGAAACCAGAAAGTATCAAATCCAACACCAAGATGCACAGAAGTAAACCAACATGTTAAATTATTTTTTCTCTGCTCCTGGAGTCCATTTTCAATAAAAGCAAAGATGGCAAGGGATGTCTCCTTTTGTCTCAGCAGGGCACCAGACAACAGTTCATCATGATTCACCAGGGTTACCAAAAATATAAAACTTGCTCAGCAACTGGTAATATAACTTTTTACCTACCTAAAGAAAAATACTACTACTTGTTTATCTTTAAAAGAACAATCCCTGCAACTTCTTACGTTCATAAACTGAAATTATTCCAGAGGAGAAAAAAAAAAATATCCAGTTAAATCTGTTTGATAACTACTTTCACATACAAATTAAAAAGTGAAGGACTCATCTTAACAGAGGTTGTAACAAGTGTTTGTGAAGCTAACAAAACACACGATATGGTGTTTTAGTGGGGCCAGGATCATTCAGTCTGAATTTGCCCTTCTTTAATTCGTAGTGATATTACCTAGTTGTTCTGCAATGGGAACTGTCTCTTGCTGTTATGCATTAATCAAATAACGTTTCTTGAGGAAAAAGAACTCTGGAGTCAACAAAATATTACAAGATTTAGTTGTCTCTTATTTCTTTGCAGTATTTGTGGTTTGGTTTTTTTTTGTCTTGTGTGTCAAAGTCCCTCAAGGCTATCAAAGTTCAGACATGCTTCTGACTGCCCTATGTGTGTCAGAGCTTTCCTAGCCATTCCAAGTCACCAGAATAAAATTTGTCTCTCTTCAGATCCTTGTGATGCAAGCTCACAAATTAGGAATGCACAGCTTCTACAGAGGCTGCTGGAACTCCTGGGTACCTTAACAAGGTTCGTAGATCTGTCTTACTTTTGGGTAAGGGAAGTTTCTCTGCTAGTCACTGTAAAATTGTGCTTAGGTTAAGTTAGGTTAAGAATGTATATTAACTTAAATTTTTGCAATAGCAGAGTGTGATAGCTCAGTTAAAAATCTTCAAAGAGCTTAAAAAAGAAAGGAAAATGTTCTTACCTACATTTGCCCCAGATATAAAAGGTAACTTGCCTTGTATTCATCTGACTTGCTGTGGATGCTTGGATCATTCACTTCATCAGACCTGCATCTGATGTCTGAATGTATCTCATCTCAGGTTGTAAGGCAGACTTCACTCCTCCTAAAACACACTAGCATTTGTAGCAAAAGCATTTCCTGGAGTCCTGAAGCGTTTCCATTTAAATAGATTTTTTTTATTTTTATTTTTTTCATACTGTCTCAGCATATCAACACCTTATTTAGCAAATGCCTCTGACAGTTCTGTCAAAAGTTGCTGTCTTCTAGAGCTGAAGTTTTATCAGGCATTAACATCTGATAGCAGACGAAACCTGCCTAACATTTGACTAGCCTGGAAACTGCTCCTTCATTCAGGTAAAACACCTACTCTGTCTTTTACCTATACCTCAGTGAGTAACATACTTGTACCAGGGTGAAGTTTGACAAATACATTTGATATAATAATCTAAATGGAATTAATGCGTTTTTCTCTTTATCCAGTCAAGACTGATTTTTAAATGACACACACATTTTGGACAGATAACGTATAAGTAGTCTAATAGACACTTGCCATCCATTTCTCTTAGGGTATTTTTCTTCCCTTGCTGGCCTCCAGGATCCAGTGAGCTGTCTGATCCCAATAAGATACTTATGGTAACAGATATTTTTCTTGTCACTCCA
Organism: Actenoides hombroni; assembly: GCA_024336885.1. Classification (NCBI taxonomy): domain Eukaryota; kingdom Metazoa; phylum Chordata; class Aves; order Coraciiformes; family Alcedinidae; genus Actenoides; species Actenoides hombroni. Next base: position 3,050,259 of record WUAM01000260.1, on the reverse strand, counting down.
GTTCTATGTGGGCATGTCAGATTTGTCCCCCAGCCCAAACTGTATTCACACACTTAAACAACTCCTACTTTCACAGTCAGAACTGCAGATAGATCATCTTCACTCACATATCCTCTTTCCATGTCCTTAAGGAATAAGCCAAAGTTCACATTAAAATTCATTTACAGCTTTATAAAATAAAGGTTGAGATTGAGGTAAATTTGAATGAAATATTAGACAAGGGTTTGTTTTTTTTTTTTTTTTTTTAAACTTGCTAAAAGTATTGTGAAATCTAAAATAGTTCATCTTTTTGCATAGATATGTAAGGCAGTAATAATTGTTTTTGTCTTAATTAAATCCAATAATGTTAGATTGAAGTGTTTATTTCATCTATGTTCTCTAGAAGTTAATTACACTTATGAAGACTGCTTGTCAACAGTATAGATTTACTAGTCCAATTAATCTAAACTTTTGCAAAAAACTTCACACTGTAAATGTTGCTATAAAAAAAACCACACAACAAACACAGCATTATAGGTAGCATAATATAGAGGGTTTTCTAATGGATTTCCAATTATCCTGTCTGAAAGCCTTCATAATGTCATCTCTTAAGGATGTAGTAAAATTGCAGTACAATGAAAAGAATTACGACTCAACAAATGCCACTGTAGTTATTGTCAATGTGAGTACAAATTCATTAACTTTAACAGAGTTATATCTACTTATGGCAGGAATGAACTTGTGCCTAGAACATTAAAACTAGATCACCTACACTGAAGCTTGACTTTGTTTACAGCTCAGCATATCCATGAGGGACTGAGAAATTGTCAAAAATTGAAAAGGTTTCATATTTCACTTTTTTTTTAAACTTGAATACTTGCTTTAATGATAACTTGTCACAATATGAACTGCTATTTATGATAAAACTCAACATCACACTTGGTGAAAACCTTAAAAATAAAATCTTCCTTCAGAAAGGGAAGCACTACTTAAAATCCAATTTTTATAATGAACATCAGGAAAACACACATTATATAACTCAGTGTATAATTATCTTGTTAAGCAGAACTCATACATTATCATAATTTATTATTTGTGGGAACAGCCTGGACATTTAACAAGATGTAGAAAATTTTAGTAGCAAAATTTCAATTTATAGAAAAATCTAAATTCAGACTTAGAAGTGAAGACACGTATTAGAAGCTGAGAAACCAAGAACATTGGTTCTGTGCTAATGCATAAGGTGCAAAAATAGTAAGAATTTTTGCTTTACTCACTTTGTTCATAGCCAGATTTTTTTTTTTTTTTTTCATGACAGCCTCTCTGTGTGGGTCACTGGAAAAAAAAACTCAGTTATAAACATTTTATAGCATCTAGCAACTACGTAAACTTATATCAGTTACTAAAGCAGTAATGCTTTTCTTTTTTTTTTTTTTTTTTGCCTGGCACTTTAGTTTGAACTGGCAGTAAAATATATGGATAACCAACATGAAAGACTATCTCGATCTAAGATACCACAAACTTGATTTATTTTTTCAATAACTGGAAAGTTCATAATGGACACTTAAAGGTAATTTCACAATAGAAGCAAAGTAAAATGATGTCCTACACAGAAGTGTTTGAAGTTAGATAGATGACAACCTGACAAAGACTTGTTGTGAGAAGCATAGCTCCATAAATTGTTTTATTTCTTTTATCAGCATGCTGCTCTAGCTGTTGACAGTCTTGATTTATCTGTAGTTGTGACCTTTCAGACTGAGGAATGTTGCTCTACAGGAATCTGGAAATAACTCTAAGATGAGAAATATTATTTTCAATTTAATTTTTTTTTTTAAATAACACTTCATTATTTATTTCAAATACTGCAACAAATGTTACAAAACTTGTTTCTTCTAAAACTTGTCATTTTTAAATACCATCTCTATATTTACATCTTTGTGAAAGAAAGTGAAGTAATTATAGGTGCACATACTATGACATTACTAGACAGAAAAAAGCTTTTCTTTTGGGTAGCCAAGTGGATCCCATTACAATACTACATAGACACTAGAAATTTACTTTTTTTTTTTTTTTTTTTCCCCCAGATCCTGTGATTTACCTAGACCTTGTCATTAATTTTCTTATAATGTTTCATTTCTTTGTGGTTGGCATGACTTGTTGAGACAGTGGTGTGGCATTAATTCCTGTAATTCTCAAGTTACCCATCTGAAATCCTTAATTTGATTACAAGAATATCCCTTCCTTTATTTGCCAGCAAGAATGTAGATTTAGTTTATTTTTGGTGGGTGTTTGGGATTATTGTTTGTTTGTTGGTATTTTTGTTGTGGGGTTTTTTTTGACAACTAGTAAATCTGTGCAGTGAGTCTTTTAGTAGTTTGAGACACAATACTTTCCTTAGCAAATATTTGGTCTAGTAGTGACTATTCCTGATTCTGTTCCTTACTCATTTATCAACACTAACTGCGCATACCATGATAAATAAGATTATCAAATGCCAAACATTATTTAACATACAATGTTAAAGTAAATGACGTTAAATATATTGACTCAGACAGCAAAGAACGCAGCAGTGGCAGTTCTCTGTCAGTTCTGTGGCTGAGCACTAGGCTGAGGTAGACAGGGGGATCCTGGAGCCAGGAAAGCCCAAAGAAGAGTGGAGACCTGTCAGGGCTCCTGGCAAAGCACAGCAACCAGGAGCATGGCCAACAGGGCGATACCTCAATCAGGATGTGGTGCAGCATCCTACTTCTAGGTTTACAGCCCAGTGAAGTGCTCTAGGTCTCTGACAAAATAGTGGACACTGACCTAAGACCTAAAACCAGTGTTCCTATGGAGAAAGCCCCTGAGAACTCTGACGTATCTATGCTGTATATAGATGTCTTGTGTCAATATGCTTTAGAAAAAAATAGAAAAAAGTCAAAATTTTTTTGTGTCATAGGAATTATGTTTATATCTATGAAAAATCAGATAAAAGCTGGTCCATTCAGGTGGAAGGAAAAGAATGGGACAGGTTTCTTTGTGGGTTCTCTTTGCAGTGATGTAGATTTACTGTAAGCAATACCTGTTGTGTAATACACCTTTCTCAAAAGCCAGAGCGACATTGCATAGTCATTTGGAGGAAACTTCATCTGCAGGTGCAAAGCCCTTTGAGTTCATTCCATCACTTGGCCATATTTGCTATTAGAACTTGTGTCCATAAACTCTTATAATCGGATCTATATACGATACAATTATTTTTATACATCCTTTTTGTGATCAGCCTCCTTTCACTATCCAGCATTTTAACCTTGATCCTGTATCAGATGTACAGTCCTACTCAAAAAAGAGCTTCATTCAAAACAAGACTGTTAATAATGATATTGCTGACCAGTATCAAATTTGTGAATTAGAAGATTAAGTTATATCTAGCAGAATAATTTAACTTTCTCTTTTACTTCTGACAGCTCAGGCTCTCTGAGGAGGTGTGCCCTTCGTTTATACCTCTTACCTTCAACTTCTGTTCTCAGTAAAGCATGTAAAAACCTATTAACTTTTCAGAGTTTGCTTCATCATTCCCTCCATCCAATTTAAATTAATGCTGTGTTCAGATTATCAGTCCTTCATCAAGCTCATAAAGGGGAAGGAATAGACATTTAAAATGATTATGAGCCAGACTATTCATGGTTCTAACATCTTTTAAGTCCTCTTGTATAATTATACAGGAAGTGTGGACACTTAGAAGCCACATCATTCAATGTGACATAAGCTACTCATTGCATGTTGGCTTTATAGAAAATCTATTATATGGAAGTTTACTTTAAATCACTGGTAATTTCTATTTCAGTAAAAACGTTTTTAGAAATACTGATATTTAGATGCATATCAAAATCCCATATTCCAGAATGCTTCTATGACTCTTGTGAGGAAAAACAGAAAAAATCTTTACTTATATACTTTTCATCTGTATATAATACACTTTTAACTTTAATTTCACTGCAAAAATTCACAAATATAACTGATTGGCAGAACTAATATCTATTCCAGATTATTACAATGTGTTGATTATATTTGCTGAAGTACATGCTGTTGAGAAAAATACTTGAGCAGTAATCAGTGGGCAAATATAAATGGCATAGTAACAGAAAAAAAGTGAATGGGACAGTGGCAAGAAAATAATGATTTTGCCATCAAATTGTTGTATTGTAATTTAAACTGTTATAATTAGGAAATTATATTAAAAAAAAGTAGTATAACTCCTAGAACTATGATTTTCCCAGATCTTCGGAGCAGGGTAGACAAGAACAATGGTATTCAACATAACAATGTGTCAGTTCGACTCATCCACACTTTAGTCTACTACAGCTTTCAAATAGCAGTGAACAACACTTGAATAACTCTGTTGTCCATGCGTTAGTCTTACCAACATTATAAGTTCACTAGCAGCCCAGCCTTTGGTCAAGTTCTGAAGCGTTATTTATTTTAATTCAGTATGTCAGTCAAGTCAATGTCTTTCATCGCCGTACTTACATATAGGGAGACACAAAGCAAATGGAGGAGTCATTAATTTCTCTCTTGAGGACAATCTATTCCCCTGGCAAATTGTGCGTATTAACAGAACCTCCTCAGGTGAAGGGAATTCAGGAAGGGGAAACCATACATGACCAACATGATATCCTGTTACATTGAGAAGACTGTCTGGTGAATGCTATGAAAACCTTTTATAAATAAATAAACACCTGATTTAATATTGCAAATTAATATGGCAAATACTTTGCTGATTAGGAAGCTCTAACATTAAAAAGAAGTCCATAAGTATTTTCCTTGTGACAATTCAATGCTCTGAAGTTCTCTAAATATCTGCAGTGCCTTATGGAGCTGTGCTATGGCTGGGGTTATCAACCCCAGAGCAGAAAGAGATTGCAGATCTTTAGCATTCTCTATCCCAGAACCTGTCTAATTCTCTTGTGTAGTTATTGCAGTTGAATTTACCTTGGGGGTGGGGGGAGATGATGATTTTAATTAAACTTAATTGAAGTAAACTAAAATAATTACATGTGGATTACTATGAAGTATAATTAAATCAATTGTTTCTAATTTCCTTGAAGAAGTTTTATAAATTGATGCAAAATTGTCAAGTCCCTCTGAAATTTGCAGACACTGCAAATCCCTTGGGGAGAAAAATACCTGAGGGGACAATAGGTTTCCAAAAAAAGATTTACATAAACCTGCAATTTGTTGAACTCCTGCTGTGTTATTCTGAATTGATTTAAAAGATTTAAACATAAGATATTAAAAAATAATTGATAAACATGTAAAAAAAGGGAATAAAAGGTAACTATGATCCAGCTAGCAGTCTGACATGTGGTCTAACTAGCAGCTCATTAAATTTGGGTAGATTTTTGATAAAATGTAAACTAAAGTAAAGTCGTGGGAAGCTGTGTTTACTTGCAAAATCAAATGGCTCCGACAGCCACTTTTGTGGGCTATAGCTACCATTTCAGTTTTACTTTCTCTCTTGTGAGGTATAAATATATCTTATACTCCTTATTGTGAGGCATGATTGTTTCTGTTTTGTCATTATTTTCTAGACATAGACATATAGTATGTAGCAGATTATCAAATGTAAATTATTATTTGGGTTTATAAACTTCTTTTTCTACAGGTACACACATTCCTGGGAAAAGTTAGTGTAACTGGAAAATAATATTCATTTATGGACCAAATTATAGATGAGGTAGACACATATGCTCCTACTGCAATGTCAGCATACAAAATGCTTCCTAGAAGAGAAGAGAAACTACTATGCTGTCAGAGAAAGGGCTGCTTCTATGGCACATGGGCCTCCATCTTTAGGGTTTTGGCAAAGGATCCACAATTTTTCTGTGTTCTTGCATTCCTTCTAAAGAAGCCACAGTGCTGTGTGAGGAGATCACTAGGGTTGACAGAGCTCAGAAGGGAAGCCAAGGAGACTTAAGTATTTTTAACCTTGCACGTCAAAACAAAGATGAGGACTTTTGCACTGATTCTGTGGAAAACAGAAAACAAACAGCTCCATTGAATATAATTGCTACCACTAAGTTATGGCATTTATCTGGAATATAGCAGACTTCAAATGAAATTTTTTCTGTCTGGTTTCAACAAGAGCCTTATAATTTACCTCTCCATTTCCCAGATGAGAATTTGCATTCTTAGTTTATTTTTAGTCCTTTGGCTGCTAATTCTTTTGAAGCTCCTACTTTGACTGTATTTAAATAAATGACTGATCTTGCTGACACTGCTGGAAAGATGCTTTCTACAGACCAGAATATTCTTGGTATGAAAACCAGAATTGCATTGAAATCAGTGGTGTTCTGTGGGAAAACTCTGTCACAAACATGTTTCTTTAAGAAAGAGTTTGGTACAAAAATGAGTTGTAACAGACTGTAATGCATAAGCCATACAATAAAAAAAAATTTAGACAAAATTTCAATGAAGTTACAAAAAAAAAAAAAAAAAAAAAAAAAAAAAGAAAATTTGTGCTTTATTCCGGAAGACTATTTAAAAGCATTGCTAGAATTACTTTTCAGCTGCTGCTGAACTTCCCCTATGCTTTGGGGAATGAGTATCTGCTATAAAAAAAAACAAAAATAGCAAAAAATACCAACCCAAAAATCCCTTTACACTGAGATCTTAAGCTTCCTAGGATCTCTTAAACTAGACAAAAAATGCATCCTGTATTTTGGAAATATATGTATATGCACCAAGCTAAATAGTGTAGTGTACAAGCTTGTTGAGAGGGGAAGGTAAACAAGGATAAGCAAGATGAACCAGATGTAAACAATAAAATTATGCTCATTTCTACCCTTTTGACCTCCTTCTAGTTAATAGCTCCTTACTTTATAGGTGATAGTCTGTATATATTTTTTTATTCATACTGATAGGATACTGGTTTTGTACTCACATTATATATTACTGGAATTGTTATAGAATAATTCTCCCTCACTAGCAGATAATGTATATGAGTAGGTGAAAGGTTGAATGTCTTCACTTTGTAAGTGTAAATTACTCTGTCTGGAAGCTAGATAATCCACCTTTATTCCCGGGTCTGATTAGAGCAGTCATTCGAGTTCTTTGTCATTTAAAATCAAGCATCTGGGATAGTAAGAAATTGACCTGTGTCATAATCCTAGTCTAAGGGAATTAAAACTCACCTATCAACATCAAAGGAAAGAAGGAAGGAGTAACAGAAACTAGAATTGCTGAGGGATTAACTAAAGTGTCTGTCTGATTATCAATTTATGCTTGTATTCCTGAGTTCCAGAATACAAGTTTGGAGAAGTTCAGACACATCTACAACCCATCTTCAATATGCTTACACCTTCTTTCAAAAGTTATATAAATGGGCCTAGTCCTTCCGTATTATTGACTTCTTGAATGCTGTTCTCTGTTGGAGAGAAGGTTATGTCTCTGCTGAAGGTTGTCTCAAAGAAGAGGTTGACGTAACGTATCTTGTGACTCCAGATTATAGTGAAGGTGGTTTTGTTCTGCTCTAGTTCTCTAAGTGTGAGTTGAAGAAAACAAAAATGTACAATGTAGATTTGCTGTCACAAAGTTAAGCACAGTAGTTCATAAAAAGAAGTTTTTAGACTTTAAAGAAAAACATATTGAACCACAGGCTTAATAACTTATAGTGAAATGTTTCCCTTTCCTACACCTACAAGAGCAAATATATGACACTGTTTGCAATATTTTATTCAATACATTACCAAACAAGTCTTTCCCAAACATCAAGTGTACATTTACCATGCTGTACGTAGGAAAAAAAAGAGTTAATCTAACAAGATAGTAAATCCTTGTGATTGCTTCTGTAGTGGTAATGAAGCACTTTTTACAACATCTTGAGGTAGATGCTTAAGATTTTTTTCAGAGTATGTAACTTGAATTCTCTTGTTAATTCCCCAAAATTTCCAAGTCTCTTTGAGGAAAATACTTTTTTAGAAAAACAGACATGTTGGTTTTTAAATATAAAGACTTTCAAAAATCCATTCCTAGAATTTTTCAGAAATTGCAATAACTTCATGGAGTGGCAAACTGAAAAAAAGTATCTTGGCAGTGTAGTTCTTTTAAACTCCAGAAGTAGTATAATGCCTGTGATCACTGTGTATACTTTTCTTTCCACCCTGGAAATAGAAAAAATACTGTATTCTGGAAGTTCCTGTAGTTACAGGAATTGGACAGTTATCACTCATGCAGGATTCTTTTGTGATTATAAAGCAGCTCATATGCCTATGTAGCTGTTGATAAAGGCAGGGTATGAATAGACAAAAGAAGATTCCAGGAGATCCACTTTTAAGTCCCAAGCCATGGTGTCTGCCATATAATCAGTATGAGCTGATTCTCCCCAAAGATTCACATGTAATCAGCATAACCTGCAACTAAATCTAAACTAAATGAATCATATCAGTGGTTCTGCATGTTTCTGTTGGCTTTATTACCAATTTCAATACAGATCTTCATAAACAAGTTAATTGAGTTCTATCATGTGGTTGTCAAATAGAAGGGATAAGATCAGTGGTATAAGAATTTAAGACTTGAAAGGAACCCCTTGAATAGTTAGATCTAGTTTTCTATCCCTTTAAACTATATAGTATTAGCAATTAATAAAAAGAACTCTT
>WUAM01000260.1:2986033-3039656 GCA_024336885.1 Actenoides hombroni | reverse complement strand
TAGGTTTACAGTTAGACTCCACAGTCTTAAGGGTCTTTTCCAACCTAAATGATTCTATGATTCTACAACCATCCATACAAGGAAAAAATTCCAGCAGATAAGTTACAGACATGTTCCGCTAAAATAACTTGTCATTGCTGTTTTATCTGATTTCTCCTCAAACGTATGGAGCTTTAGATTTACTTGTAGTTTTTAAACATTATTTGTAAATTATTTGTTGGTTCCAGTGCATTGAGAAATTAACATTTTATCACACTTTGTGTTGAACGTAACTCACTTTGTCTGTTGGAATAGTCAAGTCCACATTATTTCACATTAATTCCCTACACCCTCACCCTGCAGCTTCTCATCAGTGAAAAGTTTAGTAGTATATATATTGCCCTGGAAAACTGCAATCATAGAAATTCCTGTGACTGGGCTTAAGTTGGTTTGTCTATGCATTGCTGAATAATTATGTGTGGAACTAAGTTTTGTTAAAAAGGAAAACAAACATTTTGTTTAGCTTTGTTGCAAAATGTTGTTAATTCAGGGGTTATCCTGCTGCTTAGTGGAAAATGGAAGCAGCAGCAGCCGCCACAGTGGTGGTAGCAGCAGCAACAGCAGCAGCAGCAGCAGCAACAGCAGCAGCAGTAGCAGTAGTGTGGTAGAAGCACGCGGGCCATGGCCCTCGTCTGCCGCGTCTTCCTCCTCCTCCTCCTGGTGATCCCACAGGTCAGGCCTGTCCAGGCTGCTCTGTGGTGAACACGGAGAGCAGGTGAGTGAGAGCTGCTGGTGCCGCTTTTCCTGGTCAGTGAGCCCTTCTCACCGGGAAGCACGGAGGCTGGTTTCTCCTGCGGTGCTTCAGCCAGAGCTTCCACTCTGCGTGCGTGTGAGAGCCCTCCCAGACAGAAATCCCCCAGGGCCCCTGTGTTCTTCCATCCTATGCTCCACGAGGGGTTGCCCATGGCCTCGAGAGAGTAGTTGGAGAGCTGCCAGGAGCCAGCCAAGAGGTCCCCAGGACACTCTGTAGCTTTCCCAATCTCCAACTACATCTGGCTCACCCCTGGTTTCCTGGCCCCTTCCCGCACCTGCAGTTCACTAGGGCAGAGGTGGTTCCCAACATGCAACAAAACCTTGCTCGTCTATGCTTGCTTCTAGGTGAGGGTGGTGGCCGTGGATCTTCAGCATGTCAGCTGGAGTTTAGTTTGGAGCCCTTGGAGCATCCAGAAGGTAAGTTCTCAACTCCAGTTTCTGAAATGTAGCACGTGTTCTGTCTAGAATTGACAGAAGGCAGTAATGGCAATCTCTGTTTTTTTAGTAGTAGGAAGTGATGAGTGTTGTTCCATGTTATTTTTACAACAGTGAGAGAGACAACTTATTTTGTTGGTTATAGCACAATAATTGTGTGTCAAGAATATAATACCTCACATGTAAATTGCCTTGAGATTTGAAGGGTGGTAACATGAAACACTGCTGAAAAGCAGGATAGTGAAAATGAAGCTGTGTTCTGGTTTTCAACATAGGTAATGTTAAGTTAAACACTTGTATATAGTACTTAATGCAACTACAACTGCTGTGTGAGAATTTTATACTTTTGAGCAGCTGGCTTTATACCTGTTGTTTCATTGCTTATGTGCAGGATAACCTGTCACAGTTTTCCAGATCTTCTTTACAGTGAAGTAGAAAAGTAATGTTTATTTTTGAGGTTACTGAAGCATTACGGCATCTACAAGGGCATCCAGAAGTGGAAAAATAGCTCAATTTCAGTAATTTACTACCTCTTTCTAAAACTGATCCAGCCCACTTTCAAAATACAGTTAGATCTAAATTCTTTAAGAAAAATAATCCACAAAGAGGAAACAGCTTGCTTTCTGTAACGGTGCTTGCATTCTTTTCCTTTGTCACAAAAACAACTATATATTACATATGATTCAAATATGTAAAATATCTGAAAGCTTTGTGTACTAATACTGAATCTAAAGCTCCCCTGTTCCTTTCATAAAACCACAGTAAATCCTACAGATAACTAAATGACTCTAATTTAATGATTAACACATGGCTGGTATTTCTAGTTGCCCATATTGACAATATGCTGTTGATATCACCACCTAGCATGGGGAAAGAGTGATGGTTCCCATACCCAGGGTGGGAAATGCTTCCATGCCACACACTCCAGGTGTTTAGTTTTTGAAGAGAACAAGAATTCACAGACCTGACAGGTTCAGTGTTTTCTCAGTAAATTGCCATTTAACTTGTTCACTTCTGCCCCAGGCTGCCACACCAGCTGACATCACTCTATGCCATGTAGGGAGGTTACTTACCTAACAGACCTCTTTTCCAGAGGTCAGATGCTGAAATCTCTTTACCTTATATCTCATTTTCTAAGTGGTTTTGTTCCTGCAGTTTCTTTCTTCTGAGTCCTTTATCCATCATGGTGTTGCAGCTATCTGAGAAATAAGCTTAATTTCCTCTTTATGTCACTAAAAATAAGAAAATGTATAATTAGAGGAAGACCAAAGTTAAAGTAAGTATCAGTAAGGTGAACGTTCCAGTTTTCTTTTTATTTCCAACCTTCTAAAGTGTCACTTTGTTAAATAAAAGGACAGCCTGAAGTAGAAAAAAATTGCAAACTGTTTTCCAGCATGCAATATATAATTTCTTTTTAAGGGGTAGATAAACATTTGATGACTAAAAGCTTTAGATTGTTTTACTACGTGTTAAAACTGACCTTGGTTATAGATTATTTAAATGATCAGTGGTGAGACATAAATAATTACAGGAAGATCATTTATGGAGTCTATAAATTATAGAGCAGCAATTTTTTAAAAGGAAAAGGAGAAAAAGAAAGCAGTTTTGCTTATTTTTAATCCTTGTCTGTTCTCCTTGCTTCCTTTAGCTTTTTCACTTTAGTTTATTTTTTGCCACTTGATTGCATCCAAGGTCAGGCTGAATGAGACAATCTTAAAACAGATAAGAGATGACAGAGAATACATTCAAAACCAAATAATGCAATAATCTGATACTGGCAGTAAAGGAGATGTTACCAAACCAGAAATTATGTTGTAAGTAATCATTTTTTCTCTGTAATTTTGACTCCTACAAAACACCTAATAAATATTAACCAGGTATGAATTGGAATAAATGATGAAAACTAAAAATAATTCTAGTGTTTGACAAACCGTTTACATTGAAATGATTTGCCAGTCCCTCAGTCAGCTCCGTGATTTAATTCACTGGCTAAACTGTTCCATTATAAGAGAAATCACCAAAATTATTTTATTTTGATGGCCATATATGCTTTCTTTTAACGAATAAATTGTTGTACAAACCAATATGTGATTTTAAGTCCAAAAAAAATTATGTCTTCAGAAATTTTGATTGTAACAAAGAAACAAGTTTCTTGATGTAACTCCCATTTCTCCCCCCCAAAATACCTTAAAAATTAATTTTAAAAAACCCAAAACACTAATGGAGGTGCATAACAGTTTGATATACTGTGAGGGGTTACTACAAAAGTATTTATGAGGTAGCATTATTTTAATTTGATTTCATTTTTATGATCCATTTTATTCCAGTTCACAGAACAGACACACAATAAGGGAGAACTGCCATGGATATGATTATAGTAATACTGAGGTTTTCTAGCTTATAAATGTTTGCCTTCACTACCTAATGTTCTTCTTTATTTTGAGTAGTAAGCAAATAATTTAGTGTAACCAAGACATAAATAAAGAATGAACATAAAAGTCTCTCTGACGGTGTAAATTCTTCTTAAACCTGCCTATAGATGGGACAAGGTCACCCAACAGGCATTCCTTCCCAGTAGGTCCATACTTCTGTGGCCTCAGAGAGAACCACACTGACTGACTTTGGGGGTAAAAGAATAGATACTAATTAGTGCTGATGGAAAAAGTTTGAAAAGCAAAGCTAACTAGCAGGTTAAGCATAGAGCTAATATATCAATATTACTTCAGGTTTTGCAGACTACCTTGTTCCTACCTAGCTTGGCAGCAGTGGGCTGTAGTATGCAGTTATTACGTTAAACAGCTGTGAAACCAGGTTCTGTAGAGCTTTTTCTTCTATCTGCTTTCAATTCTCTGTTCTAAATGTCACACAATATGCTCACCTATTTGTACTGTCAGATCCCCTGACTTTATTATCCGTAATACTACAAGTCAAGTTTTAAAAGATAGAGATTTAACTTAATGAGCTTCAAATAGACAACAGGGAGGACAGAGACTGAATGCCCTCTAGGTTTGTTTAAATTGGAGTTAGATTGTCTTTTTTACTGTTTCTTATGCTTATAATTCATAAAAGTATGATTAATTTCCACTTCAAGCATGAGCACATGTAAAAGTCATACATTTATGTGTATCTGAACCTGAAGGGGGGCAAACGAAACCATTTTAATGTACAATCATTACATCCATTCAGCGTTTGTATTCCAGCAAATATGACACACCAGAAACTGATCATAAAATCTTCCTTTTATTTCAGTCTATTGTGGAACAGAATTTGGACGTGGCTTTCTTTTTTTTCATTTTAGTGTGGTTTTGAGGTGTTTTTTTTATTTCTTAACGACAATTTTGGAACAAAGATAGGATGTTTTTCTTTAACAGATGAGACACAACTAACATTTATTTTAGTTATTCAGCAGTAACTGACAACAGAATACACTAGTCAATGTAGTGAATGAAGGTTAAGGTCTGTCCCACTTGAATACTGTGGGCTAGATTTCATTTCAGTCTTTCTTGGATTTTATACAGTTATAACTTAATTGAAAATATAAGCAGTGGGGTTGCAAGGGTGTAATATAGGTATAATAAGATAGCAAAATAGTCTTGTAAGTATTAGATATTCCCAGAAAGCTCTTTAACAGATGCTGTGGTGTTGCTTTTAAAAGGGTTCTTTATGAAATCTACTAAACACCATTATTTATAACACTTCTTAAGTACAGTTTGGTGGTTCCCTTAGGGAAGCATCTTGACTAGCGAAGTGCAACAATATAGATTGCAGAAGGTACTTCTAAACATCACGCTTGACAGCTTGACAATAAAACAAGTACAATATTTAAGTGTTTCATATTCCAGAGAGACAGGATGAGCTGCTTTCAAAACTCAACATTCATGTTCCATTGCAAAATGTGTACTTGCATCCATGCATAAGCAAAGGCAGGCAATAGGTACTCAATCTCAACTGAGTGTTGTTATCCTCAGAATTTTTCTCCAGTAAATCTGTCTTTCTCTTCCAGACAGGGAGTATGTCCCTTTTCAGAGACTTATACCTTCTTGCAACTTACAGCGTATCTGCATGGTCTTTGGAGACTGACCTGCACTTGCTCCTCCTGGACAGTAAATGGATGAACTCCAGCACTGACCTACAGCAGTGTGCCTGAGCTAATACTTCAATCTCCGCTGGGAGCACAATGGATACGGATTGGAGATAGTGGGCGCCCAGCCAGCTGGAAGAGAAGATGGAGCAAGAGCAGCTCTGTCTGCCAAAGACAGCGATGGTAAACCTGTAGGCTGAAAATTGATGTTCGACCTCAGGATTTAAAAGTGTCTGAGTGTATCTGGAGCCCAAAAGTAGGCCTGCAGCCCTTGTCCAAGCAATATTTAAGTGCAAGCTTCAGGTCTTCCATCAGCCAGAAGCACATAAATTTTGCAGATTATGTTAGGCAAGAAGACTTGATAATTTAATCAGTGTTATTTGGGGAAGATTACATTTTCAAATCTAAGTTGTTAACAATTTTTGTATATATCACCAGGAAGAGAAAACAGCTTTACTCTGGCTTGTCCATTGGCCAAAATGAGAAGCATTTCATTACATCCACTTTACAGTAGGCTTGATGACTACACAGGGGGCACACCAAAGTGAAATTAAAATGTTTTATTTTGCTACCTGATTTAAAAAAAAAAAAAAAAGAGAATATAATAACAGGAATTTGAATCTTGAAATTCAAGGAAATTTATTGTTCCTAATACAGGTGTTGTTTTAAGTGGGGTTATATAAACAACAAAAACAACAACAAAATAAAAAAAAGTGAGAGAATATCAGTGGAGGTAGGAAACTGGAATATTGTCTAGACCTAAAAACATGAGTCAGTTAAGAGATTCAAGCTCTTTTTAAAGCACATAAAAAACTATTGTCTGAGACAAAACACAAAATCAAATATTCTTTTATTCTGTTTAATTGGTTAAGATAATTTGAACCATCCTTTTCTATCTTATGAAGACAATACACTTATTTGCATTAAATGGTGAAGTAAAAAATGTCTGTAAAGGTATTTTAAAGATTCTAACAGTCTTGATTAGGCTGCTGCAAATTAAGAATATTCATACAAAATCAGCAGTACTGTATTTTTGGTTTTCCATTTTTGGATGCAAGTTACTGTATTTTAATAAAACTCTGTGAGAGCAGATCAAATCTAGCATTGCACGTCATGGCAGTTTGCTACAGTCAAACTAGCTATTCAATATAATATCTGCAGCTCCAAGGTAAGTGCTGAATATTTTTAGATATACAGAACATTTTAACATTTTATCTGAAAGATTTTTCTTTAAAATTGCTCTGTCTATAATGTAAGCCTTGATTTATGGACAAAAGAGCCTCCTACATGTTCATGTGCATGTGCACACACACTCGCACACAATTGTATTTCTTCAAAAACATTTCTCCCAAGTAAGTCAATGACAGCATACTGACAGATAATGACAGGAGATAGAGTACATCAACTTTTCTGTCAGTGCAGTGAAAAGCTATGCTATAAACCGATTGTAGCAATGTAACTAATAAGTCTGTGATTTATAGTGGTGTAGGTTTGCAGTGGAAAGAAGTATTCAGTACAAATGAATAACCTGGGCACCAAATGCACAAGGTATATATGGAAAGAAGGAAAAACATCATAAAAGTCCCCACATAGAAGGTAAAAATAATTTTAAAAATTAAACTCAGAAAGTGAGTACAATAAGCTTTCCAAGAACACTGGCGATGGGGGCATATGCTGGTTTTAGATAAATCATAATGAAATATTATAAGGTTTTTCAAGTTTAGGTGCATCTCTAATGTCTCTATTGCCATGATCTTGGCTTTAAAGAGAAAGGAATATTTTGCAGAAGGAACGTGACATCAAAAATTTAAATAAGGATGGGAAAACTGTTTTCTTATAATCAAAGACAGATGAGGAATCAAGAGTATATTTTTAGTGGATGTCACCTTACCTTTTAGTATTCAGACTACTACACAAAATGCTATTATGTAATGACAGTATAACAACAGCAGTATATCTCATGGGTACATTTAAATGACATACTGCTGTTAAGGCTTTAGAACATGAATTTGAGTCATTTGCATATAAATCAGAAAAAACATGTTCAAGTTACTACAATTACAGTCACAGAATACCAAACTAAACTGCATATTTTATATAAAAATTACTTCCTAATTCCCTTTCTTACTTCAAGTCTATATAAAATGAAAGATTTAGATGGCTTTTCTGCCTTGTCCAAAAAAGAGATACAGGGCTGAAGCCACATTCTGATTTCCAAGTTATAAGAGTAATTGTATGAACAAATAAAAAAAAAAAGTTATAAAGATCTGGTATTTTAAAATACAAAGGTTAGCTTTTGTTCTGGAGCCAGAATGTATTCTGTAGCCCTTTTCAGAGACATAGAATTTCAAATTGTTGGACTGCATTAAAGACAAAAATTGGTGTGCATACTTATGATGAGGTGTAAATCTTGTATTTGACTGCTACTGTTAGGTTAAATCTTACTTAACTTGCTCCTTAATGATGTGGAAAAAAACCAGAAATAACCATTATATTTAATTCTTGGCTCCAAAAAAAATCGATGGGTATACCGAAATGTCAAATTACAGTATAAGTTTGGGAAATATTCTTTTTTATTTGCAAATTGTGACAATTATTTTACTATTGTGGGAGCATCCTTAAAGAAATAACAATGTCTCTGTATTTGGGCAATAAAATGAAATGAAATAAAATAATAAAAAAATAATGCAGTACATTTAAAGCTTATACATAATTTTAAACACTGGGGAGTGGTGCCCATAAATGGGGGCCAAAGTACGGGACAATCACTCTTGGCACCCACTTGTTGTGAGAAATAGCCTGTGAAAGAATATTTTAAAATAAGACAATGCTCAAATAAGGAGATGTGAGATGTGTTAGGACATAAAATATGGTCTAGGGAGAAAGCATGCCTGGGTGAGTAAGGAGGTGTCTTGGGGGAGAACTGCCTTTCTCTGAGAGGTCCCAGTCAGAAATGGCACACGTTTTTGGACTTATTTACTATCTTTAAAATGCTGACATACATTTGAAACATCAGAAGTTCACACAGGACTAAAATTGTGGTTCTATCAAGAAAAATCTGCAGATCTGAATATTCCCCAGTCAGACCTGCAGCATTTTAACACTTCTGCAAGTACTGTGCTTACAGTGCTGGAGTCCCAAAGGAAATGTAACACAAATTTATCAGCAGATCTGACAAGCTGAGGCTACGAGAGAAATGACAGTGATTTAAAGTTGTATTTCACAATGGTGGTATCTACTTGTTTAAAAGCAACTGCTGAAAGCATCTTATTTTGAGGTTTTGGAAACTAGGAGTTTAGTCTTCTGAAGAGATGAGAAGTCATTGCTTCAGTGTGTCTGCATCTGGGGAGCTTTTGTTTGTCAGTCCAAAATTTAAAGACATAAACAGAAATTGTATGGAAGTGAAATAAAGTCAAATTACAGTTTGATTCACATGCTGTTAAATCAAACCTTAAATCTTAAACTAAAACTGAGTGGCAACTTAACAATGCCTCTTTACGATCTTTAAGCATTGATCAGCACTCACTGCCTTTTTGAAGATATGTATCAGCCAAGATTTTAGTACTGATGGTAGTTCATCCCACTGCCAGACTCACATGAAATCCTCTATGACCACTGATATGAAATAAGACAGGTAAGAGTGTTCCCCTTTCTTTCAAGTCATGTTAATCATTCAAATATTTGACAATTAAATCAGATGTTCCAAATATGGTGAACACCTTATGACTGAGATACCCACACTGTAATAGCCATAGACACAAACAGCATTTGAGTGTAAGTACACATACCCATCTGCAGACAAAAACAGAATTTAGAAGCAAACAGTATATGCACACAGAGCAATGAAGTCCATTGAAAAATGTATTGTCTATAGTGGATTCTCTGTATGGCAGATATACTTCAGTCTATAGAATCATTTTCCCTTTACAAAGACTGGAAATGCTGCATGGCAATATTTGGAGCAGAATATTAAAAAAGCAGTTACATATTGCTGAATACCAAAGAGTGCATGCTTGCAAGGTTACATGACTAATCACATCATAATAGTATTTTGTATTCCCACAGAATATCTCTGACAACTTCTGCACTACATTTGGGAGTGCCTTCCAAGAAGTTTTTACAAAGATTTCTACGGAAGCTTTGCATCCTTCCACTGTCCTGCACTATGATACAGGTCTCATTTGTACTGGGAGATGGAATTTTACAGAATGCACAAAAGGAATGAGGTCAGAGCAATTTCATTGTGTGATATCTTCCTTTCATTATTTTATTTCCATATTGTTCTTTCTTCTCATGTATGTACAAGACAGTCTGATTTTAATTCAAAGAGAAACTCTTCAGTAAACTTGTGGCATACTGGGCATAGTCCAAGATAAAATAATATTTGATATTAAGTGTAACTATTAAGAAATAAAGGCATTTTCAAAATTATAGATGACAAGGAGTTACAGACTGTCTAACCTCAGGTGTAGGTGGCAAACAATTTCCTAGGGGGATTAAATGATCAATATGGAAATAGTTTTCATGGTATGTAAAAATGGTATGTAAAAATGTTCAAAGAATGTCTTTGAAATTCTGTTATGCAGAGGGATTTGAAAAAAGGAGATGGACTGGAAAAAAACCCTAACTTTAAAAGCTTTGCTACACAAAATGTTTGGGAAAATCAGTGTATGAACAAGAGGAATACATTTTAAAAGAAAAAAATACTGTGATTCCCCTGGCCGTATGGAAAAGGTTTTTAGTAAAAGCAAAAGTGGTTCAACATGATTAAACAGGGTAGAAAGGAGTCATGACTCAAGTTTTGAGTTGGTGCTATCAGAGAACCTTGTCTCACATATTAGAGAGGTGGACTCACAATGCAGTATTTCTATTTTTGCTTCAAATGGACTCTGTGAGATGCTGTTCCATAGTTAGAGCACTTTAGTTTTTGTAGAATATGACTAGGTTAATATGCTTTTCAATTTCTGCTGTGAATGGAGTAGCTCCTGAGAGTTCTTTTTGTGCTCATAGGCAATTTTAAGTTCACATTTGTAAGTTTTATTATGTAAAGTGATAGTGCTGGATCACATGTAATTCCTGGTCAACTTATACTGAAGTACTTATTTCTACTGCAACCACATGAGTGTCTGGGACATCTTCAGATGTCCTGTGTCACGTGTCACATAACTGTGCCAAAAGTGGTTTAATCCCACATGCAGGAAGGGGAGGAAAGAAAAGAGAATGAAACTCATCTGCTGGGAAGGAGGGGAAGGAGAGCTTGGTTTGTCTCATTTGACTCATCAAGACAGGCTGACTTGGCAGAAGGAGGACACTGCAGTACAAGGTCATTAAGACAAGAAAACCTTGCCTGAGGTGTAAGTGGTTCTAAAATTAATCAGGGAAACAAAGCAATTATACTAGAAAGCAGAACATCAGCCTCAGAACTGGGAATCCAATGTCAGGAGGTGGGAAACAATTCCAGAGCTGTGTAACTGAGAGGGGAAGTGTGGGCAAGACTTTCCATAACCTCCTACACAGCAAATTACTTCTCTTTCATGGTGTTCCCATGACCATGTCCTGACTACATTCTTATATGAGTCCAAGGCCTGAAGGGAGCCAGTGGGATTTTCCCCATGGTTAAGCTTCAAGGTCAGCTAAGTAGGAAGGCAGGCTTTTTTATACTTTCCCTTTCTCCTGCAACATTCTAATATAACAATCACAGATGCAAAGAGATTAAGACTGGAAATATTCATTAGATCAATCAGTTTGGATTTGTGTATCCTAGACTGTTTAAATTTCAGAAGCTGTTTTAAAGCCCAAGAATTTGTTTGTACTTGACCGAAATTATCTTTTAGAAGAGAGGCCAAACTGAAGAGATTAAGAAACCAAATGTACTAGAAGATTGTTCTAATAGTAGAAATATTCCTACTTTTTCCTGAAAAAAATGTGTCTGAATTTCTCTAGCTTCAGATTTCAGCATTTTTTTTTGTTGTTCCTTAGAAAAAGAAGCCAGATAGTTCTTATTTAGGCTGCTCTTTCTTCCTCCGAAGTGATATGCTGTAAGTCAATCTCCTTTCAGTCCTCTCAGAAGTTGAATGCATTCCTTTCTGCAAACATTTCTCTTTGAGACATAGACCTTATTTGAAAGCCAGTTCTCTGTACTTCATAACTCCTACATTTTATATTTTGCTGCCTATTAAAATAGTTTCCTTTATTTTTTTCTAAATTCTATATAATATATACCTTTCTCTGCTGTACTAGGATAGGTCTTGAGGTCAAAATATTCCCCTTTATGGAATGTGGAAAATTTGGTTTGGGCAGATAAAACCATTCTTAAAATATTGCTAATTTGAAGGTTTTATTTCTATCTAGTCCTTTCAATTGACTGATTGCAGGTAGAAAGGTAAAAAATAACAAAACAATCAAAATACAAAGCAGACACCTCTTCCCCTTCAAATAAAAAGAATCTGTCTATGTAATTTTGAATCCAAAAAATAGTGTCCTGATTTGAAACAGTGAATAACCCTGACCCTATACCTTGACAATCAGACTATGTAAATACATGTAGCATTAAACAGGGAAAAAAGAACAGTATGTTAGGAAGTGCATAGATTGAATATGGATTGTAAATTTTCTCCCAGCATGTTTGCATAGGTTCTCACGTCTTCCATAGAAATTATTATTATGTTCTAGGTTTTAAGTCAGGTTAAAAATGGATAAAAATAAAAAAACCATAACAATTAAAAATTGATTACAGAATAGTTACAGTATGAAAAAATATTCTGAGGGGGAAAAATGCAGAAGTTAATATACTAAGTTTTATGGTACTTTAAGCAGTGCTGCTATTTTCATTTAATTTCCAAGTCATTAATACAAGCCTCTTTCCCAGCATATCCCATAGTCTTTTCCTGCTCTGACTTGAATTACCCATCTAAGAGTTCTCCCAAGTGTGTAGAACAACCTCATAGCCTTAGAGCAGAAACAGTAGCTGTGGTGGAATCTCAATCGAAGGCAGATATGAGAAGGAGGCCCCAGAGACTTTACCAGCTGTCACCGTTTGGAGGCAGGAGAGGGCTGTGAGCTCAGGGACCAGAAGAAAATGGAAGATTTCCTTGAACAGAAACCTCTAGGTTCAAAGATTTTCGTCAGAAAGAAAGGGATGACCATAGTCTGACCTCATCAAAGAGGGAGGTTATTGTCTTTCCAACTGGAAAAGTGGGAAGGGAGGAACAGACACTGAATCAAAAAGAAGACAGCATACACAGAGCAGAACTAAAAGATATTCTGTATGACTTTGAAAGAAATCCTGTGTTCTAAGAAACGTACCAGGTCTTCTTTAAAGGAATTGAAAATAGAGCTGACGAAAGTACATTTATAGTAGCTGCTTTCTGAGAGTGTTTGAAATACATCACAGCATCAAAGATGAATCCACAGGGTCAGCAGTAAGGTGTCATCCAAGGGAGTAAAACCAAAGACAAATGGCACTTCTGAAAGAAAAGATTTTGAGATGGAGAGAGAGGACAAGCAGCATGCAACAGTCTTTGATATTATGACCAGCTTGTTCACTGAAGTAGAGGCATAGAGTAAGATAAAGACAGCTGCATGTTGTTATAAGACCTGCATATAAAATTGAAATAAGATTGCAAAAATACATAAAAAAATGAATTATGATAGTAAAATATTTGACTAAGAGCTGAAATTTACTTCCTCATGGAAATTCTTAAAAAACACTTTTACACTGAAGAATAAAAAGAATACATTCTGATCTTTTCCATGAAAGAAAACCCCAAATAGTTAAGAGTCAGGACAAGGCGATGTCCAAATACAAAAAAAAATGCACTGAAAATATTTTCCACTGCAAGAGTTTCAATTACATTGCCCTCAGGAGCCAGGGACCACTGAATCTTGGCTTAAGCTAATGATTTTTACTTTACATTGAGATGAGCAAAAACGAGGAAAATTCCAGTGCTAAAACCTATTTTTATGAGGGACTTGTTGAAGGATTTATGTGAAATTGAAGTGACTGTAGAACCGATTATAGAGTTTATTGAGACAATGAACTATTAGAAATCACCAGGAACATATAGAATTCATCCAGTAGATGAA
The DNA here is from genome assembly GCA_024336885.1 of Actenoides hombroni. Classification (NCBI taxonomy): domain Eukaryota; kingdom Metazoa; phylum Chordata; class Aves; order Coraciiformes; family Alcedinidae; genus Actenoides; species Actenoides hombroni. Next base: position 3,026,263 of record WUAM01000260.1, on the reverse strand, counting down.
CTGAGGGAAGAAATAGCGAAGTTACTGTAAGGAGTTTGTAATATCTCATTAAAACACCTTTTTGGTAACTAAAAATTGAAAGATGGTATGAAAGGCACAAATATAAGAGTTTCAGGGGGGGACCTGTAGACCTACAAAACTTAAGCCTTTACCATCCATGCCAGGCTAAACAATAAAAATTATCTTACAAAGACAGGGGATGGTCTCCTTACAATGACTTCTAAGAAATTAAGAAGTTATAGTATAAAAGGGAAGGACATTTTTTTGTACTCTGGTCCTACTTTTATTCATTTTTAGGCATTTATAATTAGCTACTGATGTTGACATGATCCTGGGTTACATGTAGAAATGTCTGTGTCCTTATTCTCGTGTGTTTTTCTGTCACTACTTGCTTTGTTAACTTCACAATGTCCATTAACCTCCCTGTGCCTGCTAAGTTGTACAACACATATTAATGAGATAGTTAATTTTTCTATTTATTTGAATGGAACAGCAAGCGAGTTCAGCTTTTACTATCTGGGCCATATTAAACTTTCCTCCCACAAAATCCCAATTTAAATTTAAATATCTGAACATGTATGCCTGAAGACTAAAACTTGCAAAAAATTATTTTTATTTTATTTTTTTTTTTTAGTCATAAATGTAAATAATTTCTCACCAAAACTGGAGATGGTACAAGGAGGTTTAAAAATAACAGGCTATTCTTGCAGAAATTACTCTGAAAAGTTCTGCAATTTTGTGATTTTTCAAAGTAGAGTCAAACTTCTAAATTACCCTATGTAACTTGTAGATAAGGCAGGTTCAGCAAAAGTAACCTTTGCCCTCCAGTCACCCATACATGTTCATTCAATGTGCCTAATACTGAATGAGCTCCAGAAGACTAAGAAAAAAAAAATAATCTCAATTAGTTTCACATACTAATTGAGAATCAGGTTTTGGGTTCATATTAGTAAATTAAATTACATGAGATTTTATTGTTGTTGTTGTTGTTGTAGTTACTTTCATATACTTCAGGAAACATGCTTTTTATGTTCACCATAGCTCCTTGTACCTCATTAGTTGCCTTATAGTATATTTTCATATCCACATCAGACACCTTAAGAGTTTCTTCTTCTCCATCACACCCTTCTTTTCACCTCCATTTCATCTGCCAGGACTCAAGCATATTAAAATCACCATCTTTTGTTAGACTTTTTCAAATTTGAAGGCCGCTGTTGAGTATTTGTCTTTCATATTTCGTGAGTATAAAATACGATCTGGTCACCTCAGCTTTTGCTGTGCATATCCTTTTATTTGAAAACTCCCATTTGCTGTGCCTCTCGATCTCTCAAGTTCTTTCACTTAAGACGATTTTGTGTGTTTTCCAAAATCATCCTTTTGGGGGACATTAAAAAGTCTCAGCAACTTTAACATTAATTGTAATGTTATTTCTAATGACAACATTAAAGCTTTTGGTCAGAGACAGTTAATAATATCACAAAGGTCTGTAAAGAGGGTACATTATTCTATTCTTAAATATTGTGTTCTTATTAACATATTCATATACTCTAAATGTGTCATAAATGAGGTCCCTCTAATGGCTACTGTTAGTATATATATTATGCATTCCTCTTCAAAGCCCCACAACAGGAAATTGGTTAATAAAATAATAAGAAAATAAATGAAAATAAAATTAAAGTCTTTGTCAGAGATTTCTATAGTGCATTCATAAGTTTAGCTTGTCAGCTTTGCCAGCTTAGATTAGTAGTGTATCTGTAGAAGCCTAGGGAATTTTCTCTTTATCAGCTACAGATTAGATAGAAACCCTTTGAATGTCCGATAATTCTACAGAATACAGTGACTGTAAGAGTGATTGAGAAGACAGTTTTCCCTTAGTATTAATCATGTGGTTTACTGAAAAGTTCCCATGTCTGATAAGACCAGATCACTACATTAACACAGCCTGTCAAAATCTGGCCTCTTACTGTTCTTTACAATCCACTGCTAAACTCCAAGGCTGCCTATGAGTACTAAGATCACAGTCCTCCTTTGCACTTCCTTCACCTTTTCTTAGATTATCTTTGTACATCTATTCTTCTGGTGTTAATTCAAACAAGTAAATATTCCTACCTGATTTCAAAATCAGAAGTAAACCCTTGGAGTTTTGTATAGTTAGGTCTCTGATAGGAAATAATAATATAAAATACAAAGCATTCTTGTTGCAGGTAGTTAATATAGTTTCAGGTCAATAAGATTCTGTCTATTCCTTTTGCCATGTCCCTGAGGAAGACTAAAGCTTATGACTTAGTATTTTCAGAGCTCATACAGGGATTCTGATTTGTGGAAGACATTAGTGATTCTTGTCAGTTAATTTTGATGTTATCTTCTTTTGGAGCCTTGTTTTGCATGGATTTTAAATATCTGGTATTGTTAGGACTGTTAGATCTGTTGTGCTTTCTCAAATGCCAGTGAAGTAATGGGGTATTTTTTTACTTTTATTCCAGTTAACGTTAGCTGCATGTCCCTTATCATTTCAGTTCAGAGACGTAGCCCAGGTTTGACATCCTCAGTTACTGTGCACTGTACGGACAGAATGGTTTTGGTACCCACTAGTTAAAGTCCTTTCTGAGGAAACTAGGTCTTAGCTCCACAACTGGTATGCACTAAATGTGGTCCCCAAGGGACTATATCAAGTGTAGCCCTAGTGACTAGTCAGCTTCATACCATGTGTATGGGGGGATATTTGGCTCAGGGGGCCCAACTAAATGTAATCCCAAGTACAGTTGTGAAACTACACACATATTAGCTGCAAGTATTCCAACCCCAGCTGCTCCAATCCAATGATCTTCTCCAGCTGTGTTAAATTACATGCTAGTATGGATGTAGACGTACTCTTTCAACACTATGTTGTTCTCCATTTTCTCTTGAGCTGCTGAAGAGTTAAGGTATTATAGAAAATTATATTGAAGAAAACGTTCTGCTTGAAGGTCCCTAAAATATTCATAGCAGTTATGAGTGATTTCCACATTTCATAACGATGTAATAATGCTCTTATTACAATAGTGTACAAAAGCACCTCAATGGCTTCAAATATAGATCACCTATATATTTCAATGAATATTTTAGTTCTTTAAATTAAATGAAGATTGGTGCCTCCAAAATAATGTCTGGACAGAGATGAGTGACTGATTCTTTGTGTTTCAGAAACTGAGCTTAGGAGCCTCAGGATAAAACCCAGGCTGTAGTCTTCAGAAAAGCAGAGCTGTAAAACGCTGTCACTTTTTTGTTTCTTTGAATTATTTCAGGGAGTTCTTTGTTCATTATTAAGACCATTCTGATGCCCTGAATCTCTTTAGATATTGTATAACAGAGCTGTGATATTTAACCCTAGGCTGTGGAGACTACTATGACAAAAGAACATCTTATGTTCCATACTGCCACATTGAAGTTCTAGAGGTGTTTTTTTCAGAAAATGTGCAATACCACTCATGCTGCAGTGTGGCTAATCTTTGCTAGGGAAGCAGCTACCAAAGAGACCATAAGAGAAGTGAGAAGTATGTAGGGATAGAGCAAAAAAAAACCAACAATGACTGGAGTGAGCAGGAGCCCATGGAGCCCATGCCGTACACCTCTTAAGAGTCAATATCAAATATAGAAATAGGAGGGAAAGAAGTATAAATTGTCCACTGATGACTCCACAAACACAAATTTATGGACTACCCAGTGTACACTGCATGTCAAATTCATGCTTCATTCTAACAAGGTGCATAGGAGAGCTTTTTGGTAGCTATTCTCTGAAGGTGCTATTAATTCTGTACTCCAGCATGGCTAACAACTTTCAGAGAGGAAAACTCTTGTGGGGATTATTACAACCACACAGCTGTAACTTGGCAGATAGATAAAGGTCACTCGGGAAAGGTAAATAATCCCCCTGCTCCAGTGTAGAATTAACAGGAGTATCATGCTGTTTTCTAATACAAAAACATGGGGTTTATTGGACATAGTAACATGGGACCACTTTAAAAATCCATACTGGGAATCATAGGTAAAACACACACACACATGTTTTATGAACTAAGTTTGAAGACTGTTTTGGTTTCAGTGGTTGCATTTTTTTCCCCCCTCTTACAAATTTTTTAATCTTCTTGAAATTGATAATAAAATAAAGGCATAATTATTTGGTGCAAGAAATTTCAGTATTCCAAAAAGACTGAGAAATATGTAATGTAGTAATTATTTCCATCATTATAACTAAAATGTAATAAAACAAAATACCATAATATTTATACTTGATTCATATATTTATAATCACATGATTTGGGAAACTCCAGATCTCTGATGTTAAGTTTCTTATCTGGATTTTTTCCCCTTCTTTCTCCTGCCTTTTAGGGATTGATATTTTCTTTCAAAACTTCCCTGCTTTTTGGTTTCTGCCTTTAACAACTTCTCATATCATTTTGCTGTATCATCTAGCCTCTTTAAAAAGCCTAAGATAAGCAAGGTATGATATAAACTTTTATTATTTTATAAACATTTTTCATATGAGCAATGTGGCTGCATTAGTAGAATCTATATTCTAATTCAATCATTTGTTTTAGTATAAACCCACTCATGTTGTACAGTTAAAGTCTGGAATGGAATCGGGGGGACGGAAGAATTGGAAGGAAAAGTCTGTTGTACCTATGAAAAAATAAAAGAGAAAAGGATAGCATAGTAAGGGTTTACTGTAGGTGTCCTGTTATATAGAGATTGTAAATGAGGATATTTGAAAGCAACTAAAACTTCCAGAGGGTTTCACACAGTAAGAATAGTTATTTGTTCTATCACAGGGTGATAGAACTGAGCAGTCCAAAAATTCTTGAAATATTCCTGGCACATTAGAAGGGAATGAAAAAAATTATTTTAATGAATATTAAAGAGAAAGGTGACAGTTTGAATTTAGTAAGCAGTCTGTGTGAAGTATTAAGAAATCATATTAAGAAAAAATTCTGTAAATTTTACAGAAAGAGAACAGACTTCAAAAACCAGTTCAACACACTCAGGAACCTCCGGGCTTCTGAAGGAGACACTACATATAGTGCAAAAATGCACAATATGCAGGAAAAGTTAAAAAATAGACAAACACATCTGTATTATAAGGCCTTTAATGACCTCCAAGTAGAGAACTCAACAATGGGAATAGCACAAAAAATACAGATAGTCAGAAAGGTGAAACTGCCAGATGACTTATCATTAGCAAAGAACACAGAAGAAAACAAATAATCTTACCCGTGTTTCACACGCAGGTATACATAACTAGATTGGAAGAGAAAGTAATGCATCAATCCCATACTTTGGCAGACAGAGTGTAAATGGTGGATTTACAAAATAGAGAAGAGTGAGATAGTGTCGTTTCCTCTTTTCATAAAAATTATTAATCATTAAAATGATAAATTTTCAAAACAGAATGTTTCAGAACAGAAGTGTGGATCAAAAAAAGAGAACAGGAGGTTGAAGAATAGTTAGATTAATTAGGGATGGTTAACTTCCAGAAAGCCTGATGGATTCATTGGATTATTACCAAGGAAACTAAGTTGTAATGGTCTAGATGCATTGTGCTTAAGACATTTACTATTAACAGTGCAGAAGGAAGGGGAAGGGGGCAGGTAAATGCAGCAGCTCTCACTAAAGAACCACAAGGTGAGAGAAGGATGTTCTGGAAAAACTTGTTCCAGCCAGCCCAGCTTCATTTTTGGAAGAACACTACAGATCACAAAACAACCCATTTGTAAGTATCTAGCAATAGTAAGGCAACATTAAAAAACTGGTATGGATTTACCAAGAACAAATCATGTCAAACTATTCTAATTTCTTTCTTTGACAAGGCAACTGACCTAGAGGATAGAAGGTTATGTTACACCTTGACATCAGTAAGGCTTTTGACATTGTTCCACATGATGTGTTCAGAAGATTAGTGTTAACAACCTGGATCACAGAATGGAGAGTACACTTATAAATTTTAATGATGATATCAAGCTAGGAATATTTGCAAGCTATTTGCAAGCTATTTGGAGGACCTAATAAGAAATTAAAATGATCCTGACAAAGTGAACAAATTGTTAAAAGTGACAAAGATTAAAGTCAGTACCAAGAAGAAAAATTACCTCAATTGACTTATAAATAGAAAAGAAAATCCTAAGAAAGAACATGGGGTATCAAGACTTCCAATGTGTAAAATGACTGCAATGACTTCCAATGTTGTAAAACGATATGAACAATTTTTCTTCTTGGTCCTAAATGGTACTTATAAGAGGGAGAAGGTGCAAAATGAAACCGAGTTCCACACATCTTATACCAAGCACCTTACTACTAGATCCTAGACTACTAGCTTTATTTAAAGCCAGGTGAGAGAGTTAACCAATGTTCCTGCACTAACCTAGTCATTGTGGTTTTAAAATATAGGTTTGTGTTTTATTAATTCAACAACACACAGACTGGACTTTGGACACATATAAGCTTTATCAGCACTAGTTTACTCTTCTCCATATTGGACTGCCTTGGGTGATTTAGATGTGTCCTTAAAAAAAGATATTGGGTAATTAGAGACTGTCACCATAGCAAAGCTGTGAGGAGCTTGGGCTTTGCTACAAAAAAGAAACTAATTCAGAGATGAGGATTACCTGATCTCAGGTAGATATCAGTTTGTCTGTGGTTAAATTCACTACATATAACTGACTCAGGATGATTTCTTAATAAACTGGAAAATCTCTAAAGTGAATGCAATATTTTATAAAAACTTGGTTAGCTCTTGTAGAGATGAGAAGTTGCACCAGCCAAACAGATTTAGTTCCAGAGGCTGCAATTCTTTAGGTATGTTTCTTTGGGCACAGCTCTCTTTTGTTGGATTTTATAACATCTATACAATGAAAATGCAAGGTCTGAAATACAGAGAAACTCCTCACATCCACCTAACCTTGCAATGTTAGTTTAAATGTAGGGCCTCTTGCCACACCCAGACTCCTATTCCCACCTCTGTATGACCTTTACTTTTTGTGTGTTTCTTAATTTGGAAATACCAATACCATGACCAGTATTTTAAGGAACGTTTCCATCGATACCAATTCCACATTTTTCAGAAAATCTGAATGCTGTGGCTTAACACTGAATTAGAAAACTTTCTGTTAGTTTTAGAGTGTGATATTGTGTTTTACGCACAGAAATAGAAACATATTTTAATGAAGAATGTATTCATTATATTTCTATATTTCTACCTATTTTATTCAAGCAGAAACACTGTTCCTTAGAGTTATATCTTCTGCCTTCAATTTCATTACTTTTTTTTTTCAACTGAACATCATTTCACTTTTTTCTTTTTTTTTTTTTTTTTTTTTAATTAATAAAGTGTTTCTATGCCCATGTCAGTGGCATAATGGGGAAATAGAATCAGGTCCACAGGATGAATGATTTTGAATGCACTTACATTTGAGAACTGGGGGTCACACAGAGGCTTTCAGGATGGGAAGAAAAAAAAAAAAAGGGGGGCAAAATAAAAAGAAAAGCAGACTAAATAACACAATGCACATATACAATTGCAAGGAATACATTAATTGACATTGTTTGACAGTCTGATCAACATCATAGTGCTTGCAAAAGGATATCTATGTACTGAAGCAGACATATCATAGCTAGCTATGCATGTGTGGATTTGTGAGAAGCAAACTACATAAAAGATAAATTAATTTCTTTGTAATTTCAAGGTTTTTCTCCCAATGTCTTTGCAACAACAGCACAAAATAGTTCCTAATTCTGATCTGTCTAGAGGAATCCTATTTGTATGTAGTAATTATATTTAAAATGATATGTTATTTTAAATGCAAGTGGCTACTCACAGAGATAAGAAGCTCTCTCTGACTTCAGATGTCTGTTAACTGTAAGAACTTGAATCACATGAATGATTCAATATTGATTTAATCAAAAGATATAGTCAAAGAAACTCCAATGAAATACATTCCTTCTGTATCATTTCACTTGAGTACATTTTTTAAATTTACTATGCTTCTGTAATGATTTTTTTAAAAGCAGATAATTAAATATTTACATTACAACACAGTTTGTGGTTTCAACAATCACACAGACTTCCCTTAATAAATTCCTCGGAAGTTCTGACATTTCAGTTAGATATTTTTGCTGTCATACTGATACTTCTGTCATGTCCCTCTATCTCCTATGCACACTTTTACTTTACATTCTTTATGTGTTATCTGTCATGGGATTAATATTAAAATATAACCATACCAGTTGATGTGAACCTGTTTTTCTCCAAACCATAGAGTTCAATTGACTTCCTCAGGGTTATGACCTCTCAGCAATTTGGAAAATTAGCTCATGTATTTACAGTCTTTATTGTTTTAAAAGTCAATAGTTCCCAAAAAGTAGTATCTGCAACAGTGAGGATATTGTTGTTTTTTTTTTCTTATAGGAAACAAAGACAAGATAACATTTGAAAAATCAACATCTGATTGTAATGTGATTATTTATGTGTCAAAATACTTCCTAGATTTTGAAAACTTAGCTCAATGGCATTTTACATTATTTCCTATGGCATTTCCAAAGGAGGAAACTGATTTGGAGGGTCTGAGTGCTTAAATCATGGAAAAATAAATAGTTTGTTATTCAAAGGACAAAAAAAAAAAAAAAAAAAAAAAAGCCTTTTTCAACTATATTACAAAAGCTGCACACCATGAACCTTCACAGGTACAGAAAGACAAGCTCATTAATAAAGATCATGGAAGTTTGAATTATTTCAATTAGTTGAAAAGCCAAAATCTTTTCATGCTTCTCAGTTTTAAAGATGAATTGTAATGCTGAGAAATGGTAGGATCCCAAATCTTTTAAAGAACATGAGAAAATTTTTAAATGATGCTTGTTTTAAAGGTGCTACTCTCTTCTTCCATTTTCACAACTATCTAGGTGCAGTAATCTCCTCAGGAACTATTTTCTTGTGCTGTAGTGTTGTCAACTATTACCAGATTAAAAAAGGAAATTTTTAACTGGTTCTTGGAAGATAAGCAAAATAGTAACATTAAAAATATTGTATATTAATTAATCTTTAATTTTTAACACAAACCACATTTATTTTCACAGATTTATTTTTTTTAAGTCATTTGAGTCATCTTTAAGCATTTGTGTAAGAAAGCCTGGTGTCTTATCGGGATAGGACAGAGTTCACAGTTTCCTTGTCCTATGCACTTACGTGTTGCTCTTACTGTGTTACCTTAAGATCTTATAACATTTTAAGTAGAACTATGCAAAAGCAGGGCTAATTGAGCAAAGCAGTTTGTAATTGCTGTGGCATATGCTCCTATTCGAGATCAGGTGAACTCCCCCCATCTCCAAAAACATCTTCTGAAGAAGTCAGACATGTATGTCCTAAGAACTGAAGGAAAATATGAAAATATTTTCAGTTTGGTTGTTGTCATAAAGCAAAATGAAAAGGTATATATTTGCTTCCAAAACAGAAATTCTGACTGTTCACATACACAGGCTGAGTTGCCCTTCACTTATAAAATGCATATATATTGCCCCAAATCAGGTGGTCATTCACACTAACCAGCCTGAAGATCCACAATCATAACAGTCTCTTAGATCCTTCATTTGGTCCCCTTTCAGATTTAGTTCTGAGTTAAATTAAATTAATTAGATTAAATCTAGCATCTAGATGTAATTCTTCTTGCAAACCTTAAGACTAGCATGCTCTCCTCTTGAAACTCCCCGTTCATGAGAAGTGATTCAATTCTGGTTTATATAATAATATTTTTTAAGAACTAGAAAAGGAATAAAGCCCAGAGATCTGGGTGTCAATATGCACTGGGGAATCTTCAAACTCTGCAGTTAAGCACTGCAGGAAGTTTGATAACAGACACTAAATACAATGTACTTTGCTAGCTAAGCAGTGGCATTCACACCCTGATGTACCAACATCACTCTATCTGGAGAGCAAACAGTGAGTCTCCTAAAGAAATCAATTAGAATTTTGCAATCAGAGCCTGCTCAAGTATATGATTTTTCACTCATCAGTATACACAAATCATGCTCTTGCATGACTGGCTCTTACTATATGCTATCTTTTGACTCAGTTTATCTCTGAGCGCACTGCCTAGCAGGCTGAAGTTGGAATATGGATGAGTTGTGTGAAAGTTGAAATCCACCTTTTTACCAGACCCAGAAGCAGTATTTCCATAGTAAACTGGAAAATATACTCCTTCCTAGCCACTAGGAATCTCTTGTCTTTCCCATGACAAGAACCATTTAGCTGTAGACTGGGCAATCAGCATCAGCCCTTCTGATAACAGAATGGCTGTATCTTCACCACCATAAAAGAATATTTTACTAACTCAATAATGGATTCACCAAGAGGATATATTTTGACATGGATTGTCTTTTTATGGAATGTAATGCTTGTAAGTTGTAGTACTACCTACAGAACAGAATAATCATTTTATTTTTGTGTCCTGTGATAATGCCATGGAATTATTTATTTATTTGTTTGTTTTTATAGTAATACAAAGACATTAACAGTGTAACTATAGATTGCACTGCAAAAAGCATCGTGCCTTAGACTGACCTGCTGCTGGTGCTTATTCTGTATCTGTATAAGGATACTTGCTCATGCTCTAGAACATTTTTTCAAAAGTACAGATTGTTTCCAGAGATATATGTAAAATAATGTTTGATGAATATTTTACTGTTGGTTTGGAAAATTATACAGTATTTATGTTTGTATCTGATCTACCTGGTCAATAATAAGCTGGTAAATATTATTTTGAACTTCTAAGCATTTTTCAGGGAACATACGAATTTTCAGAGCTGATAGCTCTTCTGACAATACAATAATATTACACTGTCATAGGTTAAAGAAGTGCAATTTTGATCCTTAAAACTGAGTGAAACGTCAATCTCTTTTGTGAAGAAATTCTAGGGGTTATAAGATTCAGAACCTTTCAGACAGGTGTGTGAAATTGCCTCTTAAAGCACTTCTTGCTTATATCTGCATTGCCCGTGCTCTAGATCTTTTTATTCGTAAACTGGCGGGTTAATTTTGACATATTTTAGAGCTGGCTGCCACCTAGTGGGAGCGTCTGGCCTGCTTTCTTTTTTAAGGCTGGAGGAGCTAGGGGAGGTTGAGTTTGTGTTTTAACTTTTATAAAGTCGGTAATATAAATTGTGAGCACCTAAATGGATGAATTTAGGCATAACTGACTTGAAAACAGAAAATACATGTCGCTGCCTGGTGAAACACGTTTAAAGGTAAACCAAAGGCATCCTCTCTGCTGCTTGTCACATCAAAAAAAACCCCCAAAACAAACAAACAAACAAAACCCCCATATATATTTGAAAAATATATTGGAATAATGTCCCTCTAAGGCAATTCAAAACAGACCAAACCTCCTTTTATTTTACCAGAGTGAAAAAACTATATTAAAAAAAAATCATCTATTATTCAATACAATGTCCTTTACCATCTGCAGAAGCTCTGCATTATAATGACACTGATGTGTTATAAAGAGCTACTGCTTTGTGGACAGTGGTACCCAAAGCATCAAGAAACTATCACATACTTGGCTCCTTGCAGAATTGGCCATAGTTGCTGAGAAGAAATTACTTTTTATTGTATGAAGACAAATGCCTTATATCCCTGCAGTGTGCAATATCAGTGTGAGATCCAACATGCTCTACTCCTATGGGACCCTTTTTTGCAGTCTGCTGTACAGTAGGAGGAGGAGAAATCTTAAACCATTTCCAAACCTTTGTAATTCTTATTGTTTCTTAATGCTGAACCCAGCTATCCCAGCCAACTCTATACCACCATTGGCTACTTCCAGTTCTTAGTATATAATAGACACTTTGCCAGTGTTACTACCAAAAAAGTGCTACACTTCGTTTATCAAAGCTGATTGCTGTCAACTCTTTTAGTCATCTTGTTTGAGGAACCTTTCACAGGATGACATAATGCCATCCTCAACAGAGAGGTGAGAATCAGGGTCTTAAACTGTAGGCTTGGATTAATTGAGTGAATGCTCTCAGCATGTGAAGATAGCCCTCAAAAATAAAGTAAATTTCAGCTAAAGTAATTAATGATCTGCTCAATGAAGAGAAGGAAAGAACTTGAGAACTTTCTCTGTATTAATCAAGTCTTATCTAGATCACAAAGTTTGTACTCTTAGAGGGAAGTAAAAATCTGTTTTCCAGGTGTGTAGATTACCTGAGCTAAGCTTCTGAGTGTAGGACTTCACTCCAGCAGCAACCTGGCTCCACTATAGGGGAAGATTTCTGTATTTAGGAGACTCATCTAAACCTCCTTTTCTACAGTGTGGTGGGTGCCTACCAAGCTGCTCTATCACTCTCCTGCTCAGCTGGACAGGGGGAGGAAAATACAGTAAAAAGCTTGTGGGTCAAGATAAGGACAGTGAAACATCACTCAGCAATTACTGTCAAACCAGACTCAACTTGGCCTTCACCATGGGCTGCAGGAGAATTTCTGCTCCAGTGCCTGGAGCACCTCTTCCCCATCCTCCTCCTTCACTGGCCTTGGTGTCCACAGAGTTGTTTCTCTCCTCACATATTCTTACTCCTCTCTCCAGCTGAAATTGCTCTTGTACAGTAACATTTTCCCCTTCTTAAATATGTTATCAGAGAGGCGCTACCACCATTGCTGATTGTCTCGGCCTTGGCCAGAGATGGGTCCATCTTGGAGCTGGCTGACATTGCCTCTATTGGACAGAGGGGAAGCTTCTAGCAGTTTCTCACAGAAGCCATGCCTGTAGCCCCTCTGCTACCAAAACCTTGCCATGCAGACCCTACCCATACAATCAGTCTGCCTGGGAATCACAACATGTCCAGAAGATATGTTTGGGTCCCTAGACTAACTCTTCAGTTTAGAACTGCTTTTTACTAGATTTAGTAAACTCAGAACTTCTAAAGTAATGATGATAGATAAACTGTAACTAGTAATTCGTGTGCAACTGTTACATAGCTCCTTCAACTAGGTTTACACAGAGGAAAAAGAGGTTTTTTCCAGTTCCTTAGGAGCAAGAAGGAAAGGAGCTCAAAAGACAAACAAGACGTGATGCTACCAAGCATTATTTTGACTTAGAAGTGACAAGGTACAATAAAATTCTGATGGCCTGCACTACCAGGAACAGTGAAGCAACTTAGTAGAATCATGAAAAGATAACTCTCTGTATTTGTGACAGTGAAATTTAGGTGATATTTTTGCCTTCTGATTGTGAGTTTAAGCTTTATATCTCCAGTACAGTCCACCACTGCAGAATGTTTTGTAAGTACAAAACCAAATCCTACTACTCTTAGAATATAGCGTTTCAGTTCAGAATTAAGGACAGTGAACATTAGACAGCTCATGTTGGAGCAAAATCTACAGCTGAAGACACTAATTGCCCCTCCAACTGTTCAGTTCAAATCTAACAAGACTCAAGCTGTTAGTACATACTTTGTGAACAGATGAACACATCAGTTTGTGTCCTACTCTATGAGCAGACGGAGTGTATTATCATATGTAACTGAGGAAGTATGTTGAGAGTGTTACTGGTGCTTCTTTCAACTAACACTGCAGGCAGTGACCCACCAGGCAGAAATCTGGACAGATTGGCTCTGGACAGAAAGCAGGACAGCTCTCTTGCCAAGATGTGGGCTCTGAAGGAAAGCTGTCCCGCAGAAACTAAACTGATACTTCTGTGCAGTGCAAATGTGCCAGGTAACCGAGAACCATATTGTTCTTGCCAAGGGAAGTGGGCCATGTAGAAGAGCACTTTTTCTACTCTGTATTTCCAGTTATTCCTGTCTTTTTCACTTTTGTCCTCTTCCTCCATCTATCTTCTTTCCTAATGTTCACTTCAGAAATAGTAGTCCTGGTACCAAAGTGAATATTCATTACTTCATACATCAGTCTTTGCAGCATGTTACTAGGGCTTCCCTTCCAAGTCTACTATAAAACTATATCAGTTCCTTTCAGCAGCCTTCCTCTGTAGTCTTTGTCATGTATCCTGAGATACATTTTTATCTGCTAGGCAAAAGGTGACATACATTAACTACATGTCCCTAGTGCAATGTCACATAACAGGGTTGTATTATGCTGCCAAGTAATTCTTAAAAAACTAAAACAGAAAAAAAAAGAAAAAAAAAGTAGCAGTAAATGTTGTCAGCTTACTTAGAAGTCATCATAACTTTTTTTTTGCACTCAGAAGGAACAGATGCCGCTTTTGTTCAGAGATAGATGATGTATCATCACATTTTATCTTAGCTTTGAACATAAAATTGCAATAATATTTAAGCAAATGTTGTCTATTGTATCTCTGATTTTTTGTTTGTTTGTTTTGGTTTTGTTAAATATGCCTGTATTAAAATTTAAAGTTTACTCCTCTATAGAACTTCTGACCATTTAAAAAAAGATTGGTGACAGGGAAAGAACTCATGTAAAACAGCACCAGCAGTTTCATTACAGCTGCAATTAATTATCTATGTTTTTCACACAATGGGTGATTTAAGTGTTAAATTTATATTTAAAATACTTTTTTTTCTTTTACCATATTTGCAGATAGTACTTTCTACCAGAACTGAACACTAATTTCAGACAAACTAGCAGCAGTAGCACAGAGTAACTCCTAAAATAATCTACCTTTCAGTGTATTATTAAAATAACCTGATATTGTAACTGTATTTAAAAACCTGCTAGAGAGAGACATACCATGTGAGTTGTGGTGGTAGTCACGTTCAGGGACATAGTTATGCATGCTACAAGTTAAAGTAGCTAGGAGTGTAAACAAACTTTAATTCTATGAATTTCTTACTTTATAAACTCATTTTTATATTTGAGGAAATGTTATCTGAAATTACCATAGACCTGCTCTTCCAGTGTGAGTTTTTTGCTCTTCCCTGCTTACCTATTGAATACGCAGTAAATTGTCTTGTAGTCAGACAGCTAACCTGTCTGAGAAATGAGAATATTTTTAGTAAAAGTAGGTACAAAGTAATTGATTATTTTCAGCTCTGAAGTCTTTGATTAAAGACAATGTGCTTAGAGGGGAAAGTCAACAATCATTCCTAAACATATACAGGCATTTAATTGTAGTAATTAATTTATCTATACAGGTCAGTGTACTTTTAAAAAGCTTTTTGACTGAGAATGAATGCCTCATCAGTCTTAAATATAACAACCTTATAAAACAAGTTAATTCAGTAGAATAACAAACAGTACTGCAGAGATTTCAGGCAACTGCAGAAAACAAAAAGGAACATTCCAACTCTGTGCAGAGCAAAACTATGAAGAATTTGACAAATAAAGGTAGTAGAAGGAACAACTGATAGGGTCACAAAAATTAAGTACATCATTGTATACATTCCCATGTTAAAAAAAAAAAAAAATTAAAAATGAAAGAGCAGAGAATCCTGGAGTTGTAATTACAGAAACAATTTTGTTGGAGAGTTTGAAGAATGCAGTAGTTATGGATCCCATTTTTATAAATGTCATATTCCCCATCAGTTTATCTGTCCGCTACAAATGAGTATGGCTGTCAGAACGTGAGTCAAAGGTGGCAGCTGATGGAAAACAAACATCCCAAGAAAGGCAGTAAAGATAGATAAGCAGGAAAAACAGACAAACGTCTTCAAAAGCTCAGTGCTCTCACAAACTGTTTCAGCAGGATATACTGCACAGCTCCCATCTTTTCTTTTTCCTAACAGGAGGAAGAGAGAATTACAGGGAATAAAAGGACAATGGAAATTAGCTAAAAAAAACCAAAACGAGTGCTTAATTTACGTAGTTATTCTTTCATCTCCTTAAGCCCACTGAACTCCTTGATACTCACTTTTAGTCAAGTGTGACAGGTAGTGCCTGTGAGAGTAGTCAGATAACTATCAAATTTCCACACTTACAGTGATATAAAGTCATATGCATTTTGGAAAGAGAAAGTAGCATTCAAGTTAATCTAGAAAAGAATTCCAGTATTCTTCAAGATTTTTCAAAAAATTAAATCAATTTTTTTTTTTTTTCATAAATAAGAATTTTGGCAATGTGAATTTTAGGATATTTTCTTAAAGTTTTTCTATAAAAAAGAATGTTTCACTGATTTTAGTTTGCAGTACCATAGATACTTGTGTGTATTTGTAGTCTTCTTTCTTTCTGGTGATAGGAGTTGTTAATATTTATAACATCTGTTGTAAATACCCAGGGAAATTCTTATGATTCCCTGAGGAGAAAGAGAAAAAAGGGAAATAACATGTTTTCCCCCAAAAGGCAGAATTGCTGCTGCAGACAGCTGGCTAAAATTATTCCCACAGTCTTCTGAAGAACTGTCAGTCCCAAGATGACACCCAGCACCTGATCCAAATGTGACGTAGTTCCAGGTTGAGTGGCTTACTTCAGATTTCCTTAAAACAAGAAATTCCCAATTGTGAAGTCTAGACTTCTTTGACAATAATTACTTTTTTATTTTTATTTTTTGGTCCTATAGTCCTTCCTAGTATGGTGAAAAGATTAATACATTGTGGTTTTCATTCTTTTATGTAATCAAAGTTTAAGGACAGACCTAATAGTCTCTGTCATTGCAGGCTACATTTGCTGAAACAGTATGCCAGAAGGTAATAATAAATGTGCTTGACAAGAACAACAAAGGTCTCCCTAGTGCACAAATTCACGTTCATGTGAAGCAGCAGAGGTAACAGAGTTGATGGTGGAGCTCAGGATAATACTGACAATATAGATGTAGCACATTAACTTAAGTAAAGAAAAGCGTTACAGAGTTCTGAATGTACCTTTGAAGAAAATTGAGAACTACTAGGCTCATATGTCAGATCAGGTGCAGCAGGACTTTTATCTGGTTTTGCTGTACACAATGGGAGGAAAGATGCTACAGTTAAGAAAAAAATTAAAAATCAATGCAAGAAGCAGCAGCCTTATTTATTATACTCCAGGCAGGCTGGTGGATGATGATGATGACATAACAGATTAAATGTTTTCAGTTATTTCACTATGCCTGTGAGCAGGTGTCTAGAGCTTTCATTTTGCTTGTTCTACTGGATCTAGATTGTACATAAACCATAACACTGAAGCTAATACTGAGGCATTAACCATTAATTAAATTGTTAGCCAAAGCTACAAAAAAAATAGAAAATTAAAAAAAAAGGCACACAATTTAGTTGGCCTAGTACCAAAACTTCATACAAGTATTGCATTAATAATGGAGTACTGAAATTTCAGCAGTGAATAGAGAAAACATACAAAAGAAAAGAAAGCACAAAAGAATAACCATTCTCTTTCTTATATCAAGAAAGATTCAGATACAGCATTTACTAACTTGCCAATGAGAAAAACAACCACTGAACAGATGTATTTCTTTTCTGTGAGTAGATGTCTGATCTAATGGCCTGAGAACTAGAAAACAGTACATGTAAAACTGAGTGAAAGAAAAGAGCATGATCCTGCTCACATTTAGAATAAGGCAAAACAAAATAGCTCTTCTGACATCTATAAAATTATATAGTATAAAACAGAATGTAAAGAATTGTTACCCAATAGCCAAAGCTATGCAAAACAAATATTAACATACCAACATATTTCATGTAAATAACCTGCAATTAGTAGTTTTATGGTATCTTAACAAATGTGACCCTATCCTCTGGAATTATTTCCATTATTTGAAGTGTTTCATAAAGCAGTTTTTATTATTTTCATGTTTTGGATTTTAAACCACTCTTGAATTTATGGCATACATTGATATGGATTACAAACTAGTTTTTCAATGCAGTTAATATTGCAACACTAGGGACTCCCTAATATTCTGCAAAATAGTTGGTCTTTAATACTTTCCAGTTTAAGTTTCTGTAATTATGCTGTGAAATTGTTGCAAATATATTCTCTGCACAGAAATTTTTCTCTATCCAGGCTGAAAGACATACAAGAGAATTTGCTATAAAGCCTTGGGAGAGGAAGATACAGACATCCCTGACCTTGGAAGAGTTAACCACACTCCAAAACAATTAAACAATTAGTGAGCTCCTTGCACCTGAAGAGCTGCCAGGTCCAATTAAATATGGGTCCCTGGCCAGGAGTAGTCATTAATAGAGGCCTTTGGGAGTCAGTAAAGCTCTCAGTCCCCTTAGAAGATAGGAGTGTTGAGGCAAGATGAGAAGGTTTGTTATTTGATTATTGCTATTGTTGTTATTAACAATAATGTTGCAGTCAATTGGAGGAATGGGGTAATAATGTTTGTACTAGTGATAAGGTTGTATAGAAAGGCATTTCTGAGCAGGTGTACTTTCTGGATGTAGATCAGAGAAACTGTAAGGCCTGTGGGAGGATACATTTTGCCTGTCAGAGCATCTCCCAGTTTGAACACAAACCTGGATTTTTCACTTTATTAATTACTGGGAAAATTATAAAAAAGTCTCTTTGAGGATTCTGAAGAGAGTGAAATGAAGTTGTTAAACCCAAGGTTGAAGACCCAAATTTTAGACATTCTCCAGGTGAAGAACCACGATGTCAGAAGCTGGCTACAGCTCAAGCAGCTTAAAAGGGAGGAAAACTGTTGTTGAAGAGTGTCTGTGAAGGGAAGTGCTTGGTCTTGTGCTCTCCAGCTACCATGAGATGTACCTTATGGTGAGTTGTCTTTCCACAAATCTATGTGTGCTAGGTGTTAAAATGAAATATTGCAATAATTATTGTGAAGGATTATGAGACACTTAGTGATTCTCTAAATGTGCAGAGATGCTGAAACAATGTGCCCAAACTATGATCTTGTACCTTCAAAGGACCGTGCGTTTAAATATATTTCCCATCCTTTCAGCAATAAGATTAGGAGTTCTGGTCTGCGGATGATTCCTTTCATGGTGTTTCTTAGTTATCAGTCTGGGCAATGATAAGACAGGAACAAACTATAACTGAGCTGTTGCATTTATGGGTAAGGCAGCACCCACCTGATTCCACTACATGCCAAATAGTAGGGAATGTAAATTTTTATTCCTGAAAACTAGGAAAATTATCAGCCTATAAGAAATTTAAGGGACTTTAAATACACTACTTGGTGGTGTGTGGGGGAGAAACACAAATTCAGGTTTCCTTGTCTTTCATTCTCAAACTGCCACTCAATTAGGTAGTAAACAGTGAGTACTTGGCTAAAACAGCACCAGGTTTTTGGCAGCTACAAAGGAGATGAAGCCAGAAGAAATGGGGTGCACTTGAGGTGAGAAGCAGCAGCCAATAACATGAATTCCTGCCATGTTAATGGGATATGAGTAATCTGAGTAGACAGAAGCAACTCCTGTTGGAGAGCTCTAATCCTAGAAAGTAGGAAACAATTTGCCAAAAAATGTGTGACAAGTGCCTGAAAGATTATAAACAAACTTATGTTATACAATCCCTGTACTCCTTATTCTCTTCATACTTTTAACCTAGTAAAAGGATAAAACAAAACAAAAAGCTGACTGCATATTGGAGATGCTTAGGGGTTTGGCTTTTTTTATTTGCAAGATCAGTCTTCCTAGTTTTCGAGAGCAACACATTGGTCTTAATGTAAATGAATGAAATTCAAAATAATATTGCTGTCCTGTACCAGAAATAAATAAAGATATTCTATGTGTGAAGCACAGTTCTTTTCATGCAACACTTTATTAAAAAGGAGTTGTGTCCATCAAAAATGAATAGTAATGCCTGTAGTTTGGGGCTGAATTCTGCCTGAGCTTTGGATTTTGACATACTAAAATACTGCTGCAGTCTTGAACTACATCTAGTCCTTTTCCACCTCTCTACGCTCTTTCTGACTGTTGTAAGAAATCAGGGAAGTTGCTTGATAATGTTATTATAAAGGTGAGATATTGGATATGTTTCTATCAGCTTTTTATTAATGACTACTAGTGATCCATGTTCTGGTGCTGTATTGTTGACAGTTATCCAAAAGTGATGCTAGTTTGTGTAAAGGAACAACAAAAAGAATTAGTATAGCAGAAAAGTCATGAGAAATTTGTAAGGGGCTGGGAGGTCAAACTTAATTCTGGTTGCTTCCACATGGCTTCCCACTGCGTAGGCTGCTGTGAGAAATGTTCCAAGAAGGATGAAGTCTGGGACAAAATAGAATACTGTATGTGTAGTATGCACAAGTCTTGCCATGCGTATGCAAGGCTTCAGATTGGAATACAGATAGGAAACAGCTGGCCCATATGGCACGACTAACGTTTGGTATCTGCTTTGCAAAAGCTAATAGACCAAAAATGTCAGTGTAAAATGATTGTCCTATCCTGTGCACAAAGCTTGTGATGCTGATTTCTTAATAACAAAACACATATTTTATGGTACGGATTTTGGAAATGAGTAATTTATACTTTTAGGCACTGAAATCCTTGAGAAGAAATAGGGAAAACTAAAAGAAAACAGTTTGCTTTTGTGAAGAACTATTAGCCTAGAAGCTTTGTTATTTGGAAAAGATTCTATAAAGATGTTAAGAAAGGCTTCCATGGTTTTTCATCTCTTGTTTGAAGATACAGCTTGCTTAATTTACACAAGGCTGCTCAAACTTCTTACATCCAGAGCAAGTCTAGCTCATTTTAGATCATAACGTGTTAGAACTGCTAGCTTCTTGTAATAGTTGATCAGAAATACTGTGCAAACCATCCTGTTTAACAACTATTTTGAAAATAATGTTGCTAACACAAGCACTTAATGTTCATTTTCAAATAGACACTAATTTGAAAGCCAAAGGATTTATGTGCAAAATGTATTATTTGTGTACAAGACAAATAACTCTGGAGTTGAGAAGCAATAAATATTCCTTTATTGAGTTCATTTTAGCAACAGGTTGTTAAAAACACTTTTCTCAGAGACTATCTTACTTTCTGAACAAGAGCATTGTCCCTTCTGCGTATGGTATCTGGCTTGGCAGCACCTTAGCTTGGCTAGATGATATGACAAGAGAAAATTAAATACAGGCTGTTTTTCATTAATTGGCTTAGATCTTTCTAAGGTGTGTTTCTTGGTTTACGGAAACCTAGAAGAAGCAGGATGAAGTAAGATTCTTTTGTTTGCCTACCTTCTGATTAATTTGACAGAATAATTAGGAAATTAAGTTAAGCTCGTTGCCATTTCAGACTTAGCCCTTATTGCTCAGCAGCAGGTTATGGGAAGGAAGTTCTAAGAAAATTGTAGGGATGTGAGAAACACAGGTGACTATGCAATAAATAGCTTTCTGAATTTTAGGAGAAAATAGCATTGAAGAGAAGAAATAAGTGTATTATATATACACACAATATAGCTGTTTGGGACACGGGAATACTCTATTTGTTTCATGCTGTATATGAATTCTCTAAAGGTAATTCTTTGTCTTGCATTATACTGACAAAGAGCAAAAGCATGTTATCCCGTAATGCAATGAATGAAATAAGCTTTCTAGTGTGAAACCAGACGTCACGTGTCTCCTAATGTCAAATCTGTCTCAGCTTTCACTTTTCTGCCATGTCCCAGTTGCTGTTCATAAAGATACTAGTGAAGTGCAATTTTATTTTACTTTTTAAGCCCATTTAAAATTTTTTTTTCTTGAAGTGACTTGTGTACATGCCCTCCAGAAAGCACAGATAAAATTTTAGAGTTTGCAGCTAATAAGTGTGGTGATACTGGGAGGCGGAGGGAAGATGATTCCACTCTAGCAAATGTTGTTTTCTCAATCTCAAAATCCACCTGTGTGCATGCTGTGAATTATACAGAATATATCTTGCCCAGGTCTTGTGAACTTAATCAATAAAGCCCTTTCATCTCCTGTGCTGTCAAACAATGACAGTCCTCCGTGCATGACCGTTCCTTTGGCACAGTATGATGCTGCAGTCCTGGGAAGTACAAGCCATCTTTCTTCTGACACTAACTACCCACTTTAGTATTATCTGAATATTATGATGTCCTAGGAGATTTCAAGCTGTAAATATGGCTCCTGTTACACGGCTATGTATCTGACAGAAGACTAAAACCAGTTAACTCTATGGAGTATTTTCTAGAAGAAAAAAAAAACCCAGAGTAAAATAGGAAACCTGTAGCTCATTTTATAGGTGAAATTATTTGATAAACAGGACAGACTTTGTAAAATAGTTCAGTGTGTATGTGTGTTTTAAGATCTAGCTTATAGCAGGGTTAAAAACTATTTGCAAACTTCAGAGTTTTATTAATGTCACTCAAAGTCAATTCTTCTCCAGTTCTGAGGGAGAAACTTAAATAGAATAATTAGAATCTCCTGAACTTCAACTCACTGATAGCTACCTCAGAGGGAAGGAGAAATTGGTAGTACATACAAATGGCTTACAGATACTTTTTTACTACTCACATGACTTTTCTACCGCTTCAGAGATGTTATGTGTTCAGAACAGAAGTTTTATAAATGCTTCAAAAACTGGTTGAATTCTAGTCTTGGTCTTTTTAAAGTTGTTAGTTAAGCCTTTTTCTATCGTGAACTGTGGTTATGTGGGTCTTTGGGTTTTGTTTTATTTTTCTTCTTAAATTCATTTAAAAATAGTTTCCAACGAAATGCGGAGGGTTCAAGCACAAATAATATAAAAAGTAGTGTTTCTACTTCATGCATCCTACTTTAAATGTTAATAGGTTAGAGTTAAGAATTAAGTTTCACAGCTTTAAAAATGCGCTGCTAAGGAAGTTTCTAAGAGGGACTTTCAGAAGTGTGTTGCGGGAATCTTGCCACTCGATGGCACTGTTCTGCTTTCTTCGAGGCTCTTCACAGCATCGTCAACTCAGCTATTGGACTGGTTCCATGCCAGTGACAATACTGGAGTTACTTTGAAGAGGTCTGCAACATATAAGAAAGGTGGGAACAGGTAAATCTGTTCAGGAGGAGATGAAAGGTATTTCCTATTCGTTCTTCCTCCCCTTCTCACCTTGTGAAGAATCAGGAGTTGTTACTGTTTCATCCTGTGATACGAAACAACCCTGTCCCTGCTCCTTGCCAAAGCAAAAGTATAGGTCTCCCATCTGAAAGGGGAAAAAAAGTGAGACTGTGACACACATTCTGCTATTTCTTACACTTTAAATATAATTGAAGTGACTTCTCATCTGAGTACTGTTAGAGAAAAGGCCTTAGCATTAAACCAAATATGCATCAGCTTTTCTATTTCTGAAGATATTTGAGCATCTCTTTGTTAAATAACAGTGCTTGTAAACAAATATGTTCTTAGAGTTTGGCCTATTTAATCAACCTAATCATATTGAGAGGGGAAAGCTGTGAAGAGAAACTGGGGAGGGGAGCAAAGGTCTAATAGCTCCCAGGTGATTATTTTTTTTCAAGCTTTCACACTTAAACACTCCATCTAGTAATTCAATACAAGCCTTGAGCCTTCATTAAGGAAACATAACCTAGAGCATTGAACTTTCTATGTTCATGTTTTCTTTAAAACTGATACTTTTTCTTTTTTTTTTTTTTTTCTGGCCACCTCTGTATTTTTTTGAATGGTTATACTCTTGTCAGTCAAGAAATACTGACTCTTCTGATGTTTTTTCATTTTTCAGGGTCTTAATGGAATAAGATGTATATAATATCACTTGATCAGAATGATGTCTGATATAAGATGGTGTGATTTGCCAAACTAAATAGTTATGTTATTTTTGAGGGGGTTTTTGAGTGCAATATTTTTGTTTTGCAAAAAAATGTTTTTCTGCAATGAATCCCAACTGTAATATAGGAGTATCTTGAAAATATTTGTTTCCATCTTGTACAGTCAAGTCATATGTTTATACCTGTATCTACTGAAAGTGTTGTTGAAATAGACTTCAGTAGAAATAATTATTTTTATTGATGTCTTGGATTGTACATATTTATATATCTAACTTACCAGCTGCCTTGTTCTCGGCAGTTAGTTATTTGTGAAGTTTCCTGAGGGTAGCGTTGGTAGTAGTAAATCTAAATATTTCTTATTTGTAAAAAGACCCATATACCTGGTAGATAATATGAAAAATGTTAATTGAAATAATCAATATTGTAAAGAACTGTGTTCTTTCTTGTCTTACAGAAGTACTTTAATGCAGCTTAGTAAGTGCCTGTCAGCTGAGCTGTGGCAACTCACTCTGAATGCTCCTAGATCACTCAGCCTGCAAAATATGGCACATTACCTTAGTGTCCTACTACTGTATTTAACAGTAAGAGGTGGAAAAGAGCATGCATGTAACTAGTTACTGGAGCTTAGAAGGTTATCTCTTCACTATTGCAATATGTACAGTTTGAACTGAAAGGAATTCAGTTGTGTGTTTGTCCAAATTGCAAATTGTTTTCTGCGTTATTTGGTGGTAAAATAGGAGTCTTGAGACTTTTGATAGCTTCAAAAACTATGAAGTTAGAAGTTTAACTTGAGGACAAGAAGGCAACAGGAATGGTGATTTCTTGTATCATCAGCATAAGATGACAATGATGACAGATGATTTCCAGACATCTTCTGTACAACTTCACAGGAATACCTTTTCAACCCAACTATCTTTTTTTTTTTTTTTTTTTACTAGAGCAGGGAAATACAGGTACAAACATCACTTAAAATTCAGCTAAACCTTGCCTGACAAAGCTGCTCTGCAAAAGCTTTAGTCTGGGACCATCCATGCTTTGCCACTTTGAGAGAAGTGTTGTGGTAGAATTATTTGAAGAAGAAAGAATACCTGCATTTGGAATATCTTTTAACAGCACTCGTCCTCAAATTCTTCGAGTAAATCTTAGAAGTATTTCAAGAATTTAAAGTTTAATAATCAGATAGTACAGGGACAAACAGTCATGAACACTGTTGCTCGTAGATTATTAAACTTGGCTTTAAAGGATTTCTATGCCGTATAAGCATGGTTTGACTGTCAACGCAAATTTCCCTTTGGATATTTAATTTCTGCTCAAACTACTTTCTTCTTATTTCCTAATCTAGAGCACTTAGTTTCCAATTTAGTAATTAGATAAAAATATTTATCATGAGTGTTTGTTTGATTTATTGTTGTTGCTCTTTCTGATCCAGTACCTAATATGACTGGGAATGACTTGGGCTGCCACTGTGTAATGGACAGTGTGTAATAAGCATGTGCTCTGACACTTAAGGGGAGTGAACATAGGAATATTTGGAAGATGGCAGTTGACCTTTTAACCACAATAGATGAGGAAAAAATACTCCATTATAGTTACAGCTTTTATTTCCAGGATAACTTACTGAAAGAGTAGGAAGGTCAAGAGGAAAGGATATGCAATAAAAAATGGATGTCTAGGTACATGCCCACCTATGTAGGTACATATGATAGGAGTTCTAGGAGAGAAAGACAAATTCACTCCTAAGATTAATATATCTTGAATCACAAAACTGTGTTGCCATAACAGCCAAGCTGGTCTTGCATGGAGGCACTAATCTTACTTTGTCCTGGTTTCAGCTGCTCTAGGAGGGAAATTTGTCACATCCATATTAGGATATGATTAGTCTTGTATCATTAAGGTATTAGTGCTAAACAAACTGCATGTTAGTGCTGATAATTTATGACGAACTTTGAATGTTACATAATGTCTTACTTTAAAAAGGAAAAGTATGTTCAACAGCAAAGTTTTGAATTCAAGCAGTAAACAAACATGATTTCGTTACACCCTTTGGCAGCTGAGGCAAAGTGATACAGTCAATTCTGCCTTACATGCCCCAAGTCATGTGTTGTTTGTGACTCATTTCATTTCTACAACTGCTTCTATTGTTCTGCAGAGCACAACAGTATGAAGGGATGTCAATTGAAAGGCAAGAAACAAATACTGCATTGTTAGAAGAAAAAAATCCATTCTTAAGTCATTCATGACTTTGTCTTTTATCATCTCTCTAAAGACTATGATAAGAGCTGCTTCTCTTGTTTCTGGTGTAGATGGAAAATAAACCCTTGTATTTTTACTTTGGTTATAACCATTTGCATTTTAACTCAAACTTTAGTTAGTGGAAACTGCAGGTAAAAGTTCTTAAGGGAGGGGAGTTGTGTCATGATTACATATGCACAATTAGCAGCTTCTGTCTTCCCATGAAAGCACTACTAATGGAATGAAAGAATAAAGTGACTATATGAAAAAGGACTTTCTTGCCCAGTACCTATTGTACTTCAGTATGGTGCTTGAAAGGAAAAAATCACATCTCTGACTTCCACTAAGTGTTCTACAGCATTGACCAGAAAAAAGAAGCTTGGGGGAGTGGGGCAGATGGTAAGGACAACTTGATTTAAGTAGTCCTTCAGAATTTGTTAAATATATATTTTTCCAAATAATTTGCTGGAACAGTACTAATTGCTTGCTTGCCTGTTATTTATCACTTGCAGAATTGCTGATGTTGGTTCAATGTCACTGGTTGTAGTTGGCTGGCAAAGCATGGTTAAGTTGGTGTTCAAATAACAAACCTGCCTACCCGATATCAAGAGATTAGCAGAATCAGAACATTTTGTGCATTGCTAACGTTAATGTATGAGAGATGCAAAGCTGCCGTAGATTTTGCAGTGGTGACTGTTTCCAATAGCTGTAGATAAATGCTGTAAAAGTGGATGCTGTAAAAATGACCACTGTGCAATTGAAAGTAACTCATACAATACTTACAGCAGTCAGGATCTATTTCTGGCAGCTGTAGTGTAAGGTAATGTCTACCATTTACTCCAGTTATTCTTATCTGTAAGGTGTCAGTGGGTGTCTTGGAAATGCTCTTTGCATCCTGACATAACAAATAGTGATTGCAGAGTCCTGGCTAAGCACTGGGTATCATTTTTGCTTTCCATTACACACGGGACTGGAAGATTTAAGCTGTTCTATGGAAATTCAGATAAGGAGCCATGGTATGACTGGGCATAAGGATAAAGTAATCTTGGTTTTGTTCTTAAACCCTATCTAAACATTTTAAGAGGATATTTTAATATCTCAGCACATGTGTGTATATATATATGTGTGTGTGCGCGCGCGCGCTGCTGGAGACTGTCCCAGTTGGTTTGACAATTGTTGTTACAACTTGTAGAGATTTTAATTTTTAATTCAGTTTTCTTGAGTGTCTTTCCAAGGTGCTTAATAACTTTAATATAAAGCAGTTAATGGTTGACTACCTTCTCATAACAAACTGGTAGATATATATTTAAAACTCTGCTGGAAAATAATATTACCCAGCTGGAATTATAAAAGATATTGGTAAAAGAATGGGCTATTTCTTGTATCTTCCATGACTGACACTTGAGAGGGAAGCTGATGGGATGAAAGAAGTGCTAACAAAATATAAAAATATTTTATGTGGGAATATTCTGTTTTATGAAGACCTGAACAACTTGTCCTTATTAAGTTGCACTCCAATATGCATGTTTTTAATACCCAATGTCACTATAAATTTATATCCTTGAATTGCCAAATAAAAGTAATGCAAGATGGATATTTGGCAGGATGCTTATAACAAGGTTTAAGCCTCATAAAAAATCACAACAAATAACAACAGTTGAGTCTTCTCAAACATTACTGTTGAAAATGTTTTTTGCATTTCTCTTCTGAACAAGTTCATCTCCTTTTCCAGGGTTACATTTTTGCTGTAACTGTATACTTGGAAAGATTCAGAACAGCTATCTTAAAAAATATTTACCTTAAATACTGCTGCCAAGGACCTAAACTTTAAGACACGTTAACAGCATTAATTGATATTTTACTAGTTTGTTGTGACTCTTCTAAAGCTTTAGAAAAATTCAGATTCCTTATCTTACATGGCAAGGTGTTTGTCTAAAAAGAAACATCACATACTTGATGATCTATTCAGTCTTGGGTTCACAAAAGATATATTCTGATTAGATTGCAAGATATTTTCTAGAAAGAACAGATAGAATACAGTGTTCTGGGATAGAAGCTAAAACAGACCTGAGAGTGTCATCACAAGGGACTTACGAAACACTGAAAAATTCTTTCCACTCCAGCATGTAATTATAGTGTATTTTTCTTCTATGAAAACTGAGTAATAACTTCATATTTCCCCTTCTGCTTCAGAATCCTGTAACACAGGATATCACTTGTGTGTTGATATGTTTAAACTTTGTTTCTGACACTTGAAAATTGAGTTGTGGAAAAACTGCTGAAATCTAGGCATGAGCTGGATGTGTAAATACCATCTGGTAGGAACAACTCCCTTGAGTAGAGGAAGCACTGTACAGAGTTATGTGAAAATAAATTTGGAATAAATAGTACAGTAAGTAACAATATAGCCGAATGGACAAAATCCAGATGTTTATTTGCAACATAAATCTGCAAGTGGTTTATAGTTAGAATATGCAGGCCAAATACACGTGGAAAAAAACTTATTACAGTCCTTGTCACTAAATAAAATGTCTCCTTTCTACACATCCACTTGTATTCTTTATCTTGCTTGCTTCATCTGTTGTCTTGGTCTTCTTAAGTTACAAGATGTCACATTACTGCAGAGTTCATCACTTAGCACCTCAAATTGTGACTTTTAAAAAATAAATATAACAATTCTTCTCTGCACTGTTATGAAATGACTGAATTCTAGAGTCAATAAATAATTGAAAGAGAGAGGGAGGTGGCAAGGGAGGAGGAGAAAACACCAGTCCTGCTCTTTCTAGCCCCAAGCCTGGTTTCTTAGGATATGTTTCCTTTCTTTAAGGTGCTACTGTATGTTCTGCCCTATAAGCACTTTGCAGCTCTGGCACTGGATCAAATCTGCCTGGATGTTTCAGAGCTTTCATATCTTTCCATGTGAAGGCCCAGAGCTACTCTTCAGCCTCTTGATACATACAGCTTTCCTGGCAGTGGATTTATGTAGATAAATGGTTTGAACTTCAGAATTTGTGAATTTCCCTGTAGTGCCATGTTCCCATAAATATGGGAATTCAGGACTTCTCTACTTAAAAATAGGCAAACAAAAAAACCCAAACCCACCGAAACACCTACCCAAGCTCAAAAACTCAATACAAACAACTACTTTGATACTTAGTTTGAAAATAAGATAGGAAGTATGAATGCAAAAGACCTGCAATTAAACTTTTTTCTTCATTATAGGTTTGGTATAGTATCATAAAGTAACACTGATATCAGATCAACCCTATTTCAGAAAAAAAGTCCAGGACAGTTTTAAAACAATAAATGAATTAAAAAAAAAAATAAAAATAAAAATTAAATTCCCATGTCTACAAGGAAGTGGGAGTGGAGGGGAAAATGGGGGGAAAATAAAGACAATAAATGAATGCTCAGCTTAATGTAATTCCTGTTGTTTGAGATGCAAGCTTTCATTATGTAACTTTTCTCTTTAAGGGTATATTCCTCCCCTCCCATTGTTTTTTTTCTATGGTTTTTCTCAGAAACACCAAGCTGATATGTAACTTCAAAAATAAATAGAAAGTTTTGAGATTGGACTTAAATGTATTATAAACTTCTGCTATTTTTCCCCTCCTTCAAAATCAGAGAGAGAGGTGATAGCTTGTCACATGTCTTTACTAGAATAATATGCTATCTCACTACTGATTGAAGTAACTGCTTTCTGGAATATTTGTTCATTTTAACTTTAAAAGAAAATGTTATGAAAACCCATTGATGTTCTGTCTTGACCAGTGAGAGTATGTTTTGTGTGAAGAACTTTTAAGGCTTGATCTTCAGTCTTATAATCTAAGTAGGGAATAAACTAGTTCCCAGTCCTTTATTTTCCTCTTGTAAGGGTAAATTGTAAATTCTCCCTACTGCATGTTTGTTGGTTTCAAAATAGTTATACCAATCCTTGCCTTGAACAGCTTTGATATCAAAACCTTAAAAGGACAACTTGGTGTTGTAACGTGATAAATAGCTTAACAAAATAGTATTTTATGTCTTCAAGACTTCTGTACAAACTCTATTTCAATCATTCTTCAATCATCTCTCCTTTCTGGGAAAGTGAGCATTATGCCACTTTTACCACAGAAGCTGCTGGACATGATCTGCTCATATCAACCAAAATGATGCTGTTTCCTAAACATCGTCTTTATTTTTAAGTAATTACTGGAATTTTTTGTTCTACCACATCCACTTCAAAATAGATGTGAATTCTACATCTTAAGGATACTTTGCTCACTGGTTTCTATCAACAGATTGTTTTTGTCCAGTCTTGCATCAGGTACCATTAAGAACAGTATCTTGGCACACTTCTAAGAAATAATGAATGTTCTGCAGAAGCAATTGTCTAGTGATTTATAACTCTCCCTAATCTGTGGTAAACTTAATTTGAAGTTACTATTTCTGGAAAACTTCAACCTACTCACTCCTGTCATTTTGGCTCTTCAGCCTAGTACATGGGAGAGTATGTAGTGAACACCTATTCTGCAAAAACTGTAAGACAGGCTTTGAAAACACAGTGGCAGTTTATGGAGACAAGCCTCCTTAATGTAGGCTATTTACCTAAGAGCAATAGTCATTGGTACAGCCATGGTATTTAGGTTGAGCTTTGTGTTTAACAAACAGATATTTGATAATAAATCAAGTAAGAAATGTAACACACTTTTTTTTGTGAATCTTCTACAGTTCTACTAGCAACCTGGGGGGAGGTGGGGAGAGAGGAACTTGTCCACTTCAATGAAACCCTAAGTGTCCTCTGTGCTGTGATGGTAAAGCAGTTCTGAAGTACAGTTGTGGAATCTTAGGAAATGATAGGTTGGAAGTGATTTCTGGAGCTACTGGCTACAAGCTCCTTCTCAAAGAAAGGCTGTTTTCAATGGTAGATCGCATATTTCCAGTTGTCTTGCAAACCTTCAGGGGTAAAGAATCCACAGCTTACCTGGACCCTTGCTTCAGTGTTTAGCTGCTTTTATTATTTAGCTGGTTTTCTTTATAACCAACATAATTTCTCTTGTTGCTATTGTGACTGTCACCTTGATCTTTTGCTTCTCTTGTCTGAGCATTCTTGTAACATCCTCTGTATCTCTCCTCTTAGATAAACAGTTTCTCCTTAGCCATTTCTTTTCTAGTCTAAATGAGCTCAGTTCCCTCATCCTCTTCTCACGCTTCATATGTTTCAGATCTCATCTTAGTGACCTATCAAGGAACTTTCCTGTTTGCCAGCATTTCTGCTGATGAAATCTGGACAGGCCAAAACACAGCAGAATATATTTTAGATACAGCCTCTCCAGTGTCATCTGGTGAGGATTAAGTCATTCCCTTGGTCTATTGGCAGTTCTCTTTCTTTGCAGACCACTAAACACTTAGATGCTCAAGTCTGTGGGGCCAGATATGATCTGGTGCTGAGGGAGATGGTGGAAGTGCTCATCAAGCCACTTTCAGCAGCCCTGGCTAACCAGGGAGGTTCCAGTTGACTGGAGGTTGGCAAATGTGATGCCCATCTACAGGAAGGGATGGAAGGAGGATCCAGGGAAATACAGACCTGTCAGTCTGACCTGAGTCCCAGGGGAGGTTAAGGAACAGATCACCTTGAGTGCCATCACATGACATGTGCAAGACAACCAGGCAAACAAGCTCAGTCAGCATGGATTTATGAAAGGAAGGTCCTTCTTGACTAACCTGATCTCCTTCTAGGATGAGGTGACCTTCCTAGTAGATGAGGGAAAGGCTGTGGATATTGTATACTTGGTCTTTAGTAAAACCTTTGACACTGGTTCTTAAGCATTCTCCAGCAGAAACTGTCTGCTCGTGGCATGAATGAGTGTACACCTTGCTGGATGAAAAAGTTTCTGGATGGCTGGAGAAAACGAGGCTCAGGGTAGTTGTTCTCGCTCTTCAAAACTAGCTGAAAAAAGGTTACACTGAGGTGGGTTAAGTTTCTTCTCCCAGCTAACAAGCAATAGGACAAGAAGAAATGGCCTCAGGTTGCACTAGGGAAGGTTTAGGTTGGGTATTAGGAAAAATTTCTTCACAGAAAGGCTTGTAAAGCCCTGGAACAGGCTGCCCAGGGAAGTGGTGGAGTCACCATCCCTGAATGTATTTGAAATATGTGTAGATGTGGTGCTTAGGGACAAAGTATAGTGGTGGTCTTGGCAGTACTGGGTTAACAGTTGAACTTTATGATTTTAAAGCTCTCTTCCAACCTAAATAATTCCATGGTTCTAAAAAGGCTCACTACTGATTTGTTCACATTGCTTTCCACCAGGATCCTTGATAAAAGTACTTCTAAGGCCAGTGTCATCTCCAGTGAGAGTCACTTGTAAGCAGCTATTAAACCAAACTGCTGGCTGCTCATGCAAGTCATTCAGGCTATTTTCAAGAGGCAGATAAAGTCTGAAGAAGAGTTTTTCTGCAATGTGTCATGCCAGCAAGTTATACTTCTGAAAAGTCTACTTTCACTACAGTCATTATACTAATTAACCCAGTTCAGTTACTCTGTGATCCCTGGTTCTTTTTCTGGTCTACTTCTTTACATGTTCTATCTTAGATAAGATCCACAGTGTGTGGTTTTGTTTGTTGTTTTTCTCGGTTTGGGTTTTTTGTTGGTTTGGCTTTGGTTTTTTTTGTTTGTTTAAAAAAACACCACCACCAAAAGCCCAGCAAAAACCCCTAAAACATACCACCACTTGTTACAACTCTGTCAGCCTTTGCATTGTCTGCACATTGTGTAAATGTTTATATTTTCTTATCTTACTGCTATGTGAAATATTGCTATAGCATACTAGATAAATACTGGTTTACTAATTAAGGTTAATTTTAATGCATCATAACTAAATTTAAGGATTTAATATTCTCTGTTGATCTTCTATGGCTTAATTCAGTTGGCTCCCACAGCCCTCAGAATAACTGTGAAATTAACATTTTTAAGATATTTTATGAGTGCATCATGATATGAACATAAGAAAATTCCCAAATAAGCATGGGAAGAAAAGGCGGGGGGAGGTAGTGGTGGGAAGGGGTGGGGAGAAAGAACAACAAAATAGTCTTTAAATATTGGTCTTAATTCTGGTTTTGGCTACATTCATTTTCACAGAAACTAGGAGAGAAAAAAAAAATCCCCTTCTCAAAGGTCACTAAGAAAGATTTGAGATGGAAGTCATGGGAAACAGGAAACTTGGGGAATGTTACAGTATTTTGATATCAGTCTATGAATATCAAAGTGAAAGTATTTATAATCAGTTTAGTTATTCATGAGAAATGCAGTAACTTCGGCAGTATCAAGAGTTATGAAGAACACTTTTCAGTGTTTTTGAAGCATGATAACAAAACTTTAGTCCATTCTTCTGCCATGTGGCCATGGGTTTTAATTTATTTCATGAGATAATTATTTTATTTACCCGTGTCTCAGAGTTGGGTTTTTTTGGAGGTTTGTTTGTGGCTTTGATTTGGTTTAGTTTCTGGGTTTATATGTTTGGGGGGGAGAGAGCAGGTGGATGGGGATTCCTTGTGGGTTTTGATGAGGGTTTTGAGTTTAAGAACAAGTACTCTAACACAGCGTGATTGATAAAATCTTGGACATGTTCAAATAAGTGATGAAACCATTACACTGAGGAGGGCTTTATGATTTTATCCAATAATTAGAGTTCTTCATCCTTGGTTATACCGCCTACAGGCATGTGAAAAATTGAGCTTGATTTCAGGAAGGAAGATTGGCTCAACTGAGTTTAATCCCAGTCTGTTCATCTTCCCATGAAATGTCAGAAGTCTCTTTCCTCCTACTCCTGTCACCTCAACAGGACCTGGACTTCTGCAACATGCTGTATGTCTAAAACCCAAGCTACTCCACCTAGGTTTTTGTGATAATCACTGAGGAAATGTAAATGGGGAAAACAATAGCCTGAGGACAATCATGCTTTTCCTCCCCAAAACTGGTCCTACAGCAGGAGTAACTTTATAGTTCTGTCTGGGCAGGGATAATCTTTGAAATACACATTTTAAACCAATTTGAGTTAGGAGCTTTTCCCACCTTCTTCATGAAGAATGAAGCTGTATATAAAATCAGACAGACAAAGAATAAAAAAAAAATAGTGAACGTGTTGTTTGAAATTGAGCTTTCTGTCCAGCAGAGTCTTGAGAATTTCAAGGATGGAGACTGTGCATTATCGTTGGGCAATTTGCTCCAGTGTTTCATCACCCTCTTGGTTCTTAACTCCAGCTTGAACCTCCCAAACCTCAATTTTTGGCTATGACACATCATTTTTACTACCTTCAGTGTTTCATGCCTGCAAAAATTCTTAATGCCTATGCTGGTCAGTACAGGTGAGGGGCAAAACATAAACCTAGGTTCTCATACTGCCCTAACTAGATCTTTTGAACTGGAGTCTCCACTACTAACTGTTTTAACATCCAGACATGAAACATTCTGAAGCAAGTTTGTTCTTTCTAATAACATTGGGTTTTGTGTAAAATAATTACGTAATAATTTAATATGTAGAAATTTATTTCTCCTTATCTGAGCCTGGCAGTTTTCAGCTGGGTTCTGGTTCATGTCCTGATGAATAATTAACTTCATAAAATTAAAAAAAAATAGAATAAGTCAACACAACAGATTTAGAATTACCCTATACTTTACTACCTTATTCACCAGCATGTACTGTGTGAGATAGAGTAGTGAGGATGCTTTCCTGGAAGTTGCTTTAGCAGCATTTTGAGTGTGATTGTTGTTCTCCTTAGTGCCATGAGAAACAAAGCAGTTTTCTGTGTTGAAGTGTTAAATTATATAATCAAACACCTCTAGTATAACTAAATGTCACTATTGTGTGAATAACATAAGTAACTTAACCAGCCAAATTCAGACTTCTGAATAAATAAGTGAAGACATTTTTCACTCTTCAATATTTTATCTAATTCATTATTCCTTGGTGATCCTTAACATAGAGCAGTATTTCACTTATTTAACAGTGTGAAACCTAACATGCTTTTCTTTGTCTTGATAAGAAAGGAAAATATCCACAGTAATTGATGCTTAAAAGAAGAAAAGATGTCCTCTTCATTTTTAAAAAATGCTAAACCATATTGCACCTTTTAATTAAGCATGGGGAAAGCTGTTTTGAATGTCCTGTAATGTCACAGGAGGCTAAATTCCTTTGTAGAA
This sequence comes from Actenoides hombroni, assembly GCA_024336885.1. Classification (NCBI taxonomy): domain Eukaryota; kingdom Metazoa; phylum Chordata; class Aves; order Coraciiformes; family Alcedinidae; genus Actenoides; species Actenoides hombroni. Next base: position 2,991,286 of record WUAM01000260.1, on the reverse strand, counting down.
AGAAGTCTCATTAAAGTGTATTGGGTTGCTGCCATTTCAGTGCCTAGTTTTCAGAAGAGAAGAGATGTAATTATTTTTGCTTGCAGTATAAACAGTACATCAGAGAAATGCTCTTGGTGCTGGCAAGAATTGATTCTGCTGTAGAAGTACTGCACGTGATCTGAAGAGGAAGCACTGCCCACACATAAAGGGCAAGGAGGTTAGATGTAACTATTTAGTCAAAGAAAAAAACAGGGGATCCTCGGAAACAATGCATGAGAATTACTTCATCTGCTGTAAACAAACATCCTAGCAACAGGATTGCATTAAGAATCCTATTGACGTAAACACTATAACACTTAAGCTTAAAACCTGTGTGCTTAGTAAAAGTTTGGAAAGCAGTTTGTTCAATGTGTTAAATAATACACTAGTACAGTGATGCATCTCCAGAAAATCTGTAGAAAGCAAATGAGGTCTTTTTCTTGAAGTTTTGAAGAACCTTAGGCTGGCACTAGCTCAACTGGAAAACGTATGAGCTTTTGCTAACCTTCTCGTAGCAGGTTATAGAACTTTTTCTCACTGCAGCCTTTTTTTTCATAAATTAAGCTCATCACAGAAGCAGAGAGCAGTAATGTTTAAATATATATATATATTCAGAAGACTGCAATGCCTTAAAGGAGCAAATATGCACAGGGGTATTTATTAACTGTTTCCATGTGTAATACAGTTTGATGTTTTCCAGTCCCCTTATAGTGTATAGATCCAATCTCTACTTTTTTTTCATTATCTTCTTCCCTAAAATTATACAACTTTCAAAAGTTACTGGTTTAATGGGAAACATGTTTACTGTAGATGTGTTAATCTAGCCTTTCCAGACTTTATTAGTTAGCCTAGGCATCCTATATAGCCAAGCCTCTGCAGTGAAAATATTTTTTCAAGCTATTCATGTTATGATGTTTTTTTAAATAGACTTTCTCAAAAATACCTTTCAGTACAGTTCTTCTGTCTCTTTAGTTAGATACAGCAAGGTGACTCTGAAAAAAGCTGTCCCCAGTTCTCTCTTGACAGCTATTGTTACAAGGAAATGTGAAGCAGGCTTCTGACTAATACTAGTCATGGTTCGGGGTTGGTGTTGTTTTTTTTTTTCACTTGAGAGGTGATGAGAGGTCTGCTGTTTTCCTACTGATCAGAACAACTGACTCCACACAGAAATCTAGATATTACCAGATAAAAAAGTTATACACACCTCACATCATCAATACTATATTGAAATACAGAATTCATGGGAGCTTTATGTAGAATGTGAGTTGTCTGCATGATCTGTACTTTAGCATGGAAAAGTAAGAAAATTATCAGAGATCTTGTATGTTTTCAAGAGGTGCAAATTGAGCTCTTCTGACTGGAAGAGGGAAAGAATAGAAAACATTAATGTGAGAAGATTTATATCTTATTTGTGTTAAATGCCACTAAACTATGATTCTCCTCAGATTTGTTTCTGGCAGCTGGACTCTGTTTACAGCTTGTAGATGAAATGCAGCTTCCAATAACCAAAGTGCTTTGTCTTTCACTGAAGCATTCATTGGTTTGATGTTTTGCAGGTATTGCTAAACGCTGGTTATGGTTCTCCAACACAATACCAGTAAATCAAATCATTGTTTGCAGAAAGATGGCATTTTATAAAATTTAATTTCCTTAATCAAAGGACATTTTCCCATTTGCAAAACACCAGAATAAAAAGTGATTAGAACAGCTGTGTAGAGAACGTGTATCTGTTACTGACTAGTAACAGCTATTAAATAGCAGAAGCATAACTGCAAGTTTGGGTATCTAACAGTAGCAAAGGGGGCTGCAAGTAATCTGTTTACCTAAAAGTCAGTATCTTTGCTATTTGGTGTCACTTTTCCACAAAGTAATCTTTAAAGTAGATGAAAATGAGCTAGACAGTAATTTAATACAAGTAATGCATACACCAGAAGGTGAAATGCCATTTCAACTGTATAGTAGATCAATAAAAGAAGGTCTTAAGTAAAATTAGTCTGAATAATTAAGTTCTAAGATCTACCAAGGTGCAATTACTTCATACAAAGAGCAGAACCAAAGTACCTGGAAAAGTCTAGTATACCTTACATGTAGGTTTTGTTCTTACAGCTATGAAAACAATCTTAAATGCTCCACATTTCTATATCAAATTGGGAGAGGAACAAGGTTAATTTAGATAAATAGCCTGTATTTTTTTAGTTGTACTAAAGTGAAAGTAAAGGCTTTTGAATGGATCAAGCAAGCATACATATACAATTGAAGTGAAATTGAAATAGTAAATTAGTGTTACATTGATTTTAGGATTCTTATTAGAAGGCCAACATTCATACTTCTATTAACATAAATAATTTCTGATCAAAATAATTGTTTTGAACTTTTTTACAAGTTAAAAAAAGTATACTTGCGCTTTGCATAAAACTATTTCTGACAGCAACATTCTTTACTTCTGTATGCTCAATATGCAGAAATTTTACTGTAAACCTTGTGCAGACATGTACAGATCACAAAGCCAATACAAAATCAACTCTTCCATAGATGATTTATGATACATTTTAACCTCCTCTTAAAGCCTTAGAGGCAACCTAGAAGACTGCAGAGCCTACATCTTCACTGGTAGATACATGATTGTAATTGGAAAACCTTTTTTCCTTCAATTTAAACTCACTGCTTGTTATACTATCTGCTGTAAAGATGGGGAACATCTCTGTTCTTGCTTTTGACATAGTTAAAATGTTATCATTCTCCTCCCTCATTGCTCTTCATTCACTTTCTGCCCTTTGAGTTAAGCAAGTGTAAATTCTTCTCATTTCTCTTGGAATAAAATTGTACTCTAGATAAGCTTGTTACCTGCTATTCAGGTTATGCTCATGTTTGAACTCTGTAGGATGGTGTTTATTCTTTTGGTTTGTCTTTTGAGTAGCTCAGATTCTTGTGTGTTGTACCCCTGTTGAGACAGTTTCAAAAGAAGGTGTGGTAAGCACACAGACCACTCCATGACTTGCTGTTTAGGGCAGTTGCAATGAGTTGGGAAATGCAGATTTCATTTGAAGGGCAAGGAGCTGAATTTGTCTTCCACACCCTGGATGAATGCTGGAATTTATAAAGAAGGAAGATATGATTGTTTGTACCTGTTGTGAGGTAGCTAACAAGAAATCTGTAAGAGTGCCAGACAAATGGAGACACTTGAAGGATTTAGGGAATGGAACCTCTGTTTTCTGGCCTAATTCCAAATTTTGGAAGTACTAGCTGGCAAAATTATCAATGCTGCCATCAGTTGAACACCCATGAATATGTGCAGAAGCAAATCTGGAGGTATGTAGGGACTTTATGTTGTTGATTCCTTTAGAGGTTTTACTAATTTAGACATTAGCTAAGGCTTGCTTTTAATTTGAGTATCTAAAATATATCAAAGTCCTATTTTTAGCTTGCTGTTTTTGGATCTAGGTGTAAAAATTTTGCTTTGTTTTGCTTTTTATCTGTAAATGAGATAAGGAAAGTGCTGGATGATTTAATAAGGACTGATATGCTCACGTAATCCAGTAATGAGGTTGTATGACCATCCTTCTTACAAGTCCACTGAAGTGGTTGGTTGAATACTGGGACACTTCACCCTTTGTGACATTCACTGCCTTAAATTTGCCAGATATGCCTCCTTTTCCAGAAGCCATATCAGTTTGCTTTTATGTTTGTTGTCTATTATTTTAAGTGATAATACACACTCTCCAAGGTTTTTTCTCATAAATTCTAATAATAAGTACTATAAACATCATGACTCTGACAGAGAGCTTGTAGGAAGCTATTTTGGACATTATTGGGTTAAGATATTGCAGAGCTTCTCTATTAGATCCGTGCTGCTACTGTACAGAGGAAATTAGTGAATGTCAGTGGGGCAGATGTGTATCTGCTTTTTATGCAGTTTATCATTTAGGATTAAGAAACACTTAAATACAGATTTTTTTTATTTTTTTTTTTTAGGTAAGGATTGTGCATGATTGACTTCAAGTTTCTGTTACACAAATTAGATCATTAGAATCATGAATAGACCCAGCCATGCTATTTTGCCACACCCATACAAACTAGATAAGAATTTTTTAATATTTATCTTGTGACACTCCCTTTTGAGATATATATATATAAGGTGCATATATGTGTACATATATGCATACACTATCCATGCAAAGCATACTGCAGTTCCAGTCTATTTGTCAGAGCTTTAGCTTATAAGAAATACTTGAATCTGCGTCACTTTATGTATGTACATGTACTTAGTCCCTGCATCTTAACCTAATCATCCAAAAGCTCATGACAGTAAATGTAGAGTGGTTTCCTTGTCTGCAGCAGAATTCTCTGAAAAGGAAGATTCCCTGGTGAATTTGTTATTGCATAAAAGTCCCACCCCCATGAAACCGCTGTAGACACATAACAGGATTACTGCTCAAGAGTTTACTAGGATGCAAGTAAAATTGTTCCAGTCAGTCAGAAGCAAGCGTCTTTGACCAAGGTAGGGAAATGCTCTCTTTCATACACCTCATGACAAATTAAGGATACATTTCTAATTTGTTTTTGTGAATGAAATTCCATTAGATATTGTAGTACCAGTTCGATTTATATTTAAAAAAAAAAAGTGATCTTCTAAATACTCTAAACCTGGCTTTGTGAAAATATCTTGTTAAGGTTAGTGTATTCTTATTCCAGCAACCACTAGATATGAAGATTGTTTTATTGTTTGGAGAGGAAATATAGTTCAAAAACATTTAAAAATAGTGAAGGTTGGGCTTCTGTACTTAATAAATTAGATTTCGTATGATTTTGAGAGATGGTATTTAGGATTTGTTTGGTGCTTAACATAGTTTCCTTATATCTTTTAGTTTCATAACAGAAAGGAAATGCCAATTTTGGTTTTAAAATATTGTCGTAAGTTATATCTTGTATATTTTCTCTCTGAATCAGTGTTTTAATAATAGTAATTCATTACAGTCATAAAAAGGGTTTAGTACAAATGCTCTAACTTTCTTAATTAGCTAATGTGTCAAATGTATTCATGTAATTCTAGGAAAACAAATTAGCTGGATCTAATAACCTAATGGCATAGAAGTGCTCTCAAAATGTAGAGCTGTCTAATCGATGTGGTGACAAATGAAATGATCTGTGGCCTTCGAGGTTAGGAGTTAATTGAATGAAAGGACGGTATTCCCACCCCCCCCCCCCGCACCCCCCCACCCCCATCTGCACACC
>WUAM01000260.1:2961314-2985933 GCA_024336885.1 Actenoides hombroni | reverse complement strand
TGGGGGAAAAAGAAAAAAAGATTGGGGGTCGGAGGTGAGGGGTTTATTGAATGAAAGGGGGGGATGCCCCCCCCCCCCCCCCCCTTTTTTTTTTTTTAAACAGCTGCTTATATATTCCTTATGGAGAGCTTGGTTTTATTGTTCCTTCAAGTAATTGCACATTCATCCTTAATTGAAACTCCCTGGTTTTATCCAGCAAGTTGCTTTTAGGCAGGGCAAGGGTCTTTGACATTTATACTTTGGAGATTTAAGCTGTCAATATGATGTATAGAGCACCTACTTGTAACTATAAGTGACTAAAAATCATTTTAAATAAAAAAAATATGTTCCTCTACTCTTGGACTTTAAAGCTTGAGTGTGTGAGTGCTGGGAAATATCTCAATTTATTAAATATATTCCATTTTTCAGATAACATTTGCTCTGCCCATTATTGTATGAGGAAATATAACACAGTTTAATTTTGTTTGAGTAGATTTTTATTTATTTGCATATAATGTTACATACAGCATAAATTATTTCACTGATAACTAGGCTGAGAAGACTATGTCAAGAGATCTAGATTCTTATTAGAGTCCTAGTCTGAAATACCTTAGAAATGTCATAATTAATAATGATGCATGTCTCCAAAAAGTTAGGAAACCAAACTGCTTCATCTCTGGGGAATGCAGTCATCAGAACTAACTTCATTTTTGACTGATAACCCTGCACACCTACTTGTTCTCAGTGGGAGCCTGTATCTGTCAGTCAGATCTGTCTCTGAAAAATCCAGTCTAGTTCCAGATGTCCCTGCTTATTGCAAGGGGGACTGGACTAGATAATCTTTGGCGGTCCCTTCCAACCCAAGCTATGCTATAATTCTATGTCTTCTCATCACTCCTCCAACAGCAGCCACCCTGAAAGTCTAGATTTAACTTGCTATAGGACTTGGGAAAGGAGGGAAACAAAGATTCAGGAAAAAATGCTGTGTAGCTGCATAAGCGTAAATGGAGTCATTGACTCGTGTTCAAATGGAGTCACAGTCAGAACCCAGTGAAATGCAAAATTAAAACAGTGGAGGATAGCAAGAAACTGCCTACTGCTGGTGGTCCACCCATCTGTCTATGTTATGACAAGCTGGATGGGAGTTTGACATGAGGTCATGGCATCATCCTGTGTTTTACCTCAGGGATGGCTGATGAACTGAAGAAGTAGGTGATGCCATTGTAAGCAGTAGGTGTGAAGCTGTGGCCAAAATTTGGGATACAATTTTAATATAGAGATATCTGAATGACTCCTCAAAGTTGAGGGGGGTTCATCAGTGGCAGCTATGTACCGCAGAAATTACTGCTGCTGGACAGCTTGGTAGCCCTAGTTTCACCCTTCAAACCTAGGACCTTTCCTGGATTGACCTAAACACATTGTAGTGCAGTGTGTGCAGTAGCATACAAACATGCCAAATAGCCTGACAGGCAGATTGGCTTTGCTGCCTGTGTTTTGTGGGGCTCAGTTATGCTAAATTTAGAAAACAATAGTTCATCCATATCAGTGCACCTACTGAAAGTTTGGTATACTACAGCTATTTGATAAAATAAATAACTTGTTTAAAGTTTCAATTGATAAAGCAGGAAATATAAGTGTTCATAGGGAACTAGAAACTGTTTCTTTCTCAAGGCCCAAGCTCATTTCAGAACATCACTAGTGGCACATGACTTTTGAGCATGTTTTGGGGGTGTACAAACTGTAGGCAAACAACTTGATTCTACTATTGCTGGATACAGCTCTTACTTCCCAGGCTCCTGAGAAGGGGCTTATTACATTTAGACTACTTGTTTTCAGGCAGGTACTGTGCAATGCAGCAATGTAAATAGTGTGCTCCACTGGTACGTAATGTTAACAGAGCTGTCCCTGAGCATATGCAAGCCTATTCAACACTTACAGCACTGTCTGCTAGTCTTAGCAGGCTTGATTCCACAATCATGCTTTGTCAGTTGCCAAAATTGTTTTATTTTTCCTGTGTTTGTGCATCTGTTTTCCCCCACAGATCCTATAGTTCATTTCAGTATACTCCAGTGGTTAACACATTTGTGAATTGAGTGGGTTCCCTCTGTTCCCATTCCTGTAGCTTGGAAAACAACTTTAGGAATGGTATCTCACAACTGTACAGTGAAATAAAGTCTGTTTCCTTGGAAACTTGTCAATGAACAGTAACCTGTCCTTTGCTTTTCAAACCTGAATGTCATCCATATCTAAAATACGTTAAAGGTTTCCACATTGTTTGCTTTATTCTCTTTCTTTCCCCTCACTCTCTCCCTCTGAAACAAAGCAGAAAGCACACAAGTGTCTTGCACGCTTTGGAGTAGAGGTGGCTTTCTAGAGAGAAACAAAACAAGGAAGAAGGTGGGGTGGGGGGTGTGTGTGCAAGGCAAGAACCTTCCTTGCTCCTATATTTTTCTGTATCCAGCACTCTGACCAAAGAGCAATTTCTCCATATAGTAAAAGATATGTTCCCTACCTTAGAAATTTATGGAGGTATGCAAAATACAAACATATTGTGTATGGAGAGAGGGAGGGAGATACCATTCCGCCCTTCCTGTGCATGGTAAGGAAAGAACCTGTATTGCCACTTTTTGTTTATTCCAGAGTGAAATGTTGTCCTGCCCCTACTACACAAATTTTACAGTAGTATAAAGAGTACGTTTGTCAAAAGTGATGTTTCCATGCTGAAATTGCCTTCAGCAATCCATTCTACTGCACTTTTAATAGTAAATACTAATAATAATAATTTAAAAAAAACAACGAAAAAAACCCAGAGTGCACTGCAGAGTGCAGTTTGGACGAAAGAATGGAGTGGGTTGGCTTCTCTTTTGGTGGTTTGGGGTTGGGTTTTTTTTTGATTTGTGTTTCTTGTTTGTTGGGATTTTTAAATCCAGAGTCCAGTAACAAGCTGCTTCAGCTCTGTAGTCAGAAGGTAAGAAGAGAATGAATAGCAGAAATGTTGACACACTGTTGGTAGTAGTATCTTCCTAGGCATCTCATCCACTTTTCCACCAGCGGAGCAGCTTTGAGCTCTTAAAATTCCTGTGTGCTGGGTTTCTCAAACAAGTTCATACTGACTTGTAAAATTGCCACACAGGCAAAGCATGATGAACTGTTTTTTTTCCACAGTTATGTTTCTGCTGAGGTCTGCTGAAAAGTGGAAAAAAATGTTTACAGGTTTTACTGATAATCCAGTGTAACTTTTGTGCAGAGACTTGAGGGCAGTCTTCACAGTATACTGACAGTATATTCTTAATAATTCACTTATATCTGTTCATATCAAACAAGCTAGTAGCTGATGGCTCATAAGGCTGTTAACTTGCTGGCTTTGATAACAGCACCTTCCTATGCTGAACATTGAGTTCAGTTTATATTTCAAAAATTACTATACAATTATTTCTCAGGAGTGAATCATGCAGGAATTAAGATGCATAGTAGAAAAAAACCTTTTTCAAGCACCTTCTCACTCCATCTTTTTGTATTCTGTCTTATTTCTGTACTTCACTTGATTTATCTTTCAAGAGAAAATAATGCAAATATTAGAGCAAAAATTACTTGTCAGTGCAGTGACTGGTCTGGAAATCTCTAGCCACCCTAATGGCAAGCTGCATTTACTGTTACTTATATCAGTGTGGGGCATTTTTTTTCCCCCATGCCTGATTATCTCTGAAGCATTTGAAAGAGGCAACCCTTGAAATGCAATGGCTGTTTTCACACAGGAAACCACCATAATGCCAAAAGACTAGCTATGTAGAAGACCAGGGAATAGTAGTATAGCATAGTTTTATAGATAAAAAATATTTTTTGAAATCTTCCTCTTTGAAATGTGGAAACTTGCAGTAAAATAGAAGTGATATATTCCTGTAGTTGAATGTTACATGTAGAGCCATAGCAGGGAAGGAGACAGCAGCAGAAAGAAAATGAATGGCACTTAACCAGGCTTCCTCTATTATACCTGCTGTCTATCTAGCAGGCACCTCCTTCCACTCTACTATCTTTGTTCTGGCATAAGCTAATTTCATATTGATTCATTTGAAGTCATAATAATAAAGTATTTATCTTTTAAATAAATCTTGTGTGATAAAACCTTTGATAGTACAAATATGCATGTACATATCAAGAGACAGTGTTACCTGAGGTCTAGTTATTACAATCGAAGAAAATCTTGGATCGAGATGGAAAGACTTGGTTTTCTATTATACATGTATGTATATTCCTCAAAAATCAAATGAGTGGGCAAGTTTACATTATTGCAAACTTGTTTTCTTAATAATCATTTGTAAGCTAATGAGCTACACGCATCCCAAACTTGATGTATAGTTGTGTATTATGTAGATGTGTATATCAGTGTGCTTTGTCAGACATGGTACAAATTGCGTGCTAACTAAAGCACACATAAATATACAAACATGTTAAGGTTTGTAGTTTATTTTCACAATGCAAACATTAGCATAGCAAAGTATCAAGCTATGGATTCAGACAGAAAATTATGGGATTAACTTGTGTTATGTATATGACAATACTGATACATGTGTTTATGTAAGATGACTCATTCTTCAGCCTTTTGAAATGAAAAGATATCTTTGAAATACAATACTGTTCATGTACCACTTAAGTAAGATGTGCTTTTGAAAGGATGGTTAGACACTGTATTACAATCTGTATCAATGCATGCAGGAGTAATATAGTGCCTATTTGAAATCTATATAATAATGCATTTAATGTACTTGTAATTTTACCCTCGTTTTATTTACTTTACATATAGCTTCTCAGTTGTAAAGTTCTGTTAAAAGTCTTCCATTCTGACAGTTTTAGCAATCAGTTTTACAGAACTTGTCTGGGTAATTTATTTACAGTGTATAGATTTAACACTGGGAGTTTAGAGTTAATACAGACTCCTCTAACACTACTGAAAGTTATCCAGCATTATTTAACCTTATATTCACTTAATTGAGAGCTCTGTCGAAAACAGCAGAAGTCATGGAAGTGTAATTATGTATATCTTGCTAGACACTGGTATAAACTAGGGTAATATTTTTCAACCAGCTGATACTCTGGGTTTGTACCTTGACTTTATACCAGTGAAACAGCTTGATCTTAGGCATATACTGGTATGTACCAAGGGTGTTCTGCCTGACCAGAAGGACTGCTGCTCCAGAAGGGGCAAAGGTCATCTGGAGAGCTGGCATCTAAGAGAGTGGTAGAAGCCTAGGTGTAACTGAATTTCAAGCTCCTTTATCCAGAGACTTTCAGAAAATGAGCACACTTTGTTTGTAAGTCTAGTCTGAGGTGACTTTGTGCCTCGGTCTTGTTTTCCTACTTTAATTTGGGTTTTTAAAAGGGAAATGTCTAGAAATACCACTAATGTAAACATGATTTACACACTCTCCATTCCCTCAAAGTTTTTGTGCTGACTCACCTTGGTTTTGGACTCTCATCAGCCTGAGGGGGTGATCCTTTGGACAGGTTGCTGTCAAATGTGCTGAAGGCATTTCCCACCTCAATTTAGGCAATACTTTCAGTAGACTGTCAGGTTCTTCTGCTTCTACTTTCCCTTTCTCTCTCACCGGGTGGGATTTTGGTGTTCTACTCAGGTTACCACTCACAAAACAGACAGACACTCAGATTGTGATGGGTATTTGTAAACTGGGCTATTAACTAGCACTGATCTACACTTCTATAGTGCCTTGGGCTGAGAAAGGCATATGGATATCAACTCCTTTAAAAAATAAATTAATAAAATTGAAAATTCCACAAGTCAAAAGCTGATTCCAGCCTTTCTGAGTAGGAGGGCAGCTATATAGTTCTTGACCTAGGGCATCGAGCTTATTTTCAGACATTGATCAAGATTCTGTAAAGCAAATAGTTGGGAGAAATTTCTATAGTTATTTTCTTAAACTCTATCTTATTCTGACCATCTGAGTTGTCTTTGTAAAGGATTGAAAAGGATTGTGAGGAGAGTAAGACAAATTATTTTGATTCTTGATATAGATGGGGAAGAAAAATAATACACCATTAAGGTACTGGGTGCATCTTGTCTGCCTTGTTTTGCTTTGTTTTTTCCCTTGATGTCAAGATACAGATCTGTTACTTTTGCACAAAGGAGAGGCATTTCCTTTCCTTCTTTCTTTGTCATGCCAAGAGTCATCAAGTAAATCTCTGTCAGGTGAATCTAATGTTTGCAGAAAAGCAGCTCCTGTAAGAAGCATCCAATTAGCCTACTTATGTCACTAAGTACTCTGTGCTTTAGTGTTCTCTGACTATAGATTAGTTTTGGTGCTCCAGTTTGTGCCATTAATATTCACCTGCCATAAGTTTGCTTTGTTATACATTATTCATGAAACTTTAAAAGTGTTATAGCAAGTTCTTAACTAGGAAACAGGAAAAAAATGTTGTCCAAAAAGTGCTTTTAACCTAAACAGCTCTCACACTAGATAAACACGAAAAATACTATTCAAAATAAGTCAACTTTACAGATCCTAGTGTCATGCTGCTTGCTTTTTTTTTTTCTTCTTTTTACCTGTGTCTGTAGCCAGATTCTTTGTCTCATTTCAGGTAGAAGAATATTAATATCTATGACAGTTACAACTCTTAGCACCCCTCAATACTTGTAATTTTTTCATGAGTTACACAACTGTCCATTTTATTGATCAGGGACACTACTGAAATTTTAACCTCAACCTGTATATTCTCAGTGTTCAAATGTCCATCACAAAGGAAAGGGGTCTGAGATGAAGGTACTGTGGGAAGCTGGAACCATGGCAGCTCTGATTTTAATATATATGCTTTGACTAAAAAATATTTTTGTCATTCAGAATATCTGACATTTGGGATTTGAAGAAAAATGTGATTTGGAGAAAGTGAATAAAGTTTTTCTGGGCATTAGTTAAACTCATATAGGAATATCTTAAAGCTGATGTAATGCATGAGTTGAGGGAAATTATAAATTGCTGGAGGGTATTGTCATAGACTTACCCACACTTGTGGTTTAGAAATACACTAATGTTGACTTTGTAAAGCCAGTTGGTTCCTATGAGTCATTTTAAGGCACTTCATAATCATGTGAATTTGAACTTTATTGATTGATTTTTCTGCTTGCTTTAGTAAATAAATTTACTATTACAGCTGATACAATATGTAATCCCAAAACATCTCATATTGAAATTATAAAATTAGAAAGCTTGTATTTCTATGTATTTGATAGTCAAATATCTTCTAAATGAAGTAAGACATAGTGATGATATACAGTCACACCTTTAAACCAACCAAGGAATTAAATGTTTGTATTATCTCATTTACAAAGATTTAATTACCCTTTGTGCAGAAACCCATTTTGTTCTACTTCTACCATGAAACATTTGCTTTAAAGGCATAAAGAAGCTTCTCTACAGTGATTAATATTTCAGCTGTTCAAAATCCAAAGCTTTTAAAGATTTAGACATATAATCATGGAGCACAAAGGAAAGCAAACTGGTGATGCCTGGAAACAGAAGGCTTTGTGCTTCCCCTGTGTCCTGCAGTGCACCCTGTGAATCATTCACTTTCCAAGCATTCGCCTAAGATAGTTTCATTTATTTTTAAGTAAAATAAATCCTCTTACTATGTTTTTATTTGTTTTAAACTAAATCAACTAAAACACTCTTTGTTTTCCTTCCACCACTGTCATAACTAATGCTAATGCTAGAATTAAAGTGGAAGGAAGGACTTTGAGTGAGTCGTACTGGCTGAAACTATTTTATTTCCAAGTTATATCCATAACCCTAAAACCTATCACAGTAGGTAACTGTGATGTTTACAGGCAGTATAAAGGATCAAATTTTGCTTTCTCTTGTCAGCTCTGTAGGACCTTATAGAGCAGTTTTTTTCTGTCTCCATTCAGAACTGGCAGCCTTTAAATTCGGAAATTCTAACCTTGTTTTCTCCATGGGCCATCTAAATAACCCTGTAGTCCCTATGTTGAGGAGAGCTTGTCTGGTTCAGCACTGGAGAGAAAATCCTTTGTTTTTCAATGGATTGAACCCTTGCATGCACTTTTTAACACTGTTCTAGATGCAGAAGGGTTAAGCAGCATGCCTGGGAAGATCATAAGTGTTGGTTTCAATGCTGTTTCCAATTAGGTTGGATAAAGAATTGTATACAAGAGCAACAGTCAAGGGTAATGGGGAGCTGTTTTAAAAGAAAGAACAGATGGTGAAGACAGATTTATGCTCCAGGTGATTGGTACAATAAGCTAGAGGAAATAATGCAGGAGAAAGCAAGGAGTTTTAAACAGTCTTCCATGCATATTTTTGCTGTGCTTTTTATGCGTGGGCAGCATTATTCTATGGAACATCTGATGTGCTGCAGTTCTGAATTTACCTGCACCCATCCTGGGAGAGAAGCTGTAGCTAACCCAAGTCACTTAAACATTAGCACATGTTATACACCAAAATAAGGAATGCATTTCTTAATGTATTAGTGCTTTTCTATTTGTATGGAACTTTAAGACTGACTCGAAATTGCAAGAAAATATTTTTTTAAAGATATTTTGAATCTTCTATTATTAATTTCTCTCCTTTAAAGTTCCCCTCCCAAAAAACATGGAACCAATTATACCAAAAGTATTTTAAATTTCTTTTCCAAAGCTGATAAGAATTACTTACCTGGTTAAGAGCCTACTTCTCTCTGCCCTTGGATTTGAGGTGTCCTACCTTCTATTCCTGGAAGGTATTCCTACGATCTATTTCTGCTTTGCTAAAACCCATCCAATGGAGAAGAACTGGGTAGATATAAGGGGGCAGTGGGGATGATCGTATTAACAATGAGCTAAAGGACGTTAGTTAGGCATTATCCATGCAGTTTTATCTTTTTATCTTTTTACTTATGGTTGTGTTCATATTTAAGTGTTCAGCATCATCTGAACAATCTTGTGCTGCTTTGCCTTCTTGCAGGACTAGGGCTCTGGTGTTGCTGCACTTTGAGATGTGTCATAAAAGGTAGTCAGACCTGACTGCAACTTCCAGCCTCTGCAGTTATACTGAAAATCCCATGGTTCATTTCCACTATCGTATTAGTCATCCCTTTTGTGAAAACCTACACACATAATATGCACTTGGTGACTGTAAACGTATTGCTTGACAAGTTCTATTTGACAGCTTACTACTCTCTGGCATCACCTCTGCACACTAAAGTCCTGCTAAGGATCTCCACATCAGCTTTGACAGTATCGTGGGCAACTAATCTACCATTGGAGAAGAGACCAATGACATAGACATAGTTTTAGGAGGCTTTTTTTTCTTTGAATGATTTAGAGTCCTTTTTCCTGAGCTCATGAGACAGAGGGGAAAGAAGTTGCCATGCCATGATGTTGAGTTTACCACTAACAGCTTCAAAAATTCAGGATAACAAAATGTCCTTTGCTGAAGAGCTGCACAGAGCTCACTTCAGAATTGCAGAGTAACGTGAAATCTTTCTAAGCAATTCAAAAGCATGCATCTCTCAGTGTATGAAGGTTCACTCAATCTGATGGCAGTGTCAGAACTTCTAGTGTACGCTTTTCCTGAGGCAGTAGATACGTGACTTAATGTTAAGACAGTACCGCCATCATGTGACTTATCAGTCCTCAACCCAGTCTTACTAACTTGTGTTAATTTTAACAGAGGTAAAAAATCAAGATGTTAAAACTTCTGAAACCTGAATAGTACTGTGATTCTTCCTTGTTTAGGATGGCAGCAGGGAGTCTTGCAGGACAACATAAAGAATTTATGCACTTCTTCCCGTCAGCAGGCAGATATTTAGCCACTTCCTGTAAAGCAGGGCTTCAGCATGTGTAACTGTTACTTTGGAAGACAAATGACATAACCCTGAATGCCCCCCCTTCCTACTTCTTTCCCTGAATTTTTATTTCTGAGCATGGTATCATATGGTATGGAACATCCCTTTGACCAGTTTCCAACTTCTTGCAAACCACCAGCCTACTCAGGTGGGGGGCGGTGGTGGGAAACTCAGTGCAGTGCAAGCACTGCTCAGCAACAGCCAAAAGATTAGTGTGTTATCAACAGTTACAAATTCAAAACACAGCATCGTATGGGATGCTATGAAGAAACTTAACTCCACCACAGTGAGACACAGTACAGTGGTTTTATTTGGGCTGTTGTCATTTTGTTTTGTTTTGCCCTGGTTTTTCTTCTCTCTTTTTTTTTATTCACTTTGGTAATAGAAGTAGTTGGGATAACATGGAGTAACGCTGTTGAGCAGAAGGGCTTACAGAAGCTACTGGGTTTCCTAATGTCAAATGTCTCTGCTCCTTTATACACAGAAGGCAGTAGTGGATGATACAGATGGCTACCCCTTGATAAGGTAATTCTCTAACTTTTGGCTATGCAAAGCTGCTATACAGCACCAAATAAATGTATAAACTGTGTCAGAGAGTGAACTGCTTCGGTGTTACTTATGTAAAGCAAGAAAATAACCACCATGATTTATTCTGTTTAACAGTTGTCTTTTCATCCTTAGGATGTCATAACCATTTCCTAGTGGTGTAAGAGACTAGAAGTAGTATGTTGTTTTCCATGTGCTTTTTGGTCTGTGATGTAGTAAATTACATATGTAAACCTTAGAAGGCTGAGGTCTAATTGTCTCTTGTAGGTTATTGTTATAGTGTAGGGTGGTTTGTTTGGAACTCCTGATAACTTCCTGGCAAGAATTTTGAAGAGGGATTGGATATTGAACACTCATAGGTGAACTCACCTTAAAAGAACATCACTAGTTCAACATGTCTTGAAGACAGAAGTCTTAAAGAGATGATGACAAGGTATCTGAAAATTTGCTAAGACACATGGAAGGCTGATCAGAGTTTAACAAGCTATTGATGTTTTCTAGGTTTTAAGGAGGACATCATACTCTGCTTTGGAACAGTTTAAAGAAACCATCCCATAACATGCTCATTAAACTTCATGCACTTACACGTCGGAATTTATATTTATGTTAAATTCATATATATCAAATATGTGAAGTTACAACAGTGAAACCAGAAAGCAATAATTGAACTGCATTATTTTTTTAATAGTAATACAATGCAAGTTCTACACATGAGGAGAATATCTTAGTCAAAATGTTATGATTAAAGTATGCAGAGAAAATACTACTTTGAGATATTCTATTCCATGCCTTTCAAGTATTATAAGACATTTTTCCCCAACCTCACTTCATAAAATTGCTCTGTGCTCTGCTCAGAGATGTTAAGTTTGAGTAGGTGCGGCAAAAATTCAGTGCCAACAGTGATCTTACTGATGATAAAGAGAAAAGGATGGATAGGATGTACAACATGGTAGTAAAATATTACTGTCAATTTGAGAAAGTAGGAGAGTACTAGGGAGCTGCTATAGGAGGATTGACTGGAAAACAGGTAAAGATAGATAAGAGCACTTTATGAAGCTATTGCTTAGTTTCAAGAAGAGAACTACTTAGCGTGCACGGGGAGAACATGCTTCTATATAAATCCTACAATCTAGCTGCTATTTTTACTACTTTTACCAAGAGGAATCTGCTGTGGTAGTTTTTAGAGTATAATCTGGCAAAATAAATGAGGTATTCCCATAGCAGAAGACCACTTATTTATAATAAAGTCTATTAAGTCAGAAGATAAATAACTACCAGCTGACACATCCAGGGAAGTGGGTAGTCTTGTCCACTTTGGGGTCTATCGTACAGCCTCTTGCATAGCAGGGAAGTCTTGGCCCTTAGTCAATTTTTCCTTTTCAGAGTAAGCAGAAGCTATCTTCATCTTTTCTTCCTTTGCCTAAATTGGTCATATCTGCTCAAACCTCAACCTGCAGAGTGTCTCACAGCAACATCTACTTAATGTGGGTGGATTGTGTGAACATTTTTAAGACTAAATTCTCATCCTTGTTCAAATCATTGCTTTTGATTTAGCAAGAAATTATATCCTGGTTATGACCCCATCCTTTTAGCAGTTCTCTCAAATCTATTCTGGTGGTTCTGTTTCATTTCAGGACCTTACTGAATCTGACTGTTCTTAGACTGTGTGGGAATTTATCTACAGTTACTGTTACAAAGTCCAGTTGCAGAGTAATCTGAAGACTAAATGTTTACTTTTAGAGCAGGTACCCCTCATAATTTAGCCTTGGCTGTAGATCAACATGTAAAGAGTCAGGTGGCATCCAATTATTATGATTCCAAAAGAGCAGACACTATACTGATACATAGATTAATTCACTCTACAGGGTTGTAAAGAACAGTTGCATGACAGCTGCAAGATGCACAAACTTTGGTACATACCGATTTCACATGAGACTCCTCCACTTTCAGACACAGAATAGACCTGTTAATTGATATTAGACCTATGTGATATCTGAACTGAGAGTAAACTGGGCTACACACACCTGACTATTTACATCTTAATGTACAATTATAATAGCTAAAATATATTATGTGATTTCATATATGCACATGGGATCTATTGACAGAGTAGCTGAAGAGTTACACAGTACACGTGGAGAATCAGTTTGAGCTTTCTGCTGATCTCTGTTATCTTAACTTCAAATGCCAACTGCATCATTACAGCACTGGGCTATCTAGGTTCAGGATGGTTCTTTAATATTTTTTCATTTGGTTGGGGTTTTTTTTAACTATATATTGTAGGTGTCTCCCTTTCTATTCCTGGATTACATCTCTCTTGAGTTCCTCATCCGCTTAATTTAATGATGCCTTATCAATACCTATCAATGATGCCTTATCAATACCTATTCCAATTTTGGAATACATCCCTTATGTTATGTTTTCTTAGCTTTTGGCAGCTAATATTTTTAGAACTCTACATTATCATAGAATGGTAGAAGTTAGAAGGGACCTCTGGAGATTGAGTCCAACCCCCCTGCCAGAGCAGCAACACATAGGGCAAGCCACACAGGAACAGATCCAGGTGGGTTTTGAAAGCCTCTAGAGAAGAAGACTCCACAACCTCTCTGGGCAGCCTGTTCCAGTGCTTTGTCACCCCCACAGTGAAGAATTTTTTCCCTCATGTTGAGATGGAACTTTCTGTGTTTCACCTTGCAACCATTATATCACAGGGCACCACTGAAAAGATACTGGCCATCTCCATGGAGATGCTTTCCAGCAGGTCAACCCCTAACCTGTACTGGTGCTTGGGGTTATTCCTCCCCAGGTGTAGGACTCTACACTTATCCTTGTTGAACTTCATTAGGTTCCCTTTTATCCAGCTCTCCAGTCTGTCCAGATCTTGCTAAATGGCAGCACAGCCTTCTGGTGTGTCAGCCACTCCTCCCAGTTTTGTATTATCAGCAAACTCACCAAGGGTACTCTCTGTCCCTTCATCCAGCTCATTGAGGAAGATGTTGAATAAGACTAGACCCAGTACTGACCCCTGGGGAACACCACTAGCTACAGGTCACCAGCTGGACTCTGTGCCACTGATCACGACACTTTGAGCTGTAGTGTTCAGCCATTTCTTAACCCATCTCACTGTCCTCTCTTCTAAACCACACTTCCTGAGCTTACCCATGACGATGTTATAGGAGACAGTGGCAAAAGCCTTGCTGAAGTCAAGGTAGACAACATCCACTGCTCTCCTTGCATCTACCCATTCAGTCACCATCGCAGAAGGCTATCAAATTAGTCAGATGTTATTTCCCTTTAATAAAGCCATGCTGGCTCCTCTTGATAACCTTCTTTTCTTCCATGTGCTGAGATATGGTCTCTAGAATGAGCTGCTCCATCACCTTTCCAAGGATGGAGATGAGGCTGAGTGGTCTGCAATTTCTAGGGTCTTCCTTCTCATACTTTTCGAAGACTGGAGTGAGACGGGCTTTCCATCAGTCCTCATGCATTTGTCAGATCACAAAGATATGCTGAGCTTTAACTTTCTCTTAACATTTCCAGTCTCCTTTGCATCTTTTACCTTTTTTTCCTCTGAATTCCTTTCAATTTGTTAACAATCTTGTAACAATAATACACTAAAATAATTTTGCTTGCCACTATTTTGGTTTTATGCATTTGAGAAGAAGGGTTATAGAATAAGCTATGCAGGAACATGCTTAATATCCAGTGATGTTTTGAGGTTGTTTTTTTTCCTGCGGTTTCTACTTCCGTACTGACCACTTGGGACTCTGACCAGTCAGACTGAAGTCTATTTGAAGCAGCTATCAAGTCTCTGTATCTTAGTCATAATGACTGGCCACCCACAAATCTTCAACAAAATCCTTTAAACTTCATCCACCATTTTTATTGTCTTGAGTCCAACAAATGGAATGATATGGATATTAGTCACAGATGTATGTGCTACCTCATAGTGAGTGTGGGCACTACCCACTTGTTGCTTATACATGAGCTTTTTGGCCTTGTGTAGTCCAAAAGAGAAGTGAGAAGGGTAATATAGATATATAGATACATAAGTTCACTTGTGAGTGAGATCATCATCCAGTATTTTTTCATGATGGACTTTGGAAAGATTTACTTGAAGCATGTTTAACTTTTTGTGGGCATACAGGCAAATATTTGCTATAGCTCCATTTCATGTTTCGTATACTATAGTATATTAAACCACAAAACCACACTGGCATAGTTAATGGATGGATATTTAACATTATGCTCTTCTTGGAATAGATGTTTTTGGGGAGGGATAGGGGGTGGTTTTGTGTGTGGCTTTTTGTTTTGTATGTTTTGTTTTGTGTTGTGTTTTTTTTTTCCCCTAGAAACAATCATGCCTGGTAGAAATTACTTGTCATTAAAATCTTATCTCTGGTTGCATACCACAACTCAGATGCTCCATTACTTCAGACAAAACTAGAAAATGGGACCCTAATGTCATGGTGGCTTTAAAAGTGAGAACACATCAAACCATTTTCTCAGTCAATATAGGAGCTTAATGCAAAATAAATAAATAAAGTAAAATACACATTTCTGTGATTATTTGCAAAAAATATTGGATAATAATGTTTGTTTGTATCTTGTTTCTGTGTTGCTTTCTTCTGGCCTCCTCACTCCCATCAAATAATTTCCTCATCAAAGTGCCATACCCTCTTAAAATGCAGGAATATCTATTGATATTGAAATTAATCAAATACCAACCTTTAACTCAGAAGGCAGGGATGTACAGAAATTTATTCTGTATATTATGACCATTTGCTATATATATTCATTTTGTGTAATAAAAAACATAGGTCATGGAGGTAAGTTTGTAAAAGCACATAAATCTGGAGATAATTTGACTGCACATGCCCTTTTATATTTCTGCTAATAACTAATTTATATTGATGAGTGGCACAGGAGCATATTGCCTACAGACTATTTCAATTAGGGAAAAATCATGAAACTCCTGTAGTATAGCTTCAATGTCATTAAACTTCATAACAGGAAAATGCTTCCTTCTGAAATTGCTTTATTACAACTGAATCACTGCTAATAGCATAGGAGGCTACAGGCTTATTGTTCTTTCCTCTCTAAAAGCTGCAATAATACAGCAAGCCATGAAGCCAGACACAAGACAGTGAATATTGTGGTATCACTGGACTCTGCAGATTTTGTCTGTCTCTTAAACTGGTAATAGTGTCTTACTCTCTAAACTAACTTACATTCCTAACCTTGTATTTTGACCAATACTAAAGTCTTTGTGGAAATGTTATGAAAGTACATTTTAAGGTACAGTATGTGCAAACCACCTGTTAAAGTGAGTAACACGTATTATACTTCCATTGTTGTTTTCTATTCTTTTGACTAAATATCTTATGAAAATTCTGTAGTTCCATTCATACTGAATGTTATACAGTCACATCATCTTTGCTTGCATATGTGTGCCAAAAAGGCAAACAATTACCAGAAATTCATAAACTTCACTGCTAATGTATGATTGATGTCACTGAATCACTTTAATCTAGAGCATCTTTTACCATGCAGAAGTGATCTTGTAAGAAGGATGTTTATGAATTAAGAGTGTAAAGGAATGCTTTGTTTATTTATTTATTTAAATAATAGCAGATAACAGTCTATAAACGGGTATGCATTAGTATGTAGTGGTCATTCTCCTGATGAGAAAGTTCATGATCCACTTGCATACTCCAACTTACATACTGTTTTACACCTTAACAGTAATTTATTCAGTAAAACTGAGAGAGCTGTACTATGCTAAACTAGGCCTTGAATAATAGTTGAAAGCCTAGACCCAAGATTACACTTTCTATGATTAATTAAAAAAACCAAAAATGCCTGGGGAATTTGATTTTGTTATTGAGTATATTCCAACATAGTTCAACATAGAACATAGTCTATGGGCATCTGATAAGTCTGTTGGATGGTTACAGCACCCAGGCTTTAGGATTTATGAACATTGTACACTCCGTACCAATATGCATTTTGGAGCTGGGAATAAGCAGCAATTCTAAAGCATGGCAATACTGAATTAGTAAAAAGTTATGGTGAGGTGAAATAGATCTCGTATCTGTTGCTGCTAATTATGGTCTGACATACTTTAGACTTCTCTTTTCCTCTCTTTCCCCCATATAAATTTGAAGAATAAAGTAACCTGTAGAAAACAATGACTAAGAAAATATAATCTCAGACTCATCTGACAGGTGATTGACCCCATGCTCTATTCTCTACAGTATGCTTTATTAATGCTTGGAAAGTCTGCAAAAAGCAAAGTTTCTGTCCCTGCCCTTTAATTGCTAACTCATCAGAGAATCAGAGAAGATTCATTACTGTTCCCTTGTTCTGCTTAATCTTTACACTGACTCTGTTTCTCTCTTTTAGTTTGGCAACAAAAATTAAGTCACTGATGGAGAATGAGGTTCTCCATCTATTCTGGATTCATATAGCCTGCATATGGAGACTGGACAGCAAGAAGAGATAACCTACACGTGGTTCTTTAACAGCATGCTGTGACCCTTCTGATAGGTAGGAGATCTTAAGTGATTCTTTGAACTGGATAAAGGAAGTAAGTTGTGAAGTATTTCATTAATAAATTAATTCTTTGAAGAAGCAGAGACTAAATCTTTTGAATTGTGAATAGTGGTACATGGAACATAAACAGAGGCATCAAGGTGCAAAAGAAACCTTTCAGGGTGGAAGCTCTCCAAAAAAAAAAAAAGACATTTTCCAAAGGAAAGTGTTGGGAGTTCATTTAGTTCATTATATTTGTCAGAATGAATCTCCAAACCTTCCAGAAGTTTCCAATTATAAATAGGCTTTATATGTGCTGAATTCTACTTTGAATTCTACAGGAACAGAAAAAGTCTACTGTAGTGCAAGTAAAATCTCAGAAACTGAGGAACTGCTTGGACTCAATCAGTTGTTCTCAAGATTTTTCATCCTGCAGACCAACTCATTTTTCTAGTTGTCTCAGACCACATATGATATATGATTACTTCCATCTGTTTTTGAGGTTAAACTTCTGAATTCTAAGTAAGTGTGGAAGGAGAAATTCAGTTATGCATGTTGCTAACTAATAGGTCTACTTAACAGAGAACAATAGTCTTGTAACTTTTATTCTCTTGGGTTGTAGTCACTGTAAATCACTAACTGCATTAATTTATAACTGTTACGTAAATAAATTACAGTATAAAACTGCATTCCTCTTTTTAGATTTTAATAATATCTGTCATGTCCTCAGGAATTACAGTAGAATTACACCTGTCTGAGGGGAGTCATTCAAGCATCATAGTCCTTGGTGACAGCTGCTAAGCTGACTCTTAAGAGGGTTTCTGTCTTACTAAGGAACATTGCTGTAAGTCCTGAGATTCTCAAACCTTAGGATTTGTGTTACTTGGAATGCTTACCTCTCCCAAAATAAGTATTTGTCAAGTTTTGTCTAAATTACTCAGAAGTGTAAAAAAAAACCCCAACTAAAAAGCGCCCCCCCAAAAAAAAACCCCAACCAAACCGAAACAAACCCACATTTATTCCAATAGTTTAAGGAGTTGAGCTTTTCATTATGAACTTGTAGTCAGTAACAGAGGGGACTGTAAAACATTAAACATAGTCTGAATTTAACAATAAGGCTGTTAATAAGATGCTGCAATATTTCAGGTTCTAGTAGAACTTGAAATAGTTCTGTAGTTCTATAGTTCTAGTTTAGTTGGAGCAGACCTTATTTTGGATGGCTATTCTTTCTTTTCTAGTTGCTGTTCATTAGGAACCCTGACTCAGTAACAGATCTCTGTGTCAGGCTTGGCTATAATGATTTGCAGGTCTTCCCTTCACTTCTTCAGAATTAGGAATTTTCTTCTTGTTCCTTTGTTGGTATGTGAGGTATACCCAAGAAGGTAGCACTGAATAAAGTGAAGTTTCTTATCACCCTTTCAGCTTGCTAAAATGCATGTCATTTGCAAGACCAATTACTTTATAAATGAGACCAAGAGTTATATCAGTTGTGTACAAACATTTATTTAGTATTTCTAGTTCATCATGTTGACTGCAGTTAGTCCAACTGTACAGACAATAGTCAGCATTTTTCTGATTTCCTCTGGTTTTCCTTTTTTCCTCTTCCTTTCTTTATGTTTGACAGTTTTGTGGTGTAACACACAACTAGCACAGCAATGAGGAATTTGTCTTCGTGGATTTTCTCAAACTATTTTAACCACCAGTGTCTTTATTTATCAAGAACACCTTCTCTTCAAAAAAATGTTTTGTGAGAAGGGTAGTAATAACTGCATGGTCTTTCTAACTGTAAGATGGGAAAAGGATGTAGAAGATCTCTTTGATCTTTGCAAATTATACCTAATGGACTCTGTGGGTTACCTAGATATGCAGAAAAACATACATCAGTGTTTCCACTCTGCTTTGAAACTCCCTCGGATTAGCGTAACAACTTTGCACTACCCCTGTTAAGTGCTTTACTTTTGCTTTTAGGTATCTTCTACCTAATTATTCAGACAATGCTGAATCACTGTTTACTATCTTGAATGGTAAGGAAGGAGAATAAATAGCATCTCTCCATAACACACAAAGGAAACTGATTCACTGAGAATTTACTGTAATGTCTTCTTGAAAAAACATACTGATAAGTATAGAAAGGATGAGTTCAGTGAAAATAGTACCTATCAGTCTAGCCAAGATAAAAAATTCAACCATTAATTTTTGTAAGACAAGAGTTCATGTGTAATATGCAAACACTGGGCTTTTCTAATACAAAATTTGATTTATTAAAGACAACAGCAACAACAAAAAAGTACTGTTGCATTCAGTGGATATGTTTTTGATATATACATATTTGTATGTGTATATGACTAAACATGTGAATAGAGGAAAATCCTTGCAATAAAAGCTTCATAGAAAAGCATACAATAAACACCTTCACCATATTCATCATTTTGAGCAAACAGAAGGGGTTTTTTTAAAGATTTGTAGGATGCCCAGAAAATTTTTATGATGTTCCAGATGTCTGCCTCTCTCAGAAAAGCTGTTTGTAATTGCTCCTTTCTCTAGTTTGTGAACTAGTCCTGAAAATCTAGTATGGGGTGAAGGGCATGGATGTTGGGCTCCTATCAAACATAGGTAATCTCACATCATTCTTCTTTAACTACTCAGATGACAAAAGAACTGCTACCTAAAATTCTCCTTTTGATTAACCTCCTGGTAAAGCATATCTCATTTCTTATTTATTTCCTTTAAAACACATTTTGTCATGGGAGGCAGAGTGAAAACAGTTCCTTTCCTTTACTTAAAAATGTCATCAGCTGCATCTTTAGGTCTGATTAAGACCAGTTTTAGGTGAGCACAGCTTCTGCTGGCATCATTAGATTTTAACATAGCATATACTCTTTTTTTCCTTTACTTTCCATTTTGCCAACTTCTAACTTCTTTTGTAAAAACATATAACTTGTATCTTTTTCCTGTATGTTTTATTAGTCATTGACCTTCCCCCCAAATCTTTACTGTGTATAGTTTGTCACCATTTCTCAAGTATTTTTTACCTCTTATCTTCTCTCAAGTCACTTGAAAAAATATCCTTTTATTATTTTTCCCCACTTTCATACCATGATTTTCCTTTTTTAGAGTTCTCCTTGCTTTTTTTGTCCTTTAGAGAAGTCTAATTAGTAACTCAGGTAATGATAGACTATATAAAATAAAATAGGATTTTACAAGCAATGGTGAGTAGAACTGTGTGCCACTGTTCATTTTGTTCCGAATCTGTTTTGTTTTATCAGCATAAACTTCTGTTCAAAAGACCAAATTCCATAGTTATCTAATTAGCTCAGAGGGGAGATTCCTCTCAACTTAAACATTTATGTTTATATAGAAACACTAATTGGAGCTGCTTTTATAAATGCTGGGATATGGGAATAAAATAGAGTTTGTTTCTATTTGTTTCTATTGCCTTCAAATCTTTGAATAGTCTCACTCTCATGATGAGAAACAAATTGGATACAATGCTCTTATTTACTCCAGTATGTTTTCCTTTGTCCCTTTTACTTTGAGATCAGTCCTCTCTGAGGAACAATCATTGTTTCTCAAATACTACATAAGCTCAAAGCCTATTGTTGCGCTTATCCTGGTTTTGCTGAAGTTAAACATACGGTCCTGAAAAAAGCTATGAAAACAGTCTTTATCATTGTCAATTTTGCCATTTCTAGAAGGACTAGCAGCTGGAAAGCTCTGAACAATCATGGTAGTCAGACTGAGAAAAGAAGGAAATCTGAGAGAGAGGGAAAAAATGTCCTACTAAGCTAAATTTGGAGAAATGTACTCTATTTTAAAATAGCATGCAAGAACCAAATATTGCCAATGAAAATATCAAGAATGGAAAGAGGAAGAAAGCATTAGCAAGGGATGAATAGAATATTTATTCTGCAAAAAGGGAAGCGGAAACCCTTCAAGATGAAAGTTGTATGTGATCTTATTTTCTACTCAAAATCAGCAATGCATTTTTAGTGAAAAAAATATCATAATGGTAATTATAATGAATTCAATAAATTGCATCTTTAAAGACAGATTAGCACATCACCCCAATGTCTAATCAAGATCAATAAGGGCTGAGCTCCCTCTCTCTTCTGACAAAATCAACAAAACTTCAAGACAGGTTGTTTCAGAAACTCCCTTACTGAGGTTTTATCTTTCTTCAAGGCTCCTAATACATTTGCATTAGCAGGTTAATGTAAATCAGGAATATGTTTTGAGGCAAATCTCCCAGTCATCCCTATTTACTGTGTTTTGTGTTGCACTGCACAGAAGGGTCAATGTACATTCCCCCTTGGTGTTGAAATTAAACTGCACCACGTGGAGTACACCTAATATACCCAGCCCAGGACACCCAACTAGCACTAGTTCAAAGAAACAAAACCTCTGAAATGCAAATGTAGATCACACTTTCTTAGCTATAGGTTTGCTTTGTATGGTCAACACTACTTACCAGTGTAGACATAAGCTCCACGGTCCAAGACCAGACTAAATAGACCACAAGACCATGTAGACACTGATACAGCAAGTGCTGGGTGAAAAGCTGATATGTTTTGGCTCACTGGAATTTTTGAAAAAATGGAAGAGGACTTGTCTGGACATAAAATTTTATATGAATGAAATAAAAGCATGTCTAGTTTTTCACAGTATTAGCTGTTGAAAAGAAGTAATAAGGAATATTGTTTTAAAAATAAAGTTATTTGGAGTACAGGAACTTAAAATTTCTACTTTTAAAAACTGTGGATGAAATTTTGTCTTTCTGTTGTCTTTTGCGAGTTGTTTTGGTTTGTTTTTTCTAATAGCCTTGATGTATTTTATTTGTTTAATCTTCCTTGATTTTCAAAAATTAATTTTCTAGGCCCAGCTCTTTCCTAAAAATCCTTTCTTTTTAAGGTTGATTTCTCAAATAAGTGAGATGTGTGCAACTCCAAGTAAACTCTTGTCTTTAACTTTTGAACCTATTGGCTAGTTGCTGCCTGCTTGGGAATACTAGGCTCAAAGAGAGTTGAGGGACTGTGAAAGCTACCAAGAACAAGTATTCTGTGAGAGCTCAGATCCTTTTAGGTATCATATAATCATAGTATACCAGGTTGGAAGGGACTTCAAGAATCATATAGTCCAACCTTTTAAGGTTATATATATATATACACACATATATATACATACATATAGTTTAAATGAGATGGCCCAGCACCCTGTCAAGCTGAGTCTTAAAACTGTCCAGTGTTGGAGAATCTGCCACATCCCCTGGGAGATTATTCCAATGCCTAATTGTTCTCATGGTGAAAAATTTTCTTCTGGAGTCCAATTGGAATCTCCCCAGGAGTAACTTGTACCCATTACCCCTTGTCTTTTTCATGTCACCCTTTGTAAAAAGGGAGTCTTTGTTTTCTTGGTAGCCACTTTTTATGTACTCGTACATGGTAATAAGGTCTCCCCTAAGACCTCTCTTCTCAAGGCTGAAAAAACCCAATATTCTCAGCCTTTCTTCATATGGTAAGTCTTCCAGTCTGCTGATCATCCCTGTGGTCCTTCCCTGGACTGTCTCTAGCCTGTCTGCATCTTTTCTGTATAGTGAGAACCAAAACTGAATGCAGTACTCAAGGTGTGGCCTGACCAGCACTGGGTAGAGTTTAAGTCAAAGATACTGAGAGCCTAAATTTAAAGAGACAGTACTGTAAAAAAATCAGACTTAATTATCCCTACTCTTCATGGAGCATTTTGCCATTTTTGTGAAATAGTGAACTAGCTACATGCTATGCAGAAATCATAAATTTAACTCTTAATCATCCGCATATTTTTCTTCAACAGTTATGTATCAGGTATTTCATTTCATGGGGAACTTTACTTGCACTTTATTTTCCTTATGGGCTTTGGGGGCAGAATAATGTGGAAACCACCAAATCCTCCAGTTTTAATTTAAATGTCAAGGAGGTTGTGTTTTGCTAGGTTTTGGACTGTTTGTTTGTTTTGGGTTTGATATTTTGTTGTTGTTGTTTTGTTTTTTTTAAATGTGTTCTAAGAAATATATAGTTCAGCATAAGCTGAGATGTATGCAATGTGTTTGCACGGGTATATAATGTACAGCTGTGATGTTCCAACCCATTTAGTGTTCTTGTTGCAGATACGCATTTGCTCATATTTATAAAGAAGTGAGCATATGCCCTGACCCACTGTCAAAATCTGCATTAAATGATTACATTGCCCCCATAGAGTCCTATCCCATTCCTGGATAAGCCACATTTGAAAAAAACTGCTGCAGCTATTGATGGGCTCCTTGCTTTCATCACAGCATCCTTCTAATTACCAGCTGGCAACTAGAAGGAGTACAATAAAAATATTTGCACATCTGCATCATTACTTTCTGTCCTTTTGGCTTAATACGTGCACACTTGTGTCTTGAAATTTCTCTTAGCTCTCTTTGTAACAGCTTATCTCAAACTGTGCTGTAGGGAGCTAATGGGTTGTAGAGAACAGACACATTTTAATGTCTGTCTTTCTGAGGTTTCAGTATTAGCAGTCAGCTGTGATGAATGGGAGATATTTCTGCAGTTAGTTGCAATTTTAATATTTGAAAGAATTATGGGAAAGAGACAGAAGGATAAAGATTTATTTTTTTTTAAAAAAAGGATCTCTTTTTCCCAACATCATCTAGCTCTGTCTTCTGTGTGGATCAGGTGCTGTTCTTCATATACAGGAGAAGAGACTGAAGGAAATCTCTACCCCTAGAAAGTATCATGAATTCCTTAGAAGGGATGAACAATTTTATTCCCTCTATATAAAAAGGCAGGAGAGGTTACCTTCACTATGTGGTGAGTCAAGCCACCTCACTTGGGATACAGCAACAGCCATACTTCTCCACAGCAGCCCAGATGCTGGAGTGGTCAAACACATTCCTGTTGAAACCTCATCCACAGAATATTACACAGTATGAACATTCTCCTGGTAAAACAAGGAAGCTCATAGCTTCTTTCAGTTCCAGTAGATCCAGCCCTTATTGTATTCAAGTTTTCAGAAAGACCAATCAGAAAAAACCCCAAACTTGTTGTAGTGGGTCTGGCTGAGCTGCTTTTCCCCCTACAGCCCTCATGCTGCATCACTGGGAGCTGGAGGGTGTTGATAACACACCCGTGTTATAACTGCCAGTGCTCACACGGCACCAGAGGCTGGGGGAGCAAGATGGGGGAGGGGATACAGCCGACCTGAGCTGACTAGTGGGATATTCCATACCATATGATGTCAGCTCAACTATAAAGGGAGAGGGCAGGAGGAGGATGGGGGGGCATTCAGCTTTGTCCTCCAAGCGGCTGCTGCGTGTTCTGGAGCCCTGCTTCCTGGACTTGGCCTGACATCGCCTGCAGACGGGAAGTACCGAATAACATCTTATCTATCATAACCCATGGCTCCTTGCGTCTTATTCTCTCCCTGCGTCCTGTGCTGATGGGGTTTGGGGGGAGTGATAGAAGGGCTTGGTGGGTGACGTGCAGAAATCAAACTCTACAACCCGTGAAAGGTTATAAAGCAGGTATGTTTATTATGGCGCCAGGTGCAAGGGGGATCGTTCCTCCTAACTTGCACACCGAAGTGTCCATTGAGCAGGTATTTATTACACGGAAGCGTGCATATTTAACAGAGTTAGCTACATATTCATTATATGGGGTTGGATTATTATAATCAGTTCCGGGAACTCATTATC
>WUAM01000260.1:2946252-2961214 GCA_024336885.1 Actenoides hombroni | reverse complement strand
ATGATGTCAGCTCAACTATAAAGGGAGAGGGCAGGAGGAGGATGGTGGGGCATTCAGCTTTGTCCTCCAAGCAACTGCTATATGTGTTCTGGAGCCCTGCTTCTTAGACTCGGCCTGACATCGCCTGCGGACGGGAAGTAGAGAATAACAACTTTATCTGTCATACCCACAGCTCTTTTCTTTTCATCTTATTCCCTTTCTGCGTGCTGTGCTGATGGGGGTCGGGGGAGTGATAGAAGGGCTTGGTGGGCACCTGGTGCCCAGCCAGGTTAAACCCACCACACTTGTTCATGAAAAATTATCATCTTTGTTTTTAAAAAGTTACTAAATGGACAAAATAGACAACTGTTAACAAATATTGTAACTTTCATCCTTTTCTTCTATTTCTCTGTCAAGGGGAAAGTAAAAATAGGAGAAGGGTTGTCAGAAATGTCAGATTTTTTTGAATTTGTAATTGGATAGTCTGCACAAGGAGGAGGTAGTCATAAAAAAACATGATGTAAGGAAAGTGGTACTGCATAGCAAGATTAGATCAGACCAAAAGTATATCTGGGCCAATATTTTGTCTCTCAGTGGCCAGGAGCAGATTCTTAGTAGTGGAGTTATGAAAATGTATAAGAACAGGACCACCTTACAAGGAGGATTTCCCTAGTAGTTTTTTCTTTAGCCCTTCAGTTTCCTTAAACGTCTTCAGTCCAGCCCAGAAACTCAACCCAGAGTTTGTATAGTTGTTTGCTAGTCCTTCATACATCTAATTACAAATGAAGGCAAGGTTGTCCTCAGTGGGCTGGCTTAAATAATGTGAATCACACCCTGGGACCTTCCTTAATTCATTTGAATAAAATTATAGTAAGATGAAAGAGGAGCAACATGCAATTTCATATATACTGATGTATGAACATTATATTATTCTTAAATGTCTATCTTTGCACCCTGGAGGCTTTCAAAGTCTGCAATATTAGTAAAGTGTTTTATTAAAGTGGTTCCCTCCAACAAAATCACATTTATCTTTATGGTTACTATTTCCTATGTATTTTTAAAATCTGCACACATAGAATTCCTAATGAAAATTAAAGCCATACATCTATACCACAGTTAGTTTTTCAGTAATTCTTTCTCAGCAGACAGATCCCAGATCCTATTTCCTATCTGAAATCTAGCCAATGTCTTGTAGCATGTCAATCTTTCTCCATCTTTTGCAATTGGTGTGATCTCAACACTAAGTATGGTAGTAACAGAAATTTTATACACAGCTGGGAACCTCTGGTCTATAAATAAAAGCAATTCTTGGAACCAAACCTGTGCTGATTTTATAGAGCTCTTGCTTTGGGTTTTCATTTCTTTGGAAAACATAAGTAGTAATTTTTGGAATGTTGCAAAAGCATTCATAAAAATAAATATAAAAGTCATCAATAGGGAATTAAATGTCATTTCTGAGACTATTGTATGTGTCATCTGGAATTTCTATATTTATATGTTTACCAGAGTTTCATGATTAAAAAAAATTTCTAAAACCAAATTCTTCTACCTCTCTTTATGTAAGTAAAAGCTGTACAATAAAAACTTTAAAAATACAACATTAGAAGGGATGATCTGTCATCAAAGAGTCATAGTTGAGAGTAGCTCAAAGATTAGAAAATAAATGCATTGTAAAGTATAAAATACTATCAACAGAGGTGTCTGAAATGTCTACATTATTTTTGTTTGCTGCAGCAGGCTGAGCTCACTGACTAGATTGGTTTATATTCTCTTTTAGACTGAGTTTTCCAAGGAAGACTTAGAACTCTTTTCTCAGAGCTCCCTAATGGGCCAGGACAGGGCAGGACAATAAGCCTTTGCTTAGGCACATGGACAGGGATTGTGTCCCCATACAGTGTGGGGATGCACACAGTCAGTAAACAATTTCTTTTTGTTTATGTAACTAAAACCCAGTGTGACACAATGCTCAACAATGTGTACATGTGAAATAGCAGCGTGACAACCATGGTCTTAACTTCAGAATTAATTCATATGTGTTTCAACTCTGTGGGTTGTCATACACCGAGACTGTACTGATACACATGGCCAAAATTCATCCACATACTCCATTATTTCAAGATTAAAGGCAGATTCTCGTTCATGACTAAGTGTCAAATATGGTCTTGGTATTAAAGGGATATTTAATTTGTTTATGAATTATAGCCATTATAATTCTCAATTGGTAATTTAGTAATTATTTCATTAATTAGTAGAAATGTTAAAGTTTTTTTTAAATTGAGATAGTTAATAACCTTATGTCTAAATGCATTATGCTGCAAAGTGATTTGCATACTGCCTGTGCATCTACTTTAATTGCTTTGATAGAACAATTTATTTTTTTTTGAGAAACTTCCATTTTAGCTAAGCTATTGAAAAAACATTTTATACAAGCATTTTCTCCTCCAGGACTAAGGACCACCATATCCCATATATGTCTTTGAAAGGTGTTGAGATTGGGTGGATGTGGAACCTTTAAATTCTTACAAATTTTCACAGCCTATATGGCTACTGACAGAACTACGAGAAGTACACCACAATTCCTTCTGCTGTTTAAAATCCTGATAATATGTATAGTCATACACAGACTCCAGTTTTCTTGTATCAAACTCATATTAAATTTAAGTAACATTGATGAAGCAGAAATTTTCATATCGTGGTATTTTCTTGCGGAGCTGCTGCCTTTGATTAATGAATAATATTTTTCGTAAACCCAAGGAAGTTAAGAAAGCATGTTTTTGTAATACCTATCTGTTAGGGAAGTGCAGCATCATAGTTGTCCACATACTAGGAAAATAAAGTACTGGTATGACCTTGTAGTTCACAGAAATGAGAATGACTACCTCTTTGACAAAGAAAACTCCTTATGCCTGTAGAGAGATAACATTCTTTATAAATTGTAAGCTTAGGACTGTAGGTACAAAGTTGTTCTGATGATCCTGTTCTCTTCAAGGGAAAGAAAAATGCTAGATTAGACTTTCTTATTTTATCTAATTAGGATTTGTCAGTTGCTACTAATAAATGTAGTATTCAGTACATGCTTCAGTATGCAAATATATCCAAATACATCTAGCTGCTACGAATGATAGCCTATATGAAATGTGATTTATAGTTATTTGTGTACCAATATTGTCTGTACTCTGAAATTATAAGCCTATCCTTATTTCTTACCTAAGTTTCTGGTAATTTGTTTTGGTTTGATTTGGTTTGGTTTTTTTCCTAAAATAACTCTTTTGCCCCTTTTGTTAAAAAGTTCCTGCTGTGTAAAATACAAAAACATTTTTCTCTGGGGGAAAAAAAAAATATTTAATCCTTTTTTTGTTGTTGTTCTTTTTTTGTTGTTGTTTTTTTTTTTTCTGGTCTTTTTCTTAAAAAAAACGAAAACAAAACAAAGAAATCTTCAGCTTTGAGGTAGCAACTCATAAATTTCATTCCATAAAGCCAATATTAAAAACTGTAAATGTATTAAAGCTATAAATGTGTTTGGCCTAAATTTAATGTATTTCTGGAATGTAAGTTTATCCTTTTGGCATCCTGGAGTTCTCACTGGATGTACTTAGGTGATTCTTTTTGTATTCAAAACTTACAGTTTTGAGCTGAATTCATCCTGTGCTTTGTACAGATTGATTGTTCAGTCATGTATGATGATTTATATAGTCATGTAAATAAGCACTTATCAAATAATGTATTGCTTCTCATGATTGTGCAAACTGCTTTAAGGGAGTGCAGCTAAGTTTGATGACACTAAAGAAAATGACACCAGGAAGAAATCTGTCTAAAGTAATCCAGTAATTGCCTATTGTTTGTGAAGTCTGAATTTATTTTGAGTAATTGGCGGTTTCTACAAGAGAGCAGTGATGATTATATTTATGCCTCCCAAGTATTTTCTCAGGAAACAGGCAAACAGCCTTGCTTGGTTTGTTTTAAGGACAAACAAAACACCACTAAGTATTTTCTTGTTGACTCTGAAGACGAAAAAGAATACTAATGGAATGAAATATGATATTGACAGAGCAAATTTTTAAGTTATTTTGCAAAAGAGAAAATAAAGTCAGAGTTTGTACAAATGTTATATATTCTGTAAAGTTAAACAACCATATCGAAATGCAAAACAAACAGACTCTAGTCATTGTGTGCTGTATAGGATAAAAACTGATAATAGCACCACATGTTCAAGTAGATGTGCACCTTAAAATCATGACCTTAAGTGGATTGACAGCTAGTGTGGAAAGTACATGAATTTTATTGAAGCTACAGAGAAGTTGCTACAAGACTTCTTTTTTTTTTTTTTTTTCTCTCCTGCCTTTTTAATGTGATAATGGGCACAACTTTAATAAGTGAAAAGCACTCCCTAGACATTCAAATAAAATGTCTTTTTCCCCATACATATATATATATAGATAGGAATGTGTAATGTTGTCCATAATAGCAGTACTGAAGAAATAAATACCTTAAGATGACACTGACCATCCTCCACATAACCTAATCTAACTGGACATCCTTTGAGTTAAAATATAGAGATAAGTGGTCTTAAGCTTAATTTGCATGGTTCTCCTCAGCTCTCAGTCTGTCAAATGCTTTGGAGTGGCTGCAGCATATAAAGTCAATACCTGATCACAGATGAATCCCTATAAAGCAGGAGACTTGGCATATAAAATAAATAATGGGCTATAATGACTAGTTTGTTATAGACTTTTGCTAATAATGAACATCAAGATGTTTGTTTCATTGTTAAATGTGTATTTAGTTATTTAAATAGTATATAGAGGTTTATGAGTAACTTTTTTCATAGATAGGCATGCAATAAATGAATAATCTAGAAATGGCTTTTGTTTATCAGTGTTTGGTGTTTCACCAAGTCACCTGTGAAGCTGGAAACAACTAGAAAGAAGTTCAGTATTTTCAGCAATTATTCATTGACAATGATTAGGTTAAGGGATACAATCACGTGTAAAGGTGAGAGTAAATTCGTAATTCTTTCTGGAAACAAGTGTGCGATTTTAATAGGTTTATAATGCAGGTAGAAAACATTGCAAAAGGTATGGTTAACACTGTCATAAGACCAATACAACAAACAGTGGCAGCGTAAGAATTTTATACCTTTATATTGAGCAAGAAAAACAAACAGTAAGAGCAATTGAATATACAGTGGTTTTACTTTGGTGTTCATAATCTTTTCTTCTGTAAATAGTCTACAGATTGATGAAGAGTTCAGTTTTCTTACCCATTCTCTTTAGACATAGTCATGGAATGGTTTTGCTGCTGTAGATTTTTGTCTCCTGGAACTGAATACCACTGTTGAAATATACCTGTCTGAAATGGATTTGACCTACTGGTTTGTAAGACTTTCCACTGAATATTTCCCATACTTGTTAAATTCTTTTGGTACTCAGGTAATATTTTTAGATTAATTCTGAGGAAGAAGTCCCCTGCCATATTTTCATATGGTAAACACTCCCAGCATTTTGGGACAGGACGCTTTGCTGCTCTGTTCACTCACTGCAAGCTCACATGTTATTACAATGGGATAGAATTATATGCTTCTGGATGTTATTGAATGATCTTATGTATCCAACCACAGAAAGAGAGTTTAGGAAGTGGATCAACAGCTTTTAGGTTCTTAGATTCCATTTGGAATAGGTGGACAAAAATAAAATAATTTACAATAAATATAAATACAGAGACACAACAGTCTGCAGTAGAGGACGGGAGGAAACAGCCTCAGCTTGTGCCAGGGGAGGTTTGGATTTCAAATTAGGACCATTTTTTTTCACCAAAAGGGTTATCAAACGCTGGAACAGGCTTCCCAGGGACGTGGGGAAGTGACCACACTTGTAGGTATTTAAAAGATGTGTAGATGTGGCACTTAGGGACATGGTTTATTGGTGGGCTTGGCAATGTTAGGTTTGTTGAATTCAATGATCTTAGAGGTATTTTCCAACCTAAATGATTCTATGATTTTAGGTCCAAAAGGTCTCATGGAGGCTATGCTGAACAGACACAGCCATTGACAGACTGTGGTGTTCCACAGGTCTGAAAGCAATTAGGAAGGCTGAATCCAAATACCTTGCAAAAGTCTGGAACAAATGGACCACATCCTCAACTGCTGTAAATTGAAATATCTCCCCTGAGTTTAGTGCAGCTATTTCAATTCTATCACAAGAACAATAAAAGCAACAAAACGTGACTTTTCAAGTAAATGTATTTCAATATCCTTCCAAGAACAGAGATTTAAGGAAAGAATTGTCTTCACTGAGAGCTGAAGACTGTTGAAGAACCTGACTGCATATTGTCTACTCATATTCAATATTTAATAGTGCTATCCTTAATAGTTACCATATGTAAGCATGTATCCTGCTGTATCAGTGCCTGTCCATGCTGCAGAAATAAAATGAACCACCCACACCCTTGTGATAATTTTTAATTCATCTTATAACCACAATACCTTTGTGCAGTACTTGAAAACAGAAGACAGTTAGTTACATCTTCATGCTTTTGCGTGAAATTTGTGGTCCTTAAAAAAAAAAAAATTGTTTTCACAGGACCTTGATTAAAAAATTTGTAACTGCTTGAAAGACATACCCAGAATAGAAGATACAGAGTCTTCACAACAGGAAACGTAAGAAATAGTTCAGTGATACACAGCTTGGCAAAAGTTTCTTGCCAAGTTATGACAGATACATTGATCAATTACTAAAAGTTAGAAGCAAAGCCAAAATCTGGGTAGCATATTCTAGTGAGACTGGAACCACTTACTCTTTGATTAGCTCTTGAAACTGTGGTTTAACTTCAGTTTACATCATTGTGTAACAGTATCAACCAAATAGCTTCACAGTATCTTACTGAACTCTAGTGTTGCTTATCTAGAAACCTGAAGTTGTAGATTGTGACAGTTATCTGTTTCCATGAGGACTGCAATAATTGTATTCTTACAGGTTTTGTGGTCAGTTTGCCTATACTAGAAAAGGTCTATTCACCAACCAGCACATCCACTAACAAGTACGCTTGAGAGATAATTTGAGGAAAGTTACATTGCTCTTAGGAAGTCTAACTACGTCCACCTTTTGTGTTTCTAAAGTGCTTCCCCCTACTAAAAAAAAAAAAAAAAAAAAAGAAATGGCCTGGAAGAATTTCATTTGAAAATTAATGAAGAAAAGTTTTTAAAATACTAACATATAAATTCCTACCAATATTTGAAGCTTGTAAATGAGTGAGATCTGTTTGGAGCAACGGCTAACTATCCATGTCAGGCAAAATGTAAGCAACTCTGATAAATAGATTTTAAATTGCCTAATATATTATAAACAAAATCCTTCTTTTGATCATTCAAACATGAGTTTGAATGACCAAAAAGTCCTAAACAGGCAATAGAACAAACAGTATTAAAAATAGGTAATCTGCATAATGATTATCATCTACCCATTTTGGAAGTAATTTAATTATTTTAATCAATGTTAATCCTCATTTTACATATTATTTTGTTGCTTTTGCCCGCCTTAGGATCAGCTTCACATTTCAGAGTTTATTTTCTGGGGGGAAAAAAAAAAAAATAAATCTTTGAATAAAAATCAAAATGGCCTTAACTTTTTTCCTTTCCTTTTGATGGCTTAATATTAATCTTTAACATGTCACTGAGAACAGAAAGGTATATAATCATGTGCAAGACTGAAGACATTAAACAACAATCTAAATGTTTCTGTCTAAATTACTGAGATGTTCAGGCTCTTTGACAATTAGAATTCAATATCCAAAACTGTAGTAATGTAATTAGCAAGTCTCAAATGAACTGTTTATTGAGAATTTTGGGGGCTTTTTGTTTGTGGTTTTTTGAATTATACATTATTTCTCACAGTGGTACACACAGATATTTTTGTTTTTCCTAGTGAGTTTGAGTCCTGAAAAGTGTCTATCCTAGGGCTGATAAGGACATTTCTCAAGTTGTTCCAGTTATACCCTGTTCATAAAGTCATGGGAGTGAAAACTTTTGCATATGGACATAGCCTTAAGATGTTCAAATGAATAAGCTATAGAGGTACCAACAAAAAAGACCATCTTTGTGTTCTATTTGAGCTCAGAAATAGAAAGGTGCTAAATTCAAACATTTTATTATAATCAGTCCGACTGCAATTGAAGTACATTGTATCACTGCATACAAAGTATGGCAGTGCTATTGACTTGTCTAATTAGTGAATTGCCTTGTTTCTCATTACTCCTCTGTTCGTTTATTTACTTTTTTCAGTTCTATTGATTATCTGAGACTTGAGAGAATGATTAAGATGTTCATATGTTAGATGTTTTGATTCCACATGTTCATTCTTTTCACCATAAAATACTGCTGTATGTTTTGGTTTTGTTTTTTTTTTTTTTTTTGGTTGTCATTATAAAGTTGTATCAAAGCAACTTAGATCAAGTATTTAAACCCTGGCTATTCTTCTGCTTTCTGTAAATGCAATAACAGGAAACGTTTTATAGGAGACAGTCTGTCCCCAGTTTTTCTTAGACAGGAAATGGACAGACATTATCTATGATGTCCTTCTTTTCACTTTTTTATATTTTCATCAAGTATTAGAATATTTGAAATCAAATTGTCTTTTTGAAACTGGTTCACACAACAGACCATGTCCTAATAATTTCATAATTTTTCAGTATGTCCTTGCTTACATATTTTTTTGACCCGTCCTATTTCTGTGACCATCTTCTGAAAAAAGACCTCTATTTTATTCAAATCAAACTTCCTCATGGAGCATTAAGCAAGGTTTAGGCAAAGAAAAATAATTGTTTAAAAAAAAAATAATTTACATTCTGTCTTGAAATATCTGTTTATTTTTTTGGAATGGCGTGTTTAAATTTTTCATCACTTTTTTGGTACTATAAAAAACAACATTCTTAGTAAACTTTGGCTGTAATTAAACAAAAAGGGTTTTGTTTTGTTTTGCTTCCCATAAAAAATAAATTTTGAAATTGTGCAATTTATGCAATTGCATAATTACAAAGAAAATGTGTCCCTTTGCAGTGTGTAGCTTATTCACTGAATTCCAAACTGGAAAACTTTCAGGAAAATAGTATAAGTCACACATAACTGTAGAGTAAAAGTTATGCATTCAGATCTTAGGCTAGCCAAATATAGTTAAAAATTACTCTGTAAAGTTATTTACCTCTGGCACTGCACTTCTGACTGTTCAGAGTTTACCACCACATATACCATTTCCTTTTATGGGCTTCAAAGACCTCCGTCTTTGAAGATGCAGAGGTTACGCTGGTAAGTCATTCCAATTAAGGTTGTCTACCTCCACTATCCATGTACTTGAAAGCTACTGGGAAAAATTTCAAACCCACTTCCATTTGGGCCTGCATAATTTTGCAACTAACTTTTAAAGTTAATACTGTAATTTTAAGTCTGAAAAATGCATATATAAAATTACATGTACAACAATGAAGACCACATTCAGCAAATTTAGCAGACTTTAGCACAAAGTTCCACATGCTGAGGAACTCAAGCTTGACAAATTAACTCCAGATATGGCCATATTAGTGGGAGCTGGAGACAGCCCTACAGGGCTGGTTTTTCTTTGACTAAAGAAATGCCCTCAAGAAGACTCACTTGAGCTAATGAAGGCATTACATAAACAATTAAAAGGCAGTTGTTGGAGGCTGGTAGAAAGCTCATGTATCAGCAGTTAGTAATTATGAAGGTTTCCTATCTCCTTTCAGAATAAATATCCTGTCCGAGTTGTGGCAGGCCTGCTGAATGGAGACTTTCTGGTCATTAAAAAAACCCTATTTTGTGCAGTGTAGCATACGCAGTGTCTTATCTTTGCATCTCTATAGCTCTCTCTCAAGGCCGAAGATTCTAATCAATAACCTGATCAGTAACAGTAAAATAATTTACTTAGAGCAATAATTAATAAAGAGGGTTTACACTGGCTAAAGGGGTCATCAGAAAATAAATGATGTATGACTGACCCACCTGGGAAGACAATTAAACTAGGCAGAAGCATTTATTTCTTTCTTTAAAGAAAAAGAAAATAGTTGGCTTCACACTGTAGATTGGAAATCATACATAGTCATTACCATTATGATTCACATTGAATTAGAAGAAATAAAAATTGATTAAGTTATTTCACTTAAATATGAGACAAAAAATGTTTTTGCATTATTTTATTAGTAGAATTTGTTTTATGAATAGCTAATATTTATTATTAATAGATACACTAATTAAAGCTATAGTAGTCATTTCCATTAGCTTACTCTCAAACTTCTACAGAGCTGTCCGTCTGGTTTTAATCAAAACCAAATGGTAATCCAAGTTCTCAGCCTGGAACAGCTAGGAGGAAGTCATTCAGAGAAGGCAGAAGAAAGCAGAAAAGATAAACAGATGATATTCGCTAAATTTGTATAGAGTATAAGATGTAGATGTTGTGGGTTACTCTGGAGACGTGATTCAGGCACCATCTCAAACTGGAACGAAGTAGTTACAAGTGTTTTATGTC
Source organism: Actenoides hombroni (assembly GCA_024336885.1). Lineage (NCBI taxonomy): Eukaryota > Metazoa > Chordata > Aves > Coraciiformes > Alcedinidae > Actenoides > Actenoides hombroni. The sequence continues at coordinate 2,950,709 of WUAM01000260.1, read as the reverse complement.
AGCAAAATACTAATATGATCAAGATGGAGCCTGTCCTTTTGCTTTTGCAGAGCTGGATTTGTGTAACCCTGGAGGATTCTCAGAAGAGGTAAAGCAACATATACTATCGCCTGCAATATGACTGCGTTTAAACTGTAGCGTTCATTTTCGCAGAGCCAGCTTATTCTTTGGTATAGGAATACAATTTTAGCATATGTGTGTAAACAGTACCTATCAACTGTGTATATTTGCTGGTCAGAATAGCACTAGACCCTTTGTCAATGCAACGCGGTAATTGCCAAAGACCAGGTATTTGGGAGATTTTCTCCTGTTGTTCTGGGGTAACTGTTATCTTTGCATGAACATTAGAGCTGCGTAAAATACTTGTTGAAAGGAAAAGAAAAACTGGGGGCGGGGGGTGTGGGGGGGGTGTGGTGTGTGGTGGAAACACTTTCAAATTATGTAACTGTAGCACAGATCTTCCCCTTTGTCAGAAATAGCCCAGGAGTGTATTAAGCTGAATGTCTTGAAATGCTCGGTCTTGCCTTTTTTCTTTCCTCCCATCTCTGTGCTCTCTCTCCCTTTCCCTCTCCCTGGCGCAGGCAGGCAGGCTCACTGTCTCTCTCTCTCTCTCCCTCTCCCTCTCTCTCAAAGGCAGGAAATACTTTTCAGGCAATCTGGGCCTGGTTGTTGAGGCCCCTTTCACAAAACATCAGTCTGAATTTAGTAGACAGAAGTCACTGGGAGAAGCTTGACAGGCTCGTGCTTAGTTAAGGCTCCCTCCAGCTGCAGAGCGTGTTTTTGTTAGAATCACACATTGAGCAAAACTGCTTAGAATAGAGCAATGATCTCAGTAGCGAAATCTGAACTTTATGCTAGCAGGAGCTAAGTGAGCCTGGGCTCTTTTGTTTGTTTGTTTGGTCCTTAGGTTTGATTTGTTGTTTTCTTTTTTGCTTTTATTGACCAAAGATTATAGGGAGGTCATGTCCGAACTCCAGATTCTCTTCATCTAGGTGAGGCTGTCTTGGAATCTTTCTGTACTTTAACCTATCCAAAAAATATATAAAAAGGGGGGGAAAAAAAAGGAAAGAAAAGAAAAATCCGAAAAGGAGCAAGCAGTATCCAGCACTGGAGCTTTCTGCGTTCAGGATCTCAGCACTAAAACTGGAGGTAAAATAATTATAATAATTAAAAATATACATTTAGTTGTAGACTGTGCCAATTCTGTTTATCAAAATGCAACAGATCTATAAAAAAAATTTAAAAAATCTTCTTGCGCATTTTTCTTAATCTTTTAAAAATACATTTGATATGTTGAACTTTTGTTTATTTGCATTTATATATAAATAGAGCTGCATGGTCTTGGTTGCATATTTTTAATGGATATTAAATAGGAAAGCTAGATGTGTGAATGATTTCTTTTTTCAACTTATTTGCCAGAAGGGAGGGCATTTAGGGCTATGTTTTTTTCCCTTCCTTCCCTTCCAGCAGTAATGATGATCAGTGTTTTAGGTAGATATATCAGTTATACCTCTGCTGGGCTTGGTCTCTAGCCTTTTCTCAGTCTTAGATGGAATTTGTGGTGTAACTGACAATATAGTTTTAAATGTGTACACCTTAAATATGAAATTCCAGGGTTTATTCCTTGGCATTAGCTAAATTAGGTTATTTTTACTAACCTATGATTAGATATGCAGTTTGGGGTATGCTGTGCTAACATTTAGCAGAGGGAAAGCATGATTCAGTAAATGTCAGCTGACTATAAATTTACTCAGTCTTTTTCTTAACCTAGTAAACATTTAAGTATTAAAAATAACAAAAATCTGATGTTAAGGAGAAATCTGGGATATTGTCTTTAACTGATGTGTGAATGGAGCTGCTGCTATTTTACATAAAGGCGTGATTTAATTGTTAAATTGTTATGGACATCAGAAGCATTTCTTATGGCAATCTATATAGTATCCTTTGTCTTACTGAACATCTAAAAGAACAGTCGTTGCTTATAAGTAACATGAGAGATTCTTCTTTTGTTATGTGCATAATTAAACCTCCATATAGTTATTGGCCAGACTGGCTACTAAACAGGAGTCATCTGCTCACATATTTCAAGAAGTTTTTAACTGTGTTTTTACTGCATATTTTTTTTCAAAATGATTGGTGGGTAATTAAATCACTTTGTGGTGTGAAAGGATGTGAAGGACCAGTAAGTACTCCAGAACAGGGTCAAATACCTCCTCTGCAATAGATTAAGAATTGTACACTTTACTGCCATTTGGGTGGAAGAAAGTTGGCCATGGTGGTCAGAAGTGGCTCTGGGTTGTGAAGAGCATGGGTCTGAAGGGGACAGGGAACAGCTGGTAGGCAATAAATTGTTTCTGGATATATCCTGATGTGAATTTTAAAGTCGCAACCACTGATTTGCTTACGGACAAGCCTTCTCCAGTTTGGTGTCCTGACCTGCGAGAGCTGTGGTAAGTAGGTGATGGGACTGAGAAATTGGGAGGAATCCAAATGGTTGAATCTCTGCGTCACTTCTGTGAAATTTGTGCTGGAACTTTGATGTCTCAAGGGATTTAGCATTAATAGCTTTTACTGCACTGCATTCCCATACTTACTCCTCCAAGTATGCATGCATGTACTTATTAGCAAGTACTCTAGTTAAACAGAAAATACCAAATATTAAAACTAATTATTACGTATCAGCTGGTTCCTTCTTCTGTAGCACTGTCTTCTGGGTTTTAAAGGCTATAATGACCTCATCTGACCTCACTTGGACATGAAAATACCTGACACCTGAGACAGTTAAAGTATAGGGTAAACAACAGTATTGAACCCAGAAAGTATTTTCTTATTTCACTCTGAAGTTTTTTATAGACTGTACAAAAATGTAACACAGATAGCTGCCTGCCTTTTTGATTTAGAGGGGTTTTTTAAGAGTCTTGAAGACAAACCACTGTTCAACTACTGATTCTACTCAGTCTTAACTTCTGTTATGCTAGCTTGATAAGGTACTACTGACCAAGACAAAGAATTCACAGAAATTTTAGTCTAAAAAAAACTGAAAATAATTTTTTTAAGATATATAACAATAATGGATATGGAAAATTATCATCTTGAGGCCATGACCTTGCTCTCTTCCTTCAAAAATATTAACATTCTTAATTTGAAACAAGAAAATAGCATAAGTAATTATATCAGATGACTCCTATGAACAATTAAGCACGAGATTTTATGTCTTCAGCCTTGAGAAAAATTAATGGAAGTGGTTACATTCATGTGATAGAAATTATTCAAATAGCTTTCCTTCACCATAAATTTATGTGCCTGCAAACTTATTTTCTTTTTAACCTTGCACCTGTTGACCTCTAAGTTAAATTCCATAAGTAGAGCACTTGAACAAAATAGGTTTATATATTTGGGCCTAATTCACAAAGATCCCTGTAACACAAAGTAAAATTTATTCCTTCTTAAAAGAAAATCAGAAGTAAATATAAGAGCTTAGGTAGGTAGTTTTTGAATGGCAAGGTATATGATAATTCCTTTAAACTACTGAGCTTAAAATCAATTTTTAAATAATTCTTTTGGTGGTGGAACAATAGAAGGATGCCCACAATGGCATTTTATAAGTTTCAAAAGTTAATTAATTTTTAATTTTTTAAATTGTCAGAAGTGTTAAGCTGAATTTTATATTTTTTTGTTGTTTGTAACATGAAATTTGTTGCTGAAATACATCTTCTTTGATATACACACACCCTTACCCCCACCCCTTCCTGAGGAGGGCAGTAGCAGAAGGTGGAAGAGAACTTAGGAACAGTCTTCTCTTTTCTCAGAAAGCAGATATATTTTAGAGTATTCTCTTTCTTTTAGCCATCTGGTTCCATTTTCTGTTGTTTTTTTGGTCTGGAAAAAAAAAATAATCAAAAGATGGTTTTTATGTTAGTATTCTGTTTCTTTTACAAAAGAAAAAGGAAGATGACAAAAATGGAATAGCACAGGAGTGAGAGTAATTGAAATAGCATATGTAGAAGGACCAGATCTTGATTTCCTTCCTAGTAGGAAAGAGCCTCTGGAGGTCTTCGGTCCAACCCCTCACTCAAAGTGGGGCCAACTAGAACAGGTTGCTCAAGGCCTTGTCCATTTGGGTTTAAAATATCTCCAAACATGGTGATTAGTGTGAATATTTAGTAAGGACTTTAAGATTGGCTATACAGCCAATCTACAGGTCTAATTTTTATATATGTGTGTGTGTGCGCATATACATATATATGTATATAGGGATATAAGAATACAGGGAAGTTATCAGAGGTTGCAGGGATGCAACAAGGAAAACTAAGGCCTCTCTAGAACTAAACCTGGCGAGGGAGGTCAAGGACAACAAAGATCAGGATCACTTCCTCCAGACCTGAGGACTGGAGGAAGGCCAATGTCATTCCAATATTCAAAAAGGGCAAAAAGGAGGACCCAGGTAACTATAGGCC
>WUAM01000260.1:2902194-2946152 GCA_024336885.1 Actenoides hombroni | reverse complement strand
TCCTGTGTGACTTGATCTAGGTGATCCTGCTCTGGCAGGGGGGTTGGACTAGATGATCTTTCTTGGTCCCTTCCAACACCTAACATTCTATGATATATGTATGCACATGTATACATACATATGTCTGTGTATATATATATATATTTATAAAAAAATATACCCCAAATCAAATTTATCCAGAGGTCCCTTCCAACCTGGTATTCTCTGATACTATGTATAGTAGGATAATGAATATTAGTTTTATGGAAATAATTACTGATACTGCTTTTGAATGTTTTTCATTCATCATCATATTTCATTATTGATATTTGTTGATGCTTTTAGAAACTATTTATTTTAAGAACAGTCTGTTGGTAGAGGATTTCAAATCCAACATCATCATAATTGCTTGTTTCTCTTGAATGAGGAAAATCACTTATGGTGAAATTAGAAATGCCTGGAGTTTTATCTCTGGCATATTGTACTGAACACAAATACAGAGGTTTGCCTTAGGCTGTACGTATCTACATTAAAATGAATTTAGCTCATACACAGTACTCTGCTTCTAGCCTTCACTTCCCTCTAGGTTCATTTTTTTCTTACTCTGGTTCCTGATATTTCCTGTTAACAATTTTATTATAACTTGTGTCAAAATCCAGTAGCTTTAGCCTAAATGCCCTTGAACTTTAAGAAACTTTGTAAACAACTTCTGTTACCTCTGAATCTCTAGTGGTTCTCCCACCATCTAGCTCACTCTTTATCAGCTCTAAGCTTTCCAGGGTAGGTAGGTCTTATCAGTGAGAGTTTCATTCAGTCTGTTGCACTAGGTCTTAACCATGACAAATGTTCTTTTATGCTAGAGTAAATAAATGTTCCAACTTGAACACCACTGTACTTGTGGAAAGTTAGCCTCATGATCTGAACTTTTACTTTGGATAAGGGGGAGTCTGTGGTGATATTCAAACAGAAAATTTGATTAGATCGAGAACTGAGGAAAATCTAGAGTAGTAACAGAAAATGGAAGAGGCAAGAGGATCTAGTGAGAAATTTGCCTAGCCAAAACAGTTCAGGTTACATTATTGCAGCTGTATAACTGGAACGTATTAAAGAGCATCCAACAACATTAATTTTATATTAATAGCATCTTTGCTAAGACCATAACAAAATATGAACCTGTTTTCTTCTTGTTAATTTTCTTCTGCAAGACACAGACTTGTATTGGTCAAGGAAGACTTGTTTTGGATTCACTGGTTCAGTCTGGAGCATTTAACCTTCCACTTCTTAGCAGTCCTGAGAAGCTCGATGCGCTGAACTTGTACTGTTAGATTCATTACACACTTTCTTGTCTGCAACTAAATGGCAGATAAACCTTTTCATTTTGCTTGAATTGTTTATTACAGAATCACAGAATTACATAATGTTAGGGGTTGAAAGGGATCTCCAAAGATCATTGAGTCCAACCCCCCTGCCAGATCATGACCAAAACTAGGGTAGATCACTCAGAAATGCATCCAGACAGGTCTTGAAAGTCTCCAGAGGAGATGACTCCACAACCTCTCTGGGGAGTCAGTTCCAGTGCTCTGTGACCCTTACAGTAAAGAAGTTCTTCCTCATGTTGAGATGGAACTTCTTGTGCTCGAGCTTGAATCCATTGCCCCTTGTCCTATCACAGGGCACAAGTGAAAAGAGGTTGTCTCTTTCAGTACTGCTGTTTCATAGAGAGAGGTGACAGCTCTCAATAATAATGCACTGAACCACGATGTTTTTGCTGAAAGGATGATGTCAAAGAGTTGTACCCTCACCAGCAGAAGCTGGACTTGGAGGATTCCATGTGCAGAGAAATCTACATTTTAGTTACCTTATATACCTATGTGCAGGAGATATTGCTTTCCCAGCAACTTCCAAACCTTGAGTCACTGTCACCTTAATTAGATAGATAAATCAAGATTTCAAAAAAGGTTTTGCACCACCTGATGAGTTTGGCATTGAGGTATCTCTGTAAAATACTGTAAAGAAGGTCTATTTACTATAACAGTCATATTCACGTTATGACTACTACAGAGACAGAAAGGGGATAAAGAGGTGAGATACAAACATGCTGTACACAAGTCCTTTGAAAGATAAGCTTTCTGAATTCTGAAATAAGAATATTATCACAAAAAATGGTGAACTGCAAGGTTTTGTTCTGATGCAGTCTTTTTGCACTCCAATTCACCAGCCTGGGAAATAAATTAAATTTTTACATTCCCTTCCTTGAAGGAAGTGGTCTTAATTAGGTACTCCCATGCATTTAACATGTAATGCACACTGAGTGTTTTGTAATTTCTCTCTCTAATTTCAAAGAAATACCTGGTACAGAAGCTATTTTGCTTAATTTTTGCTTTTCACATCTTCAGTTACGTTCCAGAAATACTTGTTTAGTTTGCTCTCTATTTGTTTCCAGGTACATCAAAATGGGATTCCAAATGATACTGTTAAAGGTTCATTCCTACCAAAAGCATAGCCATCTCAGCAGTCATGTTCTCTAGACTCTTAAAGTATTTGTCTTTATCTATAAGAGAAAATAATTTTCAACTCTTTATGTAGAAAGTATATGTGTAATAATGTCAAAAATAATTTTTAGTCCTGTCTATACCCAGAATGAAAATATTTCCCTTACTAATCAGTAAGCAGACTGGTTGCCAAAAGTCAATGTCCATAGTGCCTCAGATTTTAGATTTCATGGTTATAACAAGTACCAGCAACTTTTCTTTAAATGGAAACATTGTATTAAAACCCTAAATATAAAGGTATCAAGAATAGCATTTGTTTAATTTATATTGTTTTCAAAAGAACCTCCTGTAGCTAGAAAATTAGTTTTTCACTTGACTTATCTAGAAAATGGAATTTTTCCTATCCTGGGAGAAAAAGAGAAGGAAAAAAAAAAACAAAAGAGAGGAAAAAAAAAAAGGTTTGGGAAAAAACTACCCTAATTCAGGACCAAAAATAATACCCACAGTTTTCTGGGTTGTCATGTCCTATAGGATGACCTTTTCTCATTTCATGTCATCTTTTCAAAATGATTCCATCTAAGGGAGTAGGGGAAAGGAGGTGTAACAACTTTGCCAACAATGTTATTTTGTCTGTTCTCTGGAGGTGGAAAACAGAAACTATTTTGGGGGAGGGCATTGAAATTTCCTCCATTTTGGAAAAGGAGGAAAAAGAAAATCCATTAGGAAAAGAAATAACTACACAAAAAAGAAAAGTCCAAAACCTTTATAACTCAGATTACTTTTCCTCCTTCCAAAGAAACAAGCAAATTACATTATGTTGAAATAAGATCTTTCAGGTTAGTAAATTTTGGAGACCAGAAGACTCACAGATCAGAATTGTTAGATATCATTGTTATGATTTTCTCCTTAACAATCTATGCTAGAAATGCTTTTTTTGGCTTAAAACCTCTTATCTTTCTAGTAGGCAATATATAAATTCAATGGTTCTTGTCTCTCTGGAATGATGCTGTGGTGAAGGTAATGGATTATCATAACAGCTAGTAAGAATTTAATACTGATCATTAAAATATTAAAATCACACTAACAAAATTACAGTAAAGTAGTATAATTATATTATAAATACTTGAAAAATATTTTTTCTCTGTTTTATTGGCTATTCATCAATGAAAAGTAGTACAAAAAAGCTGGGTATTTACAATTGTCTTTTAAATTGGTTTTGATTTGATAATTAAATTGAGTGTAAATAATATAGATCTTAAGTAAGGCTGGATAACTGTGGATCAGTTTGGATCTTGCCATTTCCCCTTTCACATCCTTGAGGGAGAGGTTGAGCTGATCTGAGGCTCAGCACTGGAAATGAACCAAATACAAATGCAACCAAGCTAAAACCCACTATAATCACATGTTGGCTGCAAGTAAAAGCCTTTCTTTGTATGATGATGAGCACTAGTAATGCAGCTACTTTTTGAGGAGAAATAGAAAGAAAAGCAGCTCTATATTGTTGCATGTTTTCTAACAATAAATTAAGGCATATTGACAAAGTCTGGGCTCATATCTTAGGAACCAATAATATTTTCACAAAACAAGAAAGATTTTGTATGTCTCTGAATTAACAACTTGCCAACTTTAGTGTTTGGAATGTCTAATGTATTGAGATCCTATAATACTGCTGAACAGTATCACAAATTTTGTAACATCCTAAATGTCTTCTGAAGAAAGGTTGTTAACAACCCTGACAGTATTACACCTTTTCACTGACAGTAAACTATAATGAGCATATCTGATGTATGTCAGAATCTATAAAGCAAAAAATAAAGTAACTTCGTAAAGGAATAATGAAACTGATCCCTACAGGAAAAAGGAAATGCTTAGCAAGTAACAAGAATGACTTCAGGTATTTCACTTGTTTAACTTCTTGCGTGGCTTTTCTTCTCTGAGAAATCATGAACTTTTTGCAATGTATAAATTCTATTTACTATACATTGTAGCTTCTACTTCTTTACATTCATAAGCAAGGAAAAAAAAACCCAAAAAAAATCCAAACCCAAACCAAACATCTTATTTCTCTTTTAATATTTCTGCTTTCTATTTTTACTTTGGTCCTCTCCAAGTTCTGTAGTATGAGAAACAATGAATAAATGTTCCCCTTCATGATTCTCTGGATTTTTGTATGGCTCTAAATCCTTTCTTCCCTGTCAGGAAATCTTACCCTATTTCATGGCTCCTCAGACAGAACTTATACCATACATTTCATCTGTGTTTTGATATACCTTTTCCTGCTCCACTTCTCTTTCTGAGATTAAATGACTATACCTGCATACAGTTTTCACTTCATGGCATAATGAGGACTTAGAAAACATCATTATGTCACTGTATGTGCAGTCTTGCTTTTACCTACTGTGCCACATACTTCCTACTTTTCACTGACCTTGAAATTCTGTTCTGGATTACCAGCCACAGTGATTCTCAGTTTTAGAGATTTTTCCTGATTGATAGCAGATATCATAGAGGCTTTTATTATGCATTTATAATAAGAATTATATTTTTTGTATCTACATACCATTATATTTACTAACAGGGAATTTCATATGTAATTTTATCTCCTAGATTTCCACTGCACTTGGGTCCTCTGTATCACTAACAAACTGTCACTTCACTGCTTTTCTCCTTCTGAATAACCAAAAAGACACAGGTTCTAATAGATTCCTTTACAAATCTATTAATTGACTCCCTCTTTGTAAACCAAAATAAAAATAAAAAATATATATAATTAAATATTCTCACTTTTAAAAAAAATTTCATTCTTCATTAGATTTTCAGCCACTTTACTGCACATGAAGGTCAGACTTGCAAGTATGCAGTTCAGAACCAAGTGGTCTTTGTTTGATTGACTTTAAAACCAGCTTTTTGTGCGTCTCCCCATTGTTCACATTAGCCCAAGTCTGAGTGTTTAGATAAATTCCCTCTGTTCTTCCAGCCTTCTCATTGTGCAGAGATATCATCTGTGAGGCCTAGTAAGGAGACAGGGGATCTGTGGGCCAAAAATCCCTCTGCTTCCTATACATTTTCATTAATAGAGAGAAAAAGACTGAAATAAAAGTCTCTCTCTCTTACCCTGGAAATGCTGTAATTCCCACACCTACGCCAAGCCCTGGTCAGGATTCCTTGTATCTGTTCATCTCCCTCCTCAAGTAAAATCCATCTCTGACTCCAAAGGCATTTGCCTTTAGCCTGGAAGAACGTACCTCTTGCAGCTCCCCAGGTTTCCACCCTCTGTCTTACAGTCATCGTCACAGTCCCCTTTTGTTCATGTGAACAGAAACTGTAACATTGTGTACCCTTCAGAGTTGCAAGTTCAGTAATTTCTCATTTGAGTATTACTAATCAGTTCTACCACTTGGTTCCTGATCACTTTATTTTCTTGTCCTGAAACCTTTTCTAATTGACACTTCAATATGAGTCAGTTCCTCAGACACATCTAAGGGTTGTTATGTGTTGTAATGCTGGCCAGCAACTGGCAGTGCAAAGAAACAGTCTGTTTTCAAAATTCTATACTGTAAGGTATGTGCTCATAGGAATGTTTCTATGTTGCACTTAGTTTATATATTTGTAATAAATACTGATACAAAAGCCATGAGGTTCAATGTAGTGCATCTTTCTGGTGTGTACTGAAGACACAAAGAAATATCATGACAATACTATTGTTTGAAAGTGTTTCATGAATATTTTTCAATATTCCCTATTATTTCACAGTATTTTACCAGAAAATGAGGACCAAGAATGATTCCAGAGAGCACTTTTTATTATGGTTCTTATGGTAGAATGTCACACTCTCACATTGCATAGAAATATTTTCATTAAAAAAAGAAGAAACATCATTTTCTGTATGTTGTCCACAGCTATTATTCATTCTCCTTTTAAAAACTTCTGGGTTTGCCCCTTGTAGTAGAGTATCACTAAAAACTTAGCCTATGGGTTTCAGTAATCCTAAATAATGCAATGTATCATTCAGTTCTTATCCAACTAAGACAGTATTATAAATACATTCAGAAACTCTCCTTATTTGTCTGGCTTTGTATGATTAGAATATTAAGTCTCTGAAAAATTTCCATTCAGATAGTTATAGCTGAGTCTAACTGTTAGCAAAATTTGAATTAATTATCCCATAGGTGACAGCAACTTCTATTGAGAGACAAGCTGTGATCCTAAATGTTATGTATCCTACATTACTGCTAGGAATATCTTCTCAAAATAAAAATCCATCAACAAAGTGTAAGGAACAAAAACAGTCTTCTGTTCGTTCACTTCACTTTTAATATTTTTTGTTTAGAAAGGCCTACAGAATGAATCAGGAGATAAAAATTATATGTGATTAGTGCCTAGTAAGCTGTACTGCCTTTATAGTTATATGGACGGTATTGATTTGAGACCTTCAAAATACTTTTAAAGCGGAACCATATATACAGTGTACCTGAGTCAGTTTTAGTACCTGTTTGTCTTAGTGTAGGCAGGACTTCTTTAGCTTTTCTCAAAAAATGAGAATATCAACTATGTATCCCATACTTCTACAGAAGCTCCAACTCCAGCGGGATTTTGACTATGGATTTCAGTCAAGTGTTAATTACTTGCCATCTTTCATTGCTACAGAAAGACTGTACTTGTATTTCTGTCTCATTCATTGCTGAAAACAAACAGTAAGAGATCTTCTCAAAGAAAAGGACAAGTACCACATAAAAGGACACTACTTTGCTGTGTTTGTGTTTGTCTGTACAAAAATCAGCAAAAGCTGTATTACTGGCCTATGTTCACATTTGTAACATAAGTGCCTCACATGCATACACATTCAAACCTTACCATTAAAATTTATGTGAAAGATTTCAGCTGTTTTATGAGTTCATTCTGAAGACATACTTGTCCTATGCCTTTTCTGATATTTAGAATATATTTGTAAATATTTTCAAAGTAGTTATTATTTCAAACAGTTTTTAAAATTTGATCTTATATGATTATCTTTTATACATAAAAGGAATTGGTGAAAATGCCCCTGACATTCACTAGATTATTACCCTACAACAAATAATCGTAATATTCTATTCTAGGACACCAAGTTTTAGCATGGTCTTTACCTATGCACTACAAATAGACAAGGTGAGCCTCCACTTCAGTAAAATCTGAAGGGTTGTATATGTCCAGGAAATAAGAGAAGGAAGGATTGTAAATTCTAAAGCAGGAGATAATTTAAAATAACTAGCTGAGTGAAGACCTAGAGGCTTATGTTTTATCTCAGATTATTTGTAAACAACATTCTGTCTCAGAGCTTGGTATGGAGTTACTGAAAGAGCTGAATGTAAGCCAGACCAGGAAGATGTGAGATGAGTTTATAGGAAACAGACCCTGTTCACTCAGACTTCCTTAAACAAAGTTTGCTGACTGGGGTCACAGACCAATGAAGATAAAATAATGATAACAAAATAAATATTTCTGCTTGATCTCCATTGCTTACATATGCCTGCTATGTAAAAAATGTAATGAAACAGTCTTTCATCCCTGTGTAAGTTTGTAAGCTAATGCTTTGCCTTAATTTTCACAGGAAAAGATTTGCATCCCACGTAAAGCATTAGCAAAAACTGAATTCCGCTGGCAGGGTGGTAGGGGCTGGACTGCCTGGGCCACCCTCTCTGAAACTCTACTGCCACTTATAGTTAGTAAGCTCTCCCATGTTCTTTGCGTCTCTGTCCTTTCCAAAGCTTTTCTATTTATTGCAATGTGGAAGGATGTCGCACCTGAATCAGTGACTGTCCTTGCCTTGGCCAGCCAAGGACACCACCGAGATGTCCTCCTGCGTGGTGGTGTTTTATTTATGCCAGCTTTTGCTCTAGCCCTTCCATCCTAATTGCATTCACTGCCCTATCTTGTGTGGTGGCTGCCACTGCTGAAGGGCTCTGTGTTTCTCTCCTAAACCAGAGTGAGCTCCACTCCTGTGTCCTGGAAGGCTGTGGGAGAAGATAGAAGACCAGAGAGCCCTGGCTGTGTGTCTCTGCCTCCCCACTCTTGTACCTGGGAGGTTTTTGTGTCCTGTCCTGTGCCCCAGAAGGGGAGTTGTTTCTGATAGGTCTGAGTAGCCACAGATACAGACATTTGAGTAAGTCTCCTTCCTGCCTTTTTCCATTCTCGCTCTAGCTCCAACTCCTGCTGCAGCTTACATAGATTTTGTGGGGTGTCAGTTGTAGGTATTGAGGCTGTTTAGTTTAAAAATATTTCATAGGGTGTCATGTTTCCTTGAGGAGGGAAGGAAGAGAAGGTAAAATGCATCTCAAAAAATATGCAGCACAGCCAAACCTGAATGGAATTTCATGAGATTAAAAAAAGAACTCTGTCTGAATTTTGAAAGCCTGCTGGAAACAGTTTACTTTGAGCTTCTCGGGAAAAAAAATCACAGGAATCCTCCTTGAAGGAATATGTTAGACAATCTAATTATACGAGAGCCTATCAGTTCATCTTACATATCACTTCACTCTGTGCTTTATCAGTTGCAAACTATCAGTTCCATGAGACTTGAATCAAAACTTTCAAAAATATACAAGCATAAAAGCTTCCTTTATTTTTCATTTCTATTATATTTTATTGTGAAAGGAGACAGGCAGTAGATTTTTACAAAATCCATCTAAAATGGCATCTTGTTTTGTAAACACTGTGAAGCATCACAGAGTGTGCTTGAAATGAATTCTGCTGCAGCGTGATCACCCCCTGCTCACATCTCGTTTGGTCAAGAATTGCCTACTGGGTCAATATTGTTAATATTCCTTAATTCTTACACAGGATCAAGAAATTTTGTCCAGGAGAAGACTTCATAATTCATATTTTGTTTCACATCTTTATTCTTCATAAAGTTAATAGTACTAAGCAGTACTAAACTTAGTGCTATTGAAAAGTAAAAGCAAAATATGAGTCTGAATTATGTGGAGCATCTGAGTGGACTGTATCATGCTGATGGATACTTTAATCAGAAGAAAAAGCCTTCTCGTTCTACAAAACATTTCAACAGACTACTAGGAGTTCATCTGCCTATATTAAAAATCTGGAGAAAGCAAGATATATCTGATGTTATATATAGCTTGTGGAATGGTAATGATGGAATGGGAAAAAAGGTGAAGCCTCTTCTGTTAGTGAACAGTACAAACAGACTTAGGAGGTGCATTTCTCAGAGGATAAAAGATGCTGCATGTCAAGGAAAAAAAAAAGTGAACAGCAATAGCAGAAAAGCAGTGATTAAGCCAGGAACGCTCTTCTGCAAAGTGGCAGTGCATTTTGTTCTCTGTCAGAGAAGGGACAGTTGTGAATCTCATTTAGAGGTCTGGAGTAGTTAGTCCTCCAAAGCACAGCTTATGTGCCTGCTACGTGAGTGCAAAGGAAATAGGTTATCCTGAATACAGAGGTAGAAGAGAGAAAAACGTTCCTTGTTGGCCTGTAACTGTCAAGAAATTATAGCAGGAAAAGCATTTCTAAGCTGAATTGTGGCACATAATGCAGACTTTGAGGAGTGGAGGGGGAGTAGAAGAAAATTAAGCTTCCACCAAACTATGGGCTCCTTCATGTGCCATGGCAATGAGGGGATTTCAGGGGTTGGTAGCTGCAGCTGCTTAGAGAGGGGGCATATGTAACATAAATTTTTCATACATAGTGCTAACATAAGCTCATATTTTAGGAACAATGAAAGTTCCCTTGTCATATATTTATTTGTCTTGCATTTCAAGCGAAGTATTTGATATTCTCCTGTTTAATCATTTTTTCTGCAGTCTATAAGGCAGCCAAAACTAGTGATAGCACAAGTAAAACAGAAGGGTTCCTAAAGTAAAATTTATTTGTTTTTCATCCCCCCATGAAACATAACTCTCCACATCCAAAAAATGAAAAACAGTAAGGGATCTGTTCTCCCCTTTCTGCACACGTGTAACTCCATTTAGCAGCAGCAAGATTAGCACACACCCATTAACTCTTTGAATGTCTGCCTTCTGCACATTAAGAACAGCCTAAATCTTAGGTAGATGGAGTTGTGTATGTCATTAGAAAGTTGCATTTTTAGCTTTTTACACTTAATATTTCTGGTGTCTTTTCTTGATTTTTGTCAGAAATTCCCCTATATGGCTGGAGCAACAGTGTTTAATTTTCTGTAAAGTTGATGGAGCTACTGTTCTAGTGGAGGAAGGGAGAGGAAAGCTGCAAATGAGTTGCACCCAGGTGCAAGTCCAAGCAGCGCTAATGGAGGGAAGTGGAAAACATTGGGTCTCTTTTGGTAAAACTGCCCTCTTTTAGAGGTCAAAACAAAACACAGTGCTGTTTTAAAATTAATTGCTTTTGAAGAGCTTTAGGGTCCATCAGGAAAAAGGGTAGGAAAGAAGTTAAAAGTATTATCATTATTGATTTGCACTCTGTGGTAATTTTGACTCATGCACACTTAGAAATAGCAGGAGAATATAAATATGAAATGCAGATGCACTGCAAATTTATACAATAATTTTACTTTACACTTTAACATTTAGACTTGCTCTCATATTCGACCAGGAAAGAAAAGAGAATCTAAAAGTTGTATTAATTTCTTACTACTAAATTTTACCTCTGAAAGTAGATAATTTTTTTTGGCCTGTCTCTGAGTGTTATTTTCCGTTTTCCTCAGCCTCCCACACACTAATGACTTGTGCATGGAATTCTCTTACTCTATGAATATATTTTCTTTTTAGCAGTCTCCACAGAGGTGGAAAATGTGAATGTGAAATGAAGCTTCTCATCCTCAAAGAAGGTTAAAGATCTAGGAGTGTGTACAACTCTATCCTGAAAGTCAGTTTGTCAAGAGATAATTTACATAGGTTCAGTTGCACAGGCATAATTCTGCATTTCTTTCAAGATTAATACTTTTATACCTTCAGGCATATGATTTGTCAAGGCAGCTTTGTGGCCTGGTAGGCAATCAGAATTTGCCTTAGTGAATTGAAATGACCCGGAACAAACTCAGTACTTAATCTTCTTTATTGCTGAAATCAATAAGCAGATCCATGCTAAGTGCTGACAGTTCTTATGTAGGCAGTGAAAAGTAGAAACGTCTGCTCCTTGAACGTCTAGTGTTTTACGGGCCAGAAGTTTTGGTTTGTTCTTTGACAAAGAACTTGTTAGTTTTGTTTTATAACGCATAAATTAGTATTAGGTATTTTCTTCATGTTAATTTGCACGTGAAATGTCACAAGACTAATGTATATCAAATGCTATCATCCAGAAGGACCGATACAGCAGTCACTGAAAGATAATGAAGAGGGAACAGTAGGCTCTAGCAGACAGTTCAGGTGAGAAGCACAGTTATGGTTGACCACTCTGGCTCACAAGCTTCCCTCTGGAGAGCTTTCCTTAATAAATATTTCCTCCTTTCCTTACATTAGTAGATCCCAAATATATCCACCATGGGTGATTTTTTTTCAGGTTTTATAATATATTTGAAGTAAAGAATATGTCAAAAGCTTAAATTAGTTTTCCTAGAGATGTATTTTTTATTATCACACAACAGCAGATTTCCCCTGCAGTTTCATGTAACACTTGTAATTACAACTTGTCCTGAAAAATGTAAAATAATAGCAATAAAAATGAGAGCCACTGAATGGGCCAAAGCTGCTCATAAGATAAGTGGTTTATAACTTTGGTAAATTCAGAATAAGTCTCAAGTTTGGCTCTATCTCTTTGGGAAACACCCAGAATTCTGCAATCCAGAGGTACCTCTGGATGAGGAAGAAATATAAAATTTCTTTGTCTTCAAGGCAACTATGGCACATAATGCAATTTATATTTATGGATATTAATAGGCATATGGATATTATGATAGGCATAGTGGAAACTTATTGCCAAATTTTCGCTCTGGAGCTACTTGCCTGTTTATACCATTTTTGTTTACTTGATACTAGAGAGTACTCAGAAAAAAAGTTATACTGAATTATGAGTGCTGTCAAATTTTGTATGAAACGTATTAAAACTTTAAACAAAACCATCTTCTAAATTCCCGTCCTTCTGGACCCGCAGTCTTATCTTGCTTTTACACTTTTGTTTAACCTGTTCCTTCCTCTTCTTCTTTTTTTTTTTTTTTTTTCATTTGGAGTTGATTCAATAACTCAGTCTTTTTTTTTATTTCTTGCAGATGTTAAAATGATGAAAGCCCCTCTCTCTCTGGAGCAGTGCACAGCAACCATGACATCTCCTCTGGTCCTTCGTGGAAGGTACATTGCGGCCTGCTGTTGAACTGTTATGACATGTCTCTAGCAATCAGAAAGAAAAGCTGGGAAGAACATGTGACCCAGTGGATGGGATTGGCTTTGGAGTCTGCGGAGTATAATACAGCATGTTGTCACGGACTCACAGCTGATAACTTGCAGACAAGTATGGAAAAAGATGAGGTTTTGAGTGTGGACCGGAAAGAAAAATGCGCTTCATTTCCAGAGTGCTGTTATAGTGGAGATTTGATTGGCTTCTCTGAGAAGCAGCTGGGAAATATTTCAAAGGAGGTGGATGAAAATGATAACCACGAGGATGAGGAGCACTTTCTGGAGGCCAGCACAGAAACTTTAGTCCATGTGTCTGATGATGATGATGACTATTCAGCATTCAACCTGGATACTGTTAATTGCCACATCACTGCTGTAGGAAGGGAACGAAAAGATGAAGCAAACAGTTTAAATGGAGCAGGCTCCTTAACACAGATAGTACCAATAACAGAGGGTAATAGGGAAGCTGAAGCATCTGGAATAATTGGAGATACAAGTAAGGTACCTGGCTGTGACATATTTCCTAAAGAGGAGATCAAAGAAGATGACGTCTGTGGCAGTATTGGCCAAAGCCTGGAGCTTTGTAATTATGAAGGCTTAAATGAAGTAGTAGATGTAGAGAAAGAAAATCGTTCTAATTCTGCAAATGTGAAAGAAATTATTATGCCAGGGAAGCAGCTGCTTCACACTGCTGTAATTGCACAACAGCGCCGGAAATCTGATGCTTTTAAAGACGAGCTTGGAAAGTCTGAGTGTAATGTGGTAGAGAGCGGGATTTCTTCTGAATCATGCACCATCGGTGACAGACAACTATGTTCAACAGTGGAATCCAGCAACTGCCTTATGCAATCTTCTTCTTGCTCTAGCATCCCAGCAGTGGAAAATGATCTGGATGAAAGTGGTTTCACAGAACCTCAAGTGGCCTCTGAAAACAAATGCCTTTCAAATGTCAGTTCAGCAGAAGACATTCAGTGTTTACATATAAGGAGTTATCCGACCACACAAGAACATTCAGACAGTCAAGTGAAACTGCGCAAAAGAAAGGTAGGATGCTCAGAAAATACAGAGGTTTTTTTCTAGTGTTTTCCACCTATTTTTTTGAAGGTGATTCCATGACTAATTGATTGGAGATAAAATATGGGGTTTCAACCTTGTTTCATTAAATTGTTAGATTTTTCTTCAAATAGTTTTGAGAAAAAATGTGTCTATACAACATCTGAGTTTCAGGAGCTCTTTTTAAGGTCTGAAAAAGACTGACCTGTGAGTTTGGAAGGTGCCTTATATTCACTTGATTTCATATATATTATTTCATACATATTATATCTATATTGTCCAAGGCTAAGTGAATACGTATCTTCTATGGGTTTGGTTTTATTTTTGTTTTTCTGCTTCTATCAGGTATCCTTATCTGTTTCCTTCTGTGTCTGTGGTTTGGAAGTCTTACTGAAAAAAGAAGGCATGGTAAAATTGCAACAAAACTTTAAAAAGGGAAAAAGAGTGGAAACATTTTGCAGTAGTTCTTAAGTTTTCAGCTCAGCCCCATGAGCATATGTTCTTGCAAAAAGAAACATTGCTGAGTTTGATCCAATGTTTTGTAATTTCAAAGTGACCAGAGAATTTCACTGTCTACACAGAGAAAGGAAGTGTATAGTTAAAAAGCTTTAATGGACAGATTCCCTGGCAATAAAACTCCCTTTGGCTTTAATGGAAAGAGATGTGCTGATTGTGTCACTACAGAAAGCCTGGCTTTCCCAGATATGCTGCTTATTCTTGCTAATAACCAATGTCTAATCAATGTACCCTTCCCTGCCTTTTTTCATTTTACATCACCCAGCTTATTTTGTCTTTTTTTTTTGTTTTGTTTTTGTTGGTTTTTTTATAAATCTGGTTTCTATTAATTGTGTGGGATTTATTCTAGCAGCTGTAGTGCCTCTAGTAGCTGTTTCGCTAAAGCACATATTTACATATCTAAAGTACTGCATGCCAACACAACATCGTGGCCATTGCTTCCTTGAGACCCTTTGGTGATATTAACACTCAACTGATGTGGTTAGAAGCTGTAAGTAACTTTGGTAAATTCACGCAATCACAGTTAATGTGATAACTGTTCAACTGATCTTGCAGTAAGTATGGCTCTGAGTTACAATTAAAAACCAAAAACCTGACTAGCAGCACCAGAAATGTTAAACTTTAGAAAAACTGTAGAAAACAGTTCAAATTTTAAACAAAACCAAAAACCTCAATTAACAACATACTTTGGAACTAATTGACTATTGTAACCATATTCTCAGCTGCTCTACTTTAGCATTTCATTTCTTTTCTGTAAGCATCGTTGCTAATATTGACGAGTACATTTCATATTGTTAGCAAGATGTACTGTGCTATATTTTTAATAGCTTAGATCCTGCTGGTTTACATGTATCCCCTTGTATCTTGTTTTGAGGTCACATACTCATCTTTTAAATGTACACTCATGAGAATTATATTTGAGAATTTATTTGTATTTGTGCCATTAAATATTTTAGCAGACAGAACATAAAAATTCCAGTGAGACTAATGGTGAGGAAAAGTAAGAAAGGATGTGAGGATAGAAAGGAGCAAAACAAGGAGTTACTTCAGGGAAGGTTGAGAATTGTGTGGCTGCAGCAGCTGCAAACCTGTGTGTACTGTAAAATCTGCCTGTAAATCAGAAGGAGTGACATTGTACCACTTTTGTTAAAGAAGTCTTTACCAACAACTGTAAAATGTATGTCAAAAAAGAAAAGGTATAATCTGCTGTTGGTTTTGGTATTATTTATCTCTAAGTTCACAGGGCACTTCTACAAACAGTGTTCCTGTGTGAAGGATTTTATCACACACACACATATAAATATACATACATATATATATATATATATTTCATGCCCTATTTTACAAAAGCCTGTCTATTTTAAAAAAGCTTGTCTGTGTTGGTAATAATCTGCAATGAAAAAAGTGCCTATGTTTACAAACTTTCCCTGAAAGCCACTTTTATAATTTTAACAAAACACTGGAAAAACAACAGACTTGAAACTGAATCCAGCCATAAAAGCCAAGTATTTGCTTTGCAGTGACAGAAGGACTTAAGGGATTGAGAATGGTATATAAAACCTTTTTTTATCAAGGTCAGCAGTTCAAACAGTGCAGTTAAGACCTAAAACACACCACTGCCTGATTAATGCTCAACGTCAATTATATTTCATAAAGGTCAGAATATGGGAAAAGGCACATGGAGATGAATTGTTAAAGATATTTGGGCACCTAAACCTCAAGGGAGCACCTTGAGGGATCATAGAAAGGTGATGAACTTCAGCTATTTCCATGACAGTTAAGATCTTGGGACCTTTAAGTAGACACCATTATCTCTTGCTGGTAGTGAATTCTTCTGAAGACCTGTTCCTCGTTAACATATTTTAAACTGCTTTTAATTGTGGCAATAGCGCATGACCTCCCTTCTTATCTTTAGATTGTTGTCTTCAAACTGAAGCTAAGGTGAGACAGTATGGATCTGTCATCCTGGCTCTGGAGATGAATGCAGATTTAAGAGCTTAAAGTTTAGCATCTTTGACCAGCACTAGCTCTGTTTCAGAAAATTGTTTTAGTCATGATAGATGTATTGACACTGAAGATGCTCTTTGCAAACAGGTCCAGCTGTTACAACATTCTTTGCTCCCTCGAGTCAACAGGGTTCACATGGTTGATACCCAGCACCTTCTTTTTCCCTTCCTTTCCCAGAAAGACTTTCTAAGGCTTGGAAATAAGAAGTGCCTGGATTTAATTTTGAGAAGTTAATGATGTTAGGTCTAATTGAAATATCTCACAGTAACCAAGCTTTCCTTGTTTTGTATTGAATGATAATCAATTCAGTTTATCCACAACATGAAGTTGATGTTTATTAATGGTTCAGACTAGCAGAAGCATAAATGGATTAACTATAGGTATGTACACCAACTAGACTCTCCTATATGTTTTCATGGGCTTCATAAATTTTAATTTTAAAAATAATAGCTTCACTTAAGAATTGTACATTCTGAATTTCCAAAGCTTGGGATAATCTTTAGAAGTACTGAGCAAGCTGTAATGCTTTGGACATCCCAACTGCTCACATGTATGTTCACATCTTTAATGCAATATAAAGCTTTTGGAGAACGATATCATACAAAACCAGAAAAGTATTGATTATTAAGAGAATACCAACAAAAAGAGAATATTTAATTATTTCACACTGATTTTAAAATGGGGGGGGGGAAATGGCCATTACCTTGTAAAGGATCTTGCAGATTTTTTCATGTGCACCATTTTATGCTTTCTCCAAGCTGCTCACGTCATCAATCTTAGGGATAGACAGAAAAATCCATGCTGGGGATATATTAAGTAGGTGCACAAATTCAGCAGAACTCTAGCACATTAATTTAAATTCTTTTTCAACATGAAAAAGCTACTTCATTCAACATAAGTATAAAAAGGTGGGTTGAAGCTTATAGTTTCACAATAAGTTCTCACCACTCACTTCCCCCAAAAAAATCACAGCTGTGGTGTTGCAATTTCCATTAATCAGTATTTTGTAAATGCAATTTTTAAAACAAGGTGAAGACATCTGTTTTACATGATGAATCAGCAAAGGAGTAGAAAGTCATCACCGTGAAGCTTGACTCCGAATAATTTAAGTAAAAATCCATTAAATTTAAAACAGAAATGAAATAGCAATGAAGTCCACTTACAAAAGGAATTAAGACTTGTTCCTTGTATTTCACTGTTCTCGTCTCCTCCCTGTCTTAGATTTTATGCCTAGTGATTGTTCCACATAAATGGGGAGAAAACAGCTAGAGAACCAACTCTGACTGTTCATTTCTCTCTTCTACAGGAAAATGTTATATGACTTATTATTTTTAATAACATGCAAAGTGAGTCATGGCTGTGGGGAAAAAAAAAAAAAGAGCAAGACCACCATATATAACAGCAAGTAGCATTGGGCTCAATTCACAGGGGATTGTAATATCCCTGCATTTACAGAAAGGAGGAGACGTAATATTTAAAAGCATTTGGCATGCAAAAAAAGATAGAGTTACTATTAATAGGCTTTTTAATGAGGTTCAGGAAGTGGTAGTTAATACTTAAAAACAAAATTCAATCAACAGAGTGGCTTAGAAAGACAGTGCCAGAAGATTGAGGGATACAAAGGAAAAAAAAAAAAGGATCTGTGAAAAGATAAACAGATTATTATTAGTTTAATATCTGAATGTCAAAAGAAAAAGAATTAACATATCCAAACAATTACAAATCAAAATTATTAGTAACCTGTTCAATTGTTTGCTTGGTTTGATAAAGGTATATACATTTGCATACTTTTACAATTGCAGTTAAATACAGTTTACTGAAAACCTGTAATAATTAAATACTTTTCAATCTCCACTGTTTTATATTCCAGATTGTAAAGATATAAGAAAACAAGAATGTGTTGCTCTGAAAGCAGCCATTTTCTCAGGCATCCCAAAGCAATGTTCCTTTTTAATGCTTAACGTTGTGGTTATTTTCATTAACCTGAGGGAGATACAGGTTGTAGAACTGCTCAGTCACTGGATAGAGGCTACTGTCATAGTAATTTTTTTCAGAACTCCATAGAAAGAGCTCCGGAGTAAATCTTCCAAAATTAAACTCTCTTGGACTTAGAAACCAAGTTCAAAATAGTTCACACAAACTTTGGAACAATATTTGAAGTTCTGCTTGTCCATCTAAAATAAGTATTAGTTTTGAAGCTTTTGGGGTTCTCTTGTAATGTGAAACTTCTGATTTGTTACAGAGATAATTTTTTAATTAAAATTATTAATAAATTCTATAAATTAGTGATGATAAAATACTAGCAAATTTAATGCACACAGTGTAAGGAAATAAAAAATTGATACATAATGATTGCTTTGGGGAAATATAATTGATATATTGTGCCTAAGTCTCTTAGGTCGGCTCTGTTCCTTCCAGGAAAAGGTATAATCTAGAATACTTCTTCAGGAAGTGTTAATTGGGGTATGCAACTAATTGGAGTATATGTCATGAATTTGTAGTATTTTCTCTTCACAGGTAATCTCAGAGTGCATTGCAGTCTTATTAAACATTTTGCTTATAGGGACTGAAACAGGAATTAAGTAAACAAACCTTTCAATGTACAAATTCCTTAACTCTTTTTTATGAGACTTTCCTTTTAATATTTGCTACTTGCAATTCTTCATGGTGGTCTGCTTAGAAGCTTTCCAGTTTCAAACACTTGATGTTATCTCAAAGTCATTCCTACAAGACTAAAGAGTATAATAGTCAGGACTATTTCCTAATGCTCACTATTATTGTTACTATTTTAATCTAGATTTCTAGATTTAATGCTGTGTGGTTTGCAAAGGATACTTAAGGACACAGCTAATGTCAGCAGCAGCCAGTGTCAATGAGATACAAATTAATTTAAGAAAATGTTTATCAGAAGAATGGCTGTAAATGTAGAAAGAAATCCAAGTAGAAGGTTATCTGGAATCCAGGTAGAAGGTTACCTGGAATGACACAGGTCATTGTAGCAGCACCTTTCCTCCACAAAAAAAAGTGTGAGTTTTTAAAACACAGTTTTGCATTTTCTGTACTACTGCAATAAAGTTTATTTTATTATTTCATCAATTATATTGATGTAAGAAACAAAAAAGTTGATTAGTTGAATTTGGGCCTTTCTATCTGTATTTGCTACTTGAGTATTATGTTTGCCTGTGAGATGTGAAGGCTGACTGTCTTCGTTAAGATATGTAATAAATTCTGTTTTACAAGGCTAAACTTTTTATGGTGAGTTAGAAAGTTAAGTTCTTTCAGGAGCTTCAGCTTGTATCATCCTGCAAACTGACTCCATAGGAACCCTATGGAGCCTTGCCTGTTGGCTTAGTCCTCCCAGTGAGATACCTGGGAGAGGTAGTAGGAAAGCTTCCAAAAAAACCATAAGAGCTACCTAATTTACTGAAATGGTTTCCTTACTTTTTTTTCCCCTCACATCTCTGCTATTCATATCGCATAATCCTTTTCAACTGAGCACTCACTTGTCAGCATAATAGTCAAATTTAAAAGTCATGTGAGCTTGTTGTGAACAATAGTATCCAGTATTTTTGACCTTTTTCTTATTTTATTGCTGTTAAAATACCAGAGATAAATTTTCCAGACCTGTCACAAATATGTCTTTCTGAAGTCTTAATCTCTCTTTACCTCACTTCTGTCTTTGTGGAATGTGGATAATTCAGATTAATTCTTTCTTCATATCAATTTTTAATATAGCTTTTAAGACTTCTAAAGCATATTTTTTCAATAGAAGCTGGTTTAGTAGGGATCATAAGTGGTAATATGTAGGCATATGCAGGCTTGTCAGTGATGTACACTTGTTAATGTTGCATTGTCTGCATAGGAAAGTCAAGCACTGAAAATAAAAACAGCACTATACAGGAAATCTTAATTAAATATGGAAACATGCATTTTGCTGTATCCTGATTTTGTCATAGGGAATTGAATTCACCTTATTCTGAGATTCAGTGTGCAAATGTGTGTCAGTCAGAAGAAGACGACAGCTCTAAAAGTTGGTGATTTCCAAAGTCAATGATCTTTAATTGCACCTTTGCAAAATATGATGTATAAATGCATTTTTTTCCCCACAGTTTGTTTTCCTATTCAATATTTTTCAAAGATAATCATCTCGCAAATATTCTAGTGGAGCAATCCAACAACTAGGAAAAAAACCCTACATTTTCAGATTATAATGATCATTAGAAATTTTGGGCAACAAAATCATTACAAAAATGAACAACAATGAAAGTTGTTTGGGTGGTTGTAGGAGACCAAAGGTTTAATGCTTCATTATGGTCATGGGAGACCAAGTCTTCACTGCTTAAATTTAGACTTGAAAAAAACATTAATGGATGTCAGTCAAACTACTGTGTTCTTAATGTATGTTTAATTGTCTTGCTGAACTTCAGTCTTATAATAATTTGTAATCTTAGAGATTACAGAAACTAGTTAATATAGAAGCACTCGTACAGCAAAATTGCTTTCAAATCATATAGTTCTCTCTATTTCCTATACAATTCAGACCTGCATTTATGCCATAATAGCTTTGTTCTCATATACAAAGATGAATAATATAATCTCATCATCTAGAGAATATTTTTTTCTTAGTTTTGTGAAAGAAATGGCAAATGCAAATATCAGAAATTTGATAATCTAATTTTAAAGATGATCATCCAAACAGTGGAAATCTATTTTATCACATATGGAATTTGGATTTGCTTTTGACCCATTTCTGTATCTCTTGTCATTTTAGACTTTTTAAAGGTTTTTCGAAGTATTTCAAACTTCCTAACTGTTTTAGGAAAGAGCACGGACCTATTTTTCAGAACTCATAACGTGAAGATGAAAACCATCAAAAATAAATGAACTATCCTAAGCAGCTTTTTGAAAGGTTAGTTACAATCCACATCTCAGAGTTACAGTCTGTAGTATTAGTAGAGGGGGCAAGTATTACTGAAATTCACAGTTGCTTCACCACAAAGAATTTGCTGCATTTGCACATTGCTGTTAAATGGTCATAATTTTGAAGGCATTGGGAAGAATCTGGCAAGAGCTGCAAGTAGAGCAAAAACAAATAGTATGATTTCTTTAAAAAACCTGAAACCACCTTGGCTATCATGAATATTTGTTTCTTTTTTCTGTATTGAAAACTTGCTTCTCAAATTTAACATTTCATAACAAAGAAAAAATATTCAAAAATACAAATGAGCTAAAGCAGTTGGATCTAAGTCTTTTTAATTATGCATATTAACTATGGTAATTAGTAGAAAATGGTGGTCATAAAGCACTCTTATTATTGTGGTTACATGACCATGAATTTTCTCTGTTGCTCTGGCAAAAATATGTATCATAAATATTATCTCCATCTGGGAAGCTAAAGAATGCTTTCCCACAGACTTCCTTTGTGTTTGGACTGAAGTATGATGTATTTCAAACAATCTCAAAAGTATTTAAAACAAGCTTAGAACAGGATGGGATGATTGCCAAGACATTACAGTACAACCTTTATGCAAATTTTACTTTGACACATTTTTGTGACAGTGTTCAGCAATAAATTTTAAAGGCTGCCAGCGTTGTCTAGACTGCAAACCAAGAAACTGTTGCACATCAAGTTATGCATTAGTTGGAGCTGAGCTGCCTAAAATGGTCATGAAAGTATTTGTATTTATACATGCTTCGTAGTCATGCACTATCACTTCACCAAAGTGATACTACACACTTCCAGGAACCACTGTAGAGAGCTTTAGTTTCATGCAGTTTATACTCAGAATTTTCTAATTATGTCCAGGTTTGCGATAATTGGCCAGGAGAAAACTTCTAAGGCTGTTTGGTTCTTTTTTTTTAAAATGAATCTTTAAAATGTTCTGACTGCTAAAGAGTAATTATTTTCTGCTTGTAGTCTATAAATTCTCATTTGTAGGTGATGTAAATGGGCCAATGACCACTTCCTAAAATGCCCTAGGTTTCATAATTAACACCACATTTTTGAGATGAGCTGTCTTGGAAGAAATGAATGGATATAGTACATAAAAACTAAATTTAACAGTTTAGCAAAGGGGAAGTGGAATGAAAACACTTGGGCAAAACCTTATGGATTACATGATATCGCTAACCCCAATACACTTTTCCATTGGATACAGAAAAATATAAAAAGACTTTACTTCTTAGAACTGTTCATCTGGCACTTTCATGAGCATAACGTTCGCTTTGAATTAACAATCAAGTGAAAATGGGGAGGTCTGAGAGGCACACACAGATACAGCTTCCCTCAAAAACCAGTAAATGCAGCAGTAACCCGGGAAGTCATTATTAGAGCACTTCTGCCTACATTAAAGAGCCTTTGAAGCCATAGCTATGGCAGAGCAGCTTATCCAGCTCAACCCTCTACTGTTGACATGACCTATGCTATAAGCAAAATCTTTTCTGTTAGTGGTGCTGTGGCTGAGGAGGAGGCACAGAAGAGCAGCCCATCCTGGCCAGCTCTGGGAGTTGAGGCTTTACAGCAGTGAGGTCTGCCACTGTGATCAAGGAGTATTTGGCTGTAGTAGTACAGTGGTGGGTAAGTCCACAGCCATCTGACCAATTACCACACAGCAGTTCAAAGCAAAAGAACAAAAAGAACCCCTCCATGGGCTGAACTGCAGCAGACTGGGAACCATCTGCAAAGTGTTTTCCACAGGGTGCTTTTTTTGGGTTTGTGGTGTTCTGGTTTGTTGGGTTTTTCTTGCTTCCCATCACCTAAAAATGTGTAGCTCATGCTTATGTCCTTTTACTGCTCTCTCTTAATGGCAACATAGGTTTGTAAAGACAAGGGAGTCTATGCCACAGACAGGGTCTATTTAATAAGGCTGTACAAAATGAAACAATAGTGTTTCTGCTGCCAAAAACTATTCCAAGCTTCAGAGGATATGGCCTAAAATGGTTATGAATTCAAATTTAGAGGGATATTCTTCCTCCTATGAAAAAAAAAAAATAAATCCAGGCAGTGCTATAGCTTCCTTCTATATGTATGTGTTGATTATATGCACTGGGATAAGTGTATGGTAAATGTAAAACAGGTCCTTGCTCTCCTTCATAAGTCTGTCACAGCTGACGTCTAAAGCTTTTACAACAATGGAACATAAGGAATCTGGCTTATGCACACTGCGTTAATGAAAAATTGGCTCACTGAAACATGAGGATGTCCTTCAATAATGTGCCATGTTACAGCAATAACTTTCATATCTTAAGTTTCACATTGTTTTTGCAGTCTCACCTTACATAAGAGTTAGAAGAGTGAATGCAGTATCTAAAATATTTATGTTAAATGGAAGTTTATTTATCCTTTCCTGTAAGATGCCTCTTTCCCAAACATTTTTGCACACATCAGATATCTATTTGGATATCCTGAGTGTCTTATTCATTTAGATAGTTTTGCTTTAACATAAAAGGTATCATATAATATACAAATTTAGAAAAAATCTTCAGGAGATGATTCTGTTCTTGTACATGTTTTAATTTCTTAGGGGTATCCTCCTCAACCTTCTTAAAAAAGATGATTTGCATGATATGAGATTCATGGCTTTTTGATATGAAGGCATGAAATACATGAAAAAATTCAGCAGTGCTAAAGCTAGTGGCTTGTGCTACATGTCATTTTAGCTTCAAAATATTTTAAAATACATATTTTATAGGTGGGTTAATAAGACTGGAAAATAAATAGGTGAAAATTAATTGATTTTCCATGTAAAGTGCTCATTCAACCCTTAATTACACAAAACCTTTACAGCTCATGAAAATGACTCCCAATTATCAGTTCGTCTGTTTCCAGGCCTTCCTCAATACTGCAAGTAACGGAGTCAAAGATAATGTGGGGAAAAGTTCTTCCATATCTGTGCCTTGGTCAGTATTCCTGTGGGTAAATATTCTGCAGGATTTGTAATTTAGTACAATTCACAGATATTTTATAAGCTTTTGGAAAAGTTCTATTGTAACTCTTACTGCAGTTTCTTTTGCAGTATATGTTTTAAATCGATTGATTATATTTTTTTCAGACTGAAGCCTATAAATATTTATGACTGTGGGGAAATTAGCTTTAATCAGGTTCAGAAGGAATACATATATTCCTGAATTTTGCTCCCTTGAGAATAGTAACTGAAGCCATAGATTAGAATGTCAATTTTTTTCTAGGTCATCCACACTATGTCAGACAAAAAAATCCTTCTTCATCACACCCAGACTCCTCCATTCAGCAAGTAAAGATCACTAATTCTTCTTTCTCACTCCTGCCTTTTCAGAAATGCTTTCTTTTTTTCCCCTCCTCATTTAATATACTAAGCTCAGCGTGCCAGTATTAAACTTTTTTACCTTTTGGGGCTTATGCATATATAAGGGAAAGATCATTCAGTAACATGAGAATGCTGTGTATTTTACTTCTTTCAAGTATCTTCATTTCACAGGGTTTGATTTTGGGCTTAAGGTACCAGCCAAGCAGAGCTGTGCAGTCTCATGAAAGATTAGGAAGCAAATATGAAGTTATTGGAGAAAAGGGTGAGCAACTTCCACAACTTTGACTCCACTTTGTTATCAAGGCGAGAGCTGTCCCAAACACCCTCAAGAGACAGTGTTGCAGTAATGATAATAGTTCCTACTCCCCTTGCCCATCATTCATTCCTACAGTGGTCTAAAATCTCTACTCAAAACCATTTATGAGACTGACAAAGAACTATTTTGTGTCTTTTTCACCGCTTCCTTAGCACGTATAGTTTGCAGTGACTTGGTCCCCGATTCTGGGCTTCCTCTCAGTCCTTTCCATTACGCTTAGTTCATGGAGGACAAGCTCTCTTGTGTCAACAGCATTGCCTAATGAAGCATAATATTGGCAGTTTAAATGTCAGTACTGTTAGTCATTGATGATTGTCTTGGGGTTTAAGTAGAAATTTCTTATTTTCTAGCTGCTCTGTTCAGAGGGAGTGTTTACTAGCAGCAAAGTATAATTGTGGAGCTTTGATCTTTGCTTTGAAGTGTCTTTTAAAGTGTAAAGAAAACTCATCTATGCTGAGAACAACATTAGAGTCTATTTCTGGAGTTAGACCAGGATTCTCAAGGTGAAAGGACACTTCTCCAGCTCTCTCAACAAGTCCCTGGGAAAGTTAAAAATAGGTCTTGCTGAAAAAAAAAATTGGCACTTGTTATTTGAGAAAATTTCTTTATTCCAGGAACTGCCTCATGTAGCAGAAATTTATTTACCATCTGTGTAGACTTGAAAAATTTTCCATCTTACCAGATACACAACTGAAATAGCAACAGATTTTCCATCCCTATGCTTTCCACCAACCCCTGTTTTAAGAGAGTGCTGTTGTAAAAAGTTATGAAATTTTTATCTTCTCCAAAGTGGGGGTAGCTCGATTATAGCTCATCTGTCAAACTCTGAAGTTCTGGTTGTGAACTTTAATGATGACACCTCACTCTTGCTAAAGCATATCACTTCGGGGAAAGAAAGGAGGAGCTCACAGACCTAGTGCTTGCTTTGATTACTGTTATAGTTCTTTCAATTACTGTTACAGTAGTGGCTTTAATCAGAAAATACTCGAGAATTTGTTTTTCTTTGAGTACAGATGTACTCCCTTGATTTCATAGCTCTGCAACTGCAAGGGGAGAAGAAAGCTTTAAAAAAGCACAAACCCATACTGAATCTTGAAGTAATTGGTCCTTTAAAATGTGAAACAACCTGTCTATAACTCTGAATAGTACTTCT
This sequence comes from Actenoides hombroni, assembly GCA_024336885.1. Classification (NCBI taxonomy): domain Eukaryota; kingdom Metazoa; phylum Chordata; class Aves; order Coraciiformes; family Alcedinidae; genus Actenoides; species Actenoides hombroni. Next base: position 2,920,053 of record WUAM01000260.1, on the reverse strand, counting down.
GGGTATTTGTATAAATACACAGGCCAGAAACCAACACAAACCAAGCAATTCCTGGAAGACAGAAAAAGAGAAAGGAGTTCAACAACAGATGTCAGGGTATGCAAGCTTAACTTTGGTTTTCAGTTCCTGGGTTTGGTTTTTTTTGTCTTCCATAAACTCCATGGATACATTTAAGTTTTGCTTTTATACACACCAAGGATCCTCAAGAACCATGGAGGCTCATCCTTATTTGATACTTAGATGTCTTTTGATCCTATCTACCAAAATAAAATTTGTGTGAGTAACAAGCTTCGTGTAAAATACAGATGTAAAAAGCTTCCTCTTCGAAATCCACCAGTCTGATTTGCTTAAAGAACAAAAAAAAAAGATATCTGCCATTCTTATAATAAATAATTTCTTTTACTTTCCTGTCTCATCTATATTTACCTGCCGCTGTGTTAATTATGTTTAGCTGAAGGGCCTGTCACAGATACTTTTGCTTTCATAATTCTGCATCTTTGAACTAGTAAAATTGAGATGTGACATTGTTTTAACCACAGGTATTACTGAACCCTTTAATCTGGCAATTTTGATCTGTGTTTTAAGCTACATTCTGTCTATTTTAGCACTTTTGTATAACTTTTCTATTTGACTGCATATGGTAAGGTAAGCTATTTTATGTTTAAGAAAATTCATGTAATTGTGAAAAAGAACAGGTGTATATTTTAAGCCATGCTGTATTCTTTCTTGTTGCTGCTAAACCATCAATCATCCCAAAATAAGGAAATTAGAATTTATATTCTCAGCATGCACTGCATATTATTTAACAACTAAAATTTTAAAATGTGAGTTGCAGTTCCTAGAGAAGCAGAAGTTTTTAGTTAGTTTTGCCCTAGTGGGTTAAGGCCAGGAGCATGCTTTTGTGGTGTTTGCTGACTGGTGTGATATAAATCATGATAGGTGACATTGTGAATGATATGATAGTGAGATTCAGTGTGGATTGCCTGATTTGACAGCTGCATTGCTTATTTGATAGATGCTAATGCAGTGCTTCACAAAGAAAAACTGAATTTTAAGATTGTTATTAGCCAGTGAAAATTTTTTTGATATTTGAGAAAAAAAAAAGGATCACAGAGGGTAGCAGTTTTGCGCCTGCACAGTTCAAGAGAAACAAAGTGAAAGACTAGTTATTGGATGTAGTCACAGTACTGTACACTCCCTTCACTTGCAATGTGAAAATGTCTGACTCTGTCTGCTACCCTGACCAAACTGACTGCAAGATACATAACTGTTATGACTGGATAATATTAACTATGAACAAATCTTCTGAAGAGAGATTTTTAAGAGAGATAAGTACATTGCAGTTTCCTTTTAGGTGAATTTGATACATATTCCCTGGTAGAAGAATATAGGGTTCTGACTTGAGGTTTAAAATTTAGCCTCTAAACAAATTATGCAGTCTCTTAAGATTTTTTTAAGTTTCTGTTTCAGCTGTCTGAAATATATCAGATCCAATGTAAAACTAGTGAAGAATATTTCCCCCCCCATACTTGTGCTTTCTAGTTCTCTGACTAATTCCCAGTAGTCTTGTGGTAATGTGTTCATTCTGTTGGCCAGCTGTTCAGCACTCCATGAATGCATCCTCCTGATGTGCATTTCTCAGTGTTTAAAAAGTCAGTGTCCTATTCCATTTCAACATAAAACTATTTTGAAAACAAAACTATATAAACCAAAACTGAGGATCTAGACAGGCAACATAATGCAAGCATAATCAAGCTCAGTTTGAATAAGCGGTGACTGAGGAAATAACAAATATTGCACAGGATAAGCACTAAACTGCTCTTAACATGTATTTGAAATACAAATAGAGAGGGGCTATGTTTTGTATACTTAGTATATTTTGTCTCTGACATAATTTTCTTTTTTTTGTTTTTTGAAATTACTGCCTGTAGAAGAACGGAACTCTGATTCCCTTCTGTAGACCCTTGACAGTAGGACCCTATAGTAAAGCAAATAATATTCCCCACCATTGCCATTAGCATTAACTTTAGTCTTTGATAAGGACAAAATTGTGAGCCTCAAATGTAAGATTTGTCCATACGGGAGTAGGCATAGAAATTGCATGAGCAGACTTTAACAGAAATAACTGATTTGTTCCCCCTTGGAACACATTTTTCACCAAAAATGGCTCATGGGATTATTAAACACCAAGTGTGAAGAGAGCTGAAAATAGTGATGCTTTCACCCCTGGTATTACCTCAGATTCTTTATGACAAAAGAGAAATTCAGTAGCTAGAAATCATTGTTCTCTCCAACTCATGCCAAGACAGTGGGGGGTAGGAGGGGTGTGTTAATCAAAAATGCAAAGGAAATGTTTGTCTGCAGTTTATTTTAAGATTCTTTCTTTGTTTATTTTATTCAGTGGTATACAGTGCTTGGATTCAATTTGAAATGTAATTCTGTACAGACAGGGAAAAAACCTCTTTTGTGCATAGGATTGTGTAATAGTAAGTATAGTTTATGGTGGGTATTTCGGATTTGGGCCAACTCTCTAATTTGGATGCTCTCTTTTATTTAACACCAACTGAGATTTATATCCAGGCCACAATTCCAGCAGACACCACAAATGTGGACTGTGACTTAAACCAGTAATGCACGAGGAGGCTCTATGTCAAAAGGAATCTATGGCATCTACTTGATTACATTGTTGGTCATTCTCTGCCTGAGTGGTTCCCATTATTCCATGACAAATAGTAAGATTTGTCATCTTTACCATGACCAAAGCATAAAATTTTCTACCTTTCTCTGGGAGTCCCCATGTTGTATGTATATGTATTATGTGGCAGTGGTTTTGATCATTTTTGGCAGTGTGTGAAACAGTTGCTTTGTGATTGTATCACTTCACATGTTTTATAGGGAAAAAAGCATTCACTTCTTCTAGTTCAGTCTGTGCTGTAGAAACGCTCTCCATCAGCGCATTATTTGTGTTTTAAAAGGCAGTGTGAGATTTTCTGTGAATAACCACTGTAGAAGCTTTTTGTTAAAACCATAATATTTATAACGTAATCTCCAGTAAAAACACTACCTTTTTGAGTTGTTGTTTAGAGCATCTAACTAAAATTTATCCAGGAGAAGAGTTAGTGATAATAACATCTGTGTAAGCATGAATAAGTCAAAATAAAGAAGTCATTTATTCTCAATCAAAGGCAGAAATGGTGTTAGGACTTAGTTGTTCCTTGAATTCCAATACTTCGTTAAACCTTGAGGGTATATCATGCAGGAAAAAGGAGAATTTTATTATTATACATAATTTCAGTATCCAGTAGAGTCATATTAAATATGTAACATATAAAAAGAATACACCACCTGAAATAATATAATGTACACAAACTAAGAGAAAGACGGAGAACAGAAAAAGAATTTGCCTGTATTCTGGGGATTCTTGTGAGCTTAAGCCCATTGACTGACCTTTGGAAACCATAAATTTTGAACTATCACTGAAATCTATTAATAAATAATCATATAATTATGCTTCTTAATTAAAGGTTACCTTTGGAATAAAATAGGAGGATCATTTCAGATTGGGACATATCTTTTAGGAGTGCTCTGATTACTTTTACTTCTGCCAGATGATTAAACAGAGTTGTCTTGCCAGTTGGTGGAGCCTTGCACATTTTCTTGGTTTCTCTGAGTGTCAGAAAAGATGTTTTCTAACTAGTGATGGAGATATTTCCATTCTATCTATTGTCAAATGAACTGACTCACCTGGATCAGGATATGGCCAGTCACATGGGGAGGCTTGGGTGTATTGGCAAGGAGGATACAGGCAGAAAAATGACAAATCTGGAACAGCACCCATCTGTCACTTACTGCTGTACCCTCACTACCCATATTGACTTAAGTCATACTGCAGAATCCTATTCTTTGTCACTTATGTAATCATTGGCCATGGCAATTGCACTGTAATCTTTTTATAAACAATAAAAGGGGTTTGTGACTATGAGAAAATATACTGATAGAAGGACAGAGAAAAATCTGTAAAGAAAAAAGAGGTCTCTAGTGAGAACATTTTATTTAATGAACTGCTTCATGTGAGCCAGAGCTCCTGCAATTAGGCAGTCTTTTCTATATTACACTGCAGTGGAATTTACTAACTGGAAAGATAACACTTGTTCCTTGAAGGAAAAACTCAAAAGTTTTGATAATTAGCTTTCAGAGGAGTCCATTGGTTATTTTACAGCTGTGGAAAAAACAGTAGAGACCTTATTTATTGACCTAGCTATCTGATAAATCAGGAAGAGATCAGTGTCATGGAATCTTTTTGAATAGACCACCTCCTGACACTGGGAAAGATCCAGATGAGGTCAAAACCCTAAGCTTCCTGTCTCAGAAAGGAAAAGGAGAAAAAAATCTGACAAACATAAAGCTACACAGAGCTGCCTTGGAAATCTCTAGAGATGAAGGGAGCAGAGGAAGAACATTAAAAAAAACCCCAAAAACCTATTGTTAAATGTAGCAAGACAGAACATGCATTCAATAAGTATCAAGAAAACTGATTTACATTTTTTCCAGTTTGATTACACTACCAGAACTGAGCCTGAAACATGAGAACCACTAAAGAAACGTCCCCCAACAGACATAATAATAGCAAACACAGTCATTCCCCCACTAACCAGAGCATTACATACACTTCCAAATGCTACCACTCCAGGGATGAATCAGAGAAGCAGTGTTAAAAACAGAGGGGAACTTAGCCCAGTGGCCCACTGTCACTTAGGTCAAGTCCTTCTTTATTCTTGGGAAAAATAGCTATCCTGCCTGTCATTTTCACATCCTTAAAATGGAGTTAATATAATTTTCCCTTGTCATGTGTAATGTGAGGTTAACTGTATTAAAGATGCACTGGAAGTTTGTATTAATACGATCTATGCAATTGCCCCAGATACATAGGTGGAAGGTCCTCAGGAGCCTTAGAAACTATCTTTCAGAGACTGCAGTATTGTTCCTGCTTCTTATACTCCCATTCTATATTAAAACTCAGTTTGCTCCCAGTGAGGACAAGTCTCCCATTTTTGCAGCACCCATACTTTAAAACCAGATTTAGATGAAATTAAACAGTCCCATCATTTGTTGGTGTGCTCTTAATCATTTGCATATGCTTTCTGTCTCTCTGAGGTCTGTGTACAGTAGTTTGAGAAAACTGACACTTTTCCCAGTGCCCTTTGTTGCCATGCTTGTTCACAAGAAAATGTTCCTTTCAGCTTTGTTTTAGTCTCTTTTCTGTTCAGGAATAGCATTAAAGCTCAGCCTTTTTTGAGAATATGTATGTATCAATATGACTATTGAACTTAATTACATATTTAGATATGTTTATCTTCTTAAGCATAAGCATCTGCTGAGCACCTGAGCCCTGAACAAGACAAAAATAAACTCTCAGAATGAAAAGGCTTCTCCTGGGCATGGTTTTCATGGATGATACACACAGCATAAGGGTATAAATCAGTTTGATGAAGTCCTAATTTTGTTTCTAGCAAACTCCCGGTTACTTTTATGAGCCTTGGGTTTCACCTACAGTTGTCTAGTTGTTTGGGCCTGATAATAAGCTCTATTAGCTCATTTTTTTTTCTGAATGAAGAAGAGCTAAATGATATTTTTCTCCTGTTAATATTAACACACTGACTTGGCAAAACAGATGTGTTGCCATTTATGTGTCACATCGGTATGAATCAAAAGAAGTAGGATTTAACTTGAATAATTATGGAACTGCAGTTTACAAATATTTTGTACTGGAAATTCTAGAATGATTATGCATTTATATTTCTCCCACATATAGGACATATTTTGTAGTAGTAACATTCATTTTAATGTTAAATTTCTATACAGTAAGAAATATTTTTTAGAATCCAAATGTCCTATTCTTCAGATTGAGTAATCAGTGGTCCAGGACCACTTGCTATACGGTGCCTTGAATGCACTTGAAATATGCTGTGTTCTTGGTGATGTTCTTCCTTGGAGAGGCCAGCTGATGGTGACTGTAGGTTCACTACAGCTTGCCTTGGCATTGGCTGTAGACTGTCAGGTTCTTTCTCCAGATGTGTCTTTCTGTGTATTTCTGCTATGCATTTCTGAGACAGTAGTTTCACTCTTTTGGCCTCACTTGTGAATCAGTAGCTAGTTATCATCCAATGTTTCTTTCTTCCCCTGAGCTGATTTTGTGATGGTATGCCTTGTATTAGGCCAATAGAAATTGGCATACACCACAGATAAAAATCAAGCTCAATAACTTGATATTAAATACGTATATATAATAGTGTCAGGTTGGCAAGTCTTCAGTTCTACTGAGATAATGCAGTCATATCTCATGAGATAATGCTTGATTAAATTGGGAGAAAAATACTGGAGTACACTTAAATGCTCTCAAGCTAGTTATCTCAAGTTCTCTAATAGAAACATTTTGATTGTATGAGGACATAGGCTAATCTCTGCCAGCTGTTCTGTAGTTAACTATTCCAAAAGTCTCATTCTCCCTTGTCAAGCATTTTTTTTTTCTCTGTAGACATATTTCATGCAATAGCTATGCCGACCTTTAAAGATGTGTTACGTTTTCGTCACAAGATGTGGTGACAGTGTTTATTTCTTTTAATATCAGGAAACCCTACATCTAAAAGGTTGGGGTTTTTTAAGTGTAGCAAAACATCTTACTATTTTTCTCTTCATGAATGGTAATAACCATACAGCTGTATGGTTATTATAGGAATATAGGGAAAGTTTTAAGATAGAGTAATGTTATTGTTTCATCATACAGGCAATAAACTAAGTAAGTTAGTGAAGTTTCACTCAAGAATGTATCTAGTCCTTTAATTCCTCACCACATTTCCTCATCAGCTGGAGACCACAGCTATTGTTTATCTTATGGGTGCACCTAGAAAAAATAGGTATAAAATCAGTGTTGCCCTACTGTTTTACACAACTCCTGAAGTTACAATCAATAAACATACTTTCCCCAAAGATTATATACTTCAAAATAAACACTGCTATTTTTAATTAGTGTGTTACTTAACACCATTTACAAGGGCTTTAGCAACCCTGTAATAAATATCCCATTACCAAAAATCATTGTGTTGCACTAGGAGAGTTATCTAAGATTCATGTTACTGAAGTATGAGTCATAGTAAACCCAGTCAGACTTTTATTCCTGAAAAGCAAAGAATCAAATCCAGGATGAAGAGTAGCATTTCAGCTTGTTATCAACAATGATAAATTTATGAGTAAAGAAAACAATGTAAAAGAAAAATAAATAAATAAATATATATATATAAATGCTTCCATTTAGGGCAGTTTTTAAAACAAATGTTCCTACTCCATTCTGTGGTGGTGTTATATCTGTTTCTTGAGAACATCCTATTGTTACTGCATCATAGATTCATGATTCCTTAAGCTTCTTTTCTGTATGTGTAAGCAGACACTTCTCAGTGACATACCATAGGCTGTCTATTGCATAGTTGCAAAGAGGAATGAGTCACCTGAAAAAGAAGCCAGCCCAGATGAAATAGATGTGTTCAAACTTCATTTTTATTTTCCTTTAAACAAAAGCTTAATAATTAAAATGGCATGTGCTTGTGCATCTTAAGAGAGTGAAAGACTTAGAATGATCAGAGGTTTCTATGCGAATATAAGTGCAAAAGTTTATCCATGATTTGAGATTTATGGATTTATAAGCATAACATTTTGCTTAACAGGTTTAACATTTAAAGCTCACATTTGAAGGATGGCATATGCAGATACGTAGATGAGAAACACTAATGCGTACTGTGTGCTTCCTATCTCAGTTATTCATTGGTAATTCCATATACCAACTCTCACTGAATCTTGACTTTTTTTTTTTCAGTTCTACAAATAGTTGTTATATATATCCTGATACTGTCCCCATTGGTAATAGCTAGATTCCACCAGTCTGAATTTCATTCACTAAATTACATTTGATTTTGGTAACACTGATTGAGAAGAAATGGAAAGCAGCTTGTTCTGTTAACTTGAAGGGTTGAACTACTGTAAATGCAGTTCAAACAGAAGCTAAGGATTTGTGAAAATCAGGTCAGATTAATTGCTGGGCTTTGAAGTCTAACTTCAGTGACAGGAAAAAAAAAGATCATTCTTAGCTTCTACAATGTCTTATACTTTAATCTTATAAGGTAAATCAAGGTATCACACACTTCACTTAAATAATTAAAGGTCCAGTAAGCACAATCCTTGCTATTATTGGTAAACCCAAGATTACAGTACTTTCATCACTTTCAATTAAGATCAGTCTCTAAATGCTTGACTTTCTATAACACCATCATTATTTAATGCTAACACCACATAGGCCCACTAATGTGTTCTGACTGATCTAAAAACATAACATTATGAATTCTTGGAGCTTATGTTTGGATTCCTAGAACCATCAGGGGCCTTCCCATGATGTTCATTAACAGTAGAGAAAATATTTTTACATCTTTTAATTGTAGCTGTTATAGCATTAACTATAATCTGTCCCATCCATTTGTAGTTATAGCTTACGATATCTTTTGCATTATTTGAACCCTAAGTAATACTGCAGCAGTCTATGAGTGTCTCCCTAAACACCCTAGTCACTGTCATAACTGTACCATACTCCTTCACACTGCTTTACTCACTGATTTTCCACTTGATCGTTGCTCAGTTGAGGCTTAAATCAGACGCTAACTTTCAGACCACAAGAGCTATGACTCATTCAGTACGTCCGTTTTTCACATGGCAAGAATTTTCCTCCTGTGACCACAATGCCCACATTTATACCCCTGAAAAGTCCAGTTGACTCCTCTGTGAACAGTGTTGACCAACCTGTCCTGCTCACGGTCTCCATATTTCCCTGAGTTCTGCGATTGCCTTCAAAGACTGGCAGCTCTGCTCAGAACATCCCAAATGTTTCTCCTTGGATCTTAAGACTGCAAGGCCACCTTTGATCTTAGGCTCAGTGTTAGTTGATAACTTTTATCATTGCCTAAATTATGATCTGAATGTGACTTATGTTTTAGTTTGCCTCTACTGTTTCATTACAACTTCATTAAATCTCTGCTTCCTTGTATTAATATGCAATTGTTCAGGAAGACACTGTTATTAGCATGAGACATTAATCAGATACTTTTTTCAGGCACTCTTACTAGCCTTCATCCAATAATATTGAGAATGAATTACACATTATCCTAATTGCAGAACTTGTTAAGCTAGCCTATGAGGACTGTTCAAATACAATTCAAGTGTTTCTTATTACCCAGAGACTAAATTACCTCTTGTTGTCTCTCACCTGGGATATTCAGGTTATTTCTATTTGGTTTATTTTTACATAAATTCTTCATCAAATTAGGGTGACATTGCTCAAATAAGACAGATTTACAGAATTTAGGCAATCTTTTCTGGTTATTTCACAAATTGTGTTCCATCTGCAGCCACAGACATGTCATAGCAGTCATTGACTTAGTTCTTACTGTGGTTTAGTGGTTTTAATCAGGTGCTTGATACAACTCTTTTATTGAAGTTTTTACATATTTAATAGTCTTTCTTGTTTCCTTGTGTCTATGCTTATGCTCTAACATCTCCCACAGGTGTAGTCTTATTCCCTTGCTTCATCCATATTGCATCTCTGATTTTGCTACTGATTTTTACTCTTAGCTCAGCTGTTAATAACCACAAATATCAGACTCATATTTTCAATGACAGAATACAGACTAACACACCATATAATTCAATGACTCAGGGAGATAAAGTCAAAAAAGACTTACAAATAAGATGTTGCTCAAGCACTCTTGCAAACCATGCTCTCCAAATTTTGAAAGACAATTATATGCTTCATGAGAAACATTTATTTTGTAAAAACATATTTTAATATTTCAAGATACGAAATTGAAAGAAAACATCACTGTGTGATTCTCAATCCTTACAACTAAAATCTCTTCCTCAAAGAGCAGAGCTGTCATGGAAATCACTTGAGGGTAGGAAGGTTGAATTAGAGAGTCATGATTTGTGATGTCTCTTAGTCCTAGAGCTTCTTGAAATCTATGTTACTACTAGTCCAATGGGCCATTCAGCAAGATCATGTGGATCATTGGCTTATGTCAGGTAGGTCCATTTCAATAGAGTTTGAGTAAGATTTTTCCACTGGCCTGAAGCAGGATGAATTAGGCAATAGGCAAGTTGGTGTTTCTGTAAATGCTTGAATAAATTATGTTAACTCGCTTTATTTATTTCACCTGAACTGTTGATACGACTTTCATATCATTAAGAAATGGCAATCACACCATGCTGAATTTCCCAAACAAATCCAATTAAATCCAGATGAATAATTTTTTCCTGCAACAGATCCAAGCTTAACAGCCTTATAGAATATCTTCTCAGTAATATTTAATATTTTAAAAATATCCCTTACTATTTTCTCTTCATATCTAAACTTTTTTACACTTGAAACATCATTTTTGAAGAACAACAGAAGACCTGAAATACTCTTTTCTCTCCTGAATGCTACTTTCTCCATGGCCTTTTGCATCCTATCTTCTTGGCATACATGAGTTTTCTGCCATCTGTTTTTTCACAATGCAGCTTGTTCATTGTTAGGAACATCCTGCTTGACTGTTTATACTTGCTTATTCATTTAAAATGCACCAGTAGTGCAGTGCCAAGATCGTAGCAAGGTGCTGATGGACAATACTGTTATTTTGTTATTGTTGGAGCAAACACGAGTTTCTTATTCTTTCCTTTCATATCTTTCTCTGTTCTTATTCATAATAAGATTTCTTTTCCTGTATTGTTTTTTTTTTCAACTCTCATTTTATGGTCGGAGCATTTTTACATTTTCAACATAAAACCTTACTACAAATGTAGTACATTTCATAATGCTATATTTATTTTCAGTTATGTTTGTGTCATGTTCTGAGATTTTGTAATATTTTTAACCATAATTAGTGGAATTCTATAGTTATTGAAATCTTAACTTCCAGCAAGAAATACAGATTTGGATAGTGGAAAAAAAACCAACAAATAGTAATTACAACTGTATTACAATTAAATTGTTAAAATATATTCAAGTTGTATCGTAAGAATGAAATCATATTCACCTCAATAATGGTTTTGGAGAAGACTGTGGAATGGAATCTAAGTTGTTTAACATTAGTTGAAATATGTGATTTAATCCTGGCCCTGATACGTTTGTATTTTTTATGCTCCTCTTTGAAATAACTCTTGTACTCAAACATCCTATTTGGTAAAGCCATACTTGGATCTAACATTAAATTCTGTATCCATTTTCTCCCCTTTTAGATATATATATATAAATTACATTTTCTTATATATATATATATATATGTATCTCCTGCATTGGTGTGGTCATATTTACAAGGTAGATATGTTGGATGTTAGTCAAAACTAGGACTTGTAACCAACCTCACCTCTCATTCAAATTGCCAAGCTCCTGATTGTAGGCTACGGGGTCCTTTGTGGGTAGACACAGACTGACTGAGCTGAATTTGAGCAGCATGTCTTTTCTGAGAGACAGGCAGTTCTCCCCTTCTGTTCCTGGGAGGCAACAGCTCTGAAAGGAAGCTGTCAGTTATCAGCTCCCGAAAACAGGGGGGAGATGTGCAGACACTCAGACGTGCTGCAGGCTGAGCTGGGAGGCTCACCTCCCATTTGGGACCAGAGCAGGTCACAGTGCTTTTCCTTCCTCCCAGTCCTCACTGTCAGAGCTGAGTGCTAATGCCATTACCTGCTGCAGCCTAGCTGAAACTCTCTAAAATAAAAAAAAGGAAGGTGCTGTGGCCACAGTCCAGGCTCAGCTGGACTCAAGTCTAGCTAGTGCATTGCTAACTAGTTAGATTCTCTCTGGTGTAAGGGGCCCAGGTTTCTGCTCAGGCTGTTATTTACTGATTATTTACTCCTTATCACTGTCTTGATTGACAATGTAAACACAGCCTGTGTTTTTCAGATAAATGTGTTAAGAATTCAGGTATGATATGCAATAATCTGTCACATCTATGTTTTGCTTTTTTTTTCTTCTTCTTGATATATTCATATGAGAAGTTTTCAGACTTTATAGTAAGAAAGACTTAGGTTTTTTGAGCAGCTTATTCCTTCAGTGTCTGAGACTTTTATAATTCCTTCTTTGTAAAAGAAAATTGAGAAGTAGAAACATAAGCATTGGAGAAGAATAAACTCTAAATCTAATTTTCCATTGCATACAATTTGAAATAATATATTTTTGCTATTATTGGTAGAGGAAGTGAAAATCCTACGATAGTCCTGTTATAGGTCACACAATACTAATCATGTCTCAGTTATGAAATTATATGAAATAAAATTATGTAGCAACATGCCCATGGAATGTTATTGGTGCTAAATTTTCACTTTAGTTGCAATAAATTATCGGTGCTTTTAAAAAGAATACATAGTACTATTCAGTTTTGAAGCTGTTTGTCTTATTTTCTAAACAGGACTAGTTATCATATAATGCAATGTAATTCATTTGCTGATGGGCATAGCTCCAGGTTGTGATTGGCAGGCATAACTGGTACGTGTAAGGCTATACACAAAAGCCTATGGATATACCTATCCAACGTACTAAGTGGAATACAGTGAAGAGGTAAATTATTAACCAAAATGTTTATCTGTATTCAGTAATAGTAACAATATTTTCTACCCAATTTGACTTTACCCGTAATTTTTGCAGATAATAATTAGTTTCTATCTAGCAATGGAAAAATAAAGACAGCCTTAGTAACTGGTCAGAAGGGAACTCAGGTCTCTGCTGAAGCAGGGCCAGATGTGAGGTCAGAACAGATTGCTCAGGGCTTTTATCTAGCTGCGTCTTGAAAATCTACAAGGATGGAGCCTGTAGAACTTCTCTGAGTGAATGGATTGTCAAGGGGGAAAAAAAAAATTCCTGATCCTCTCTTGCTTCAACTTATTGCTTCTTTCCTTACCTCTGTGCACCTTTGGGAAAGTGGTGGCTCCATCTCAGCAGTTCTGGGGGCTGAGGCCTTGCACCATAAGGTATGGGCTCGTTCCAGCCTGTAACCGTGGAGGGCAGGGATCCATGTAGGAGAAGGCTGCTGCAACAGCTTTGGAGTGAATGCTGTCTGCCAGTCCCACAACCTGCAAGAAACTATTGGCTGTACATGAACTGTTCCTGACAACTATTCACCTCATCTGCTTGTTGTTTTCTTCTTCACTGATGTCTGCTTACTGCCTGCAAGTCTTCTGGTGGTTTTCACCTCACAAATACTGGAAGGTAAAAATGGCTTCAACTGATATTTATTTGTTGTCACAACAGAAAAATGTCCTGAGCATACTGTGATTTTTCTATTCCTAGAGGTGCACTTTTTAAATCAATTTCAACTGTAATGGAGGCAGAGGGCTTTACAAGTTGATTTTCAGTAGGAGAGTCCAGTAGAGACTCAAGAAGAGATGTGGGAATGGCCAGAGATGGAAAAAACCACTCCCTATCATTTCAGTATGTAAGGGAAGGAATGAGCTGAAAAAGAGATCAGGATAAACACAATACTACCTCCAAGGACAAGAAACATTTGTCATGCAGACCAAAAATTGGCAAAAATAAGAATTAATAAGCTCAAACTAGAGAAAGATTGTGATTCCACATTAGAATTAGGTTTTTAGTGCTAAGGAAGTTAGCACTGGAATAAAACCTTCTTTACTTGGGACAGTTTCGGGGGTTTGTAAGAGAAGCTGGAGAACCATCCATCCAGTAAGACAGTCCTGTCATTGAGAGGGAGACAGATGACATGACATTTCAAGATCTCTTCCAATTGTATTTTTTATGATTCTATAACTTTCTATTGTTATCTCAATAGTGTAAATAATGTGTAATATTTAATATTGTGTAATATATAAGCAGTAATATATAAGCAGTTAGTGTTAATGGTTTCAGATGAATAGTCACTAGGCTAGAGAAGCTTAACTTACTGTTGAAAAAGCACTGAATTCTTAAAAGCAATTGTACTCTTAGTAACAGTTACATGGGGCAACTTTGGGCCTGCTTCTGAGGATTTAGGTTAGAAATGTTAAAGGAAAATGAGTACTTAAACTGAATGACAGAAAAATTAAAGTAGCAAACTTTTTTAGGGGAGAATGAATTCAAGGATTCAAAAATTTAGTTGCAGAAGAATGAGGCTTTCAGAGTTCACTTCGTCTTTTGGTTGTGTGTTAAGTGGTTTATGTCCTTTGATGTGAATGGATAGTCAACCCTAAAGACCAGTTTACAGGACAGTGTGTGTCTGAGAAAGCCCTCAATGCTGTACACTGGGTGCAGATCAATCCTATTAAGCAACATTTAATATCTAGAATAATTCCAATGCACATAAACATATTTCAGAGGCATACATGAGATAGCTGAATATATTATAAAGAAAAGCAGAATTCTTTGTCTGAACCACAAACTTTTACAAAATCCTAGTCAACCACTTACCACATGGTCAGACACTTAGCTTTGATGAATATCAGACAACAATATGCAGAAAACAGATGTTCTTAAGGGGTGTTTGAGGTAAACAAGGTTTTTCTGCTAGCCTCTACCCGATTTGGGCCATTATCAGCTCTGCAGAGGGCATCTTGTAATTGGTGTAGAATTTCAAAGAAGCTGACATGACTGAAACTTCTTGGCTATTTAATCCAGGAAATATCTTATTTGTAAAATATGGTGTGTGCCATATAAAAGGTGATCCAGCTTCCTTTGATTCTGTAATTTCTTAAAACCTCTGATTGACATTTATTACTACTTGCTAAGAATTCAGTGAAAGAGAGAGCATGCTCTATGAAGATTTTTTGAACTATCTAGACTCTTTTTCTTCATGTGGCTAAAAAGGAATAACAGTTCCCTTGATCAACATTTCCACTTCCCATATAGTTGATCCTGACCCCAGTTTGGGGGACTTGATTTGCCTGTGACTGGAAGTCTGATATGAACATGTAATTTTGTAACCCTTTTGTTAAAACACTTTTGCTGAGACAATTTCTGAATATTCAAGAGTGTTGTGTCTTAACCCAAACCTGAACTCTAACTTTTGGTGTGGTCTTAAAAATACAAATTTCATCCTCATTCAAGAGCAACATTTTTACCACTACCTCCTCAGTCACCAATAACAGTTCTCATATATAGCCATGTGCTGTGGATTGTGATAGAAAACTACCCTTATTTTAAATATTACTGTGCAGAAGTAATTTAATAAGAAAGTAATTGTCACCAGGACAATCCAATTTTCACATGGGAAAGGATGAGCTCTTTTCCAAGAAAATAAGGCACTTAAACTCCTTAAAATGAATATAAAAAATTAGCAATTAATTTTCTCATGCTGTCATGTTCGACTACAAACCTGAGACATAAAAAGATCTCTCTCGCATTTCATCAGCTGCATAGATTGGCAAAGCTAAAGAAGGATACATAAGTGCATTGAGGGGCAGGGGACAGCAATTGACTGCTCTTTTTTGACAATATGTCTCTCTTTCAGACTCTCACCAACCCTCACAAGTTACAAATGTGCAGACATGTCAAGTTCTTTGTAGTGGTGTCCTGACAAAAACATTTGAGAAGCCCCAACACCCTACAATGACTGTAAAATCAGCATAACTTTACCTGTAAAACTGAGGTTACAGTTATGAGCTCACTTTGCACTAACATAATTCCAGGCTTTTGGTAGGGAAAAAAAAAAAAAAAGGATAAGTCAGTACAGCTTTTTGTCCTGCATTTGTTTGGACGGCACTGACATTTGGATGTCTGCACAGAGAACCAGACTAGAGAACTGACCATGCTCAGCAGTACCCTTTTCCCAGGGACCGTGTTCCGCCCAATCCCACCTGTCTCACTACTGGAAAGTAATGCTGGCACAGAGGGAGGTGAGGGGCAGCCTAGGAGAGTAGATGAGAGAACAGCAACACGTAGCAGAACTGTGAATTTGGGGAAAATAACCACGAAACCATGACCTGTAACAGGTCATGTTTTAGATATCTATTTTATAGAACTAGGTTTGGAGTACAGCTATAAACAGAACAAAGTACAAAGTTACTAAACAATTGAGTTCTGATCACACTTGAATCTTGGAATACTAAACCATTATTAATATCATGTAAGGTATATTTTAAATCATTGACTACTGTAAGGTTTAGTAGGGTTTTACTATACACTAGTGAATATCCACTTGAATTTGTCCTGGTATTAAAACGAATCTCTACAAGAAATAAATGAGCAGTCTACACAATCAATGGAGAAGTATAGCCAAAAAGCTCATCTCATTGCTAGAGACTAAATAAAGTATATGTATATACCTAACAGTCTTCAGATAGTAAATATAGAGAAGCTATGCAGAACATTTGGATTCACAGTGAAGCACTAGTCTTGCAGCAGAGTGGTGGGCAAAACTGGTAGGCAAGCAAGTAGATCTTTGAGCTTTGGGACTTTCAAATAATGTTTGACCAAAACTTTTTCTAAACATCATGCTTAATTGTAGGAAAAGACACTGGTCTCTATTCAAGGTCTTGTTCTTGGAGGTGCATGTGCTATAAATACAGTCACTGTTACAATGATTTTGGGGGTTTTATGTTAATTAAGCCCTACAGAAAAAGGTCATTCAGTTTTACAAATGCTTTTCACTGTATACTGACAACTAAATCAATTGTGTCATGCAAGTCACATGAAAACTTGAGCAGCGTTCTGAGAATTCGTTCCAGTGGTTTTGTCACAGAAAGCATACTGTCTCTGAAAGAAACAGTGCTATTTCAAAGTTCAGTTTCTAAACAAATTCAGTCTTATTAGGGAAGAGTTCAAATTCTCAACTTCCTTCCTCTATTTGTCACAAAACATCTGCACAAGAAAACCATGACTCTGATATACCTTCTGGAAGTTTGCAATAGCCTTCATCAGCTATTGCTCCATCTGCCACAACAGTAAGTCTAAGAAAATCTTTAAACCATTCTCTCAAGTCATTTGCATGGCTTTAAAAAATCTTCAGTTAGTGCATTTTTTTCTAATGAAATGAACAAGAAGTAACACCAAAATATGTATAAAAGCTTTCCCAATAGTTTTGCGTGGAAGGGTAGTCTATGCAAGAACAGAATATTAACAGGGCAGTGAAGTTTTGTGTATTGACTAACTTCTGTGAAGTTTGCTCTTCTACATTTGCAGAATATTACTCCACCTTTGCGTTTTCGTACCACAAAATTGTCCTGCTTGGATTAACATTAATATTTCCCACTCTGCTAGCCATTACCTTACCTTATAAATACCATTTTCACCCTAGTGGAACTTATTTGTTCATTCTTATTTCTACAAGCCTCATTATCTGATCTGCAGTGCTGCACTTTAGTGCTGCTGTATAGTACAGCAAAGAAAAAGAAAAACAAAACAATTTTGTCTTCTATTTTGCCCATATAGACAATAGAACTGTAACTGTTTGTCATCGTATCATATGTAGAGCACCCACACACATGACATCACATCACACCACATCACATCACACCACACCACACTGCCTCACCTCTTTCAACCTTCATTCTTAATTTAATGCTTAATTCAATAGGTTAGCATTTTAACTATCTAAGACAGTCATTTCTATTTCTCTCCTGGAAGAGGTTGGAGAGTGGTTTATGGGTTTTGATGTGATGCTGTGATACTTTCCTCACTGTACAAAGTAGTATCATTCTGCAGTAGATTAGATTAACCAGTGACTCACTTAAAGTAAGTTTTATGCATCTGGTTTCACACCTTTTGTGCCTTGATCCTGAATGTTCTTTCAGACATAAGGTTGCTTGGACTCCTTGAGATTCAGTTTGTTTGGTGTATATATATATATATATATCAATCAT
>WUAM01000260.1:2861897-2902094 GCA_024336885.1 Actenoides hombroni | reverse complement strand
TATATCGCATATGTATTCTATATAAGAGGTTGAGCTCTTCTCTCCACATTGAATGCCCCACCTCATTCTTTTCACCATCAGCTCTGAAGTTCCATATTTTCTTTGTTGCCTTTTTACAAAAGTGTCCATAATCTAGTCGTGCATCAGGGTACAGGCGAAGAAAATACTCTCTGCTGAACGCACCCTATCTCCACTTTCCTCTATTCCCTTTTGCTTCTAATGGTCTCCTTAAGACATGAGAGGGATTGGAAACTGCTTGTGTTTGACAGACAAGCCTAGTGAATCTGTCATGTAAACTGCTAACTGGAGCAAGTTTACCAAAACCAGAACAATAAATGCAAAATTATGACCAGTTTCTCAGAAAATTACTAGTTTCTTCAGAAGCCATAAACACTGGGCTGATTTCAGTGAGTTGTGGGATATTAAAAAATATTCCTACATTTTGTCATTCAATACATAAAAATTCTTAGGCAAGTCTTGGTAATGAGCCAACCAAATCTATTTTTTTTAATTAGTCTTCCCAGGTAAACTTGTAATATTTACTTGTCCATTTAGAAAATTCCAAATTTAAACCTATCATCACAGTTCAATAATCTCTTCACTGCACAAATCAGAGTGCATGCATGCATGCATGCATGTGTATGTGTTTATGTAACTTGTAAATACATAGAAATATAAACAAACCCACAGAACTCAATAGTGTAATATAAAATTAAAATATCAGGCAGAAGCAGTTAAATACTTATATTTTTACCAAAATAACCACAGATGTATGATAACTTAGATATCTTCAAGCTAAATCCTCATGACTTGTCACTGTTCAAATATTGATTTCCAAACTATCAGTTTTGTTGCCTGGAGAAATTTATTTCTAATATCATGGGAATTTAAGTCCTCAGAAACTCTTTACATTTTCAGCTGGGTTATACAGGTAATAAAATTGTGAAATAACATTTTTAAATACCATAAAGTACAAAGGATAATACAAATTCAAAGAGACTCAATGATTTGTGATCAATTTTCTTACATAGTCTCACATGCTATTCCTTTCAGATGATACAATTTGGAGTTTGGACTGTCCACAGTCTCACAGAAATTCTTCTTAATTCATTTGATTTTAATAGATATGGAGACCCTAGTGAGTGATCATTGGCATCAATTCTTTCTTGATTTACTTTGAATATTCAGTTTGATAAATCAAAAAGCCTGAAAATTAGGCTTAAACAAAAGTCACAGAGACCAGAATGGATGTCCTGAAGGGCAGACCTTCCCTCTGATTTAACTGCACAACTGAAAAGAACCCAAACCAAATGAGCTCCCTTTCCACCAATCTATAAAGTAGGCATATAAAATACAAGTACACTAATAGATTAAAACACATGCCAATAGACAAATATTCAAGCTAATTTTTATAATATTGCTGATGCTAATTTCATCTCGGATGATTAAAATAGTCACTATATTGCCGTGTTTAACTGTTTGATTTATAGAATAATGGGAAAGCAATAACAAGTTTCCTGAAGAATTTTCTGTTGATTTTGCACAAACTTAATAGATCCGAGGTAGTTTTGCAAGAATATAAAAAAAATGCAGCATCAGTTATCTATCACTCATATTCTATTTAATCACATTATTTTTCCAGTCAGATAATTAGTGCTTACATTACTGTCATAATATTCTCCACAAAGCAGAAGTCTTACCCTTCTTAGCAAACAGAAATGGGGTCCAGTAAAGGTAAAAACGTGGGTTTTTACTTACTTTGTAAGTCATAGTCACAAAAGTGCAGTCATAAAAAAATGACTTTTAGAATAAGTATAATGCTAATTTACAAAATATGGAGAAGGAGGAGGAAATTAGAAAGTAACCAAATATTGTTTATGCTGGAAAGGGCATGATTCATGATTTTGTGCTTAAATATATAATTTTTCCATCCAATGAAGACAGATTATGTTCATGTTTGATTTCGGCAAATTTTCATAGTCTAATCCTGACATGTTCCTAAATCAGGAATGATTGCTGGGAGTTGGGTGTCTTCAGACCAGCTACTGTAAACAAGTGTCCAAAGACAGTGCTGGATTTCATCCATCATCTGTAGTTTATGAAATTGTATTGTAAGCGTAAGATAATGATGTTCTTCATGGACAAGGTGTACCATTTAGAGTTGCTCATTTTATGTTTGGTTTTGCTTCTGGTGGTTACCTGAATTAGTGCCACCAATTCTTATTTGCGTTAGTATTGCAGAAGACTTAATATAATGTTAACACATTAATGATAGTCTGAGAAGTCTATGTTCTCCATTAATATCTACTCATGGTAATATAATATTAGCTAGAAAGTGACCCTGATAGGCTTAGTTTCTTACAACAGAGCTGTTGAGTTTCAGAACAACCACTTCATGAGAAACTATTGTCTGCTGTACCTGCTTAGTTAACACAGTCATGTAATAATAATTCCTCAGATTGTTTTGCCCCAAGGTTTTTGAGTGATTTTCCATTCTTTCAAGAGTAATTTGCTAAATTTCTTTACTAAAATAACATCTCTGCTAGATAGTTTACTTGTTTGACATGAAACATGGAAAACTACAATCAAAACTGCCCGTGCTAAATGAAATACATCACAGCCTATAGGTTGAGCCTGTGTTTAGGCAAAAATAGTTGTGGAAAGGAAGTTACTAAAGAGGAATGCTTTTGTTTAGATTAAATTAGCTTTGAATCTGAAAGATGGGAAGTTTCTGCAGTAGCAAATCAGGTTAAATTCAGAAGACCTTATTTGTGAATAGCTACATGAGTTGTGAATTGCTACATGACTTTGAAAGATCTTGTGAAAAGTCAGGGGAATGGAGAAGCTTCATTTCACTTTTAGCCCTGAAATCTTCCAGTTTCTGGAACTTACTATCTTGGGTATATTTGAATTTTATGTTCTCTGCCACCTTCCAAAAGATTTTCCTCTTTTCCCCAGAGACTGTAGGACTATCCCTGCAAACACTATGCTCCATGAAAGGAGAAAAATTAGAAGAAAAGCTATTTTCCCAGAATGTTGAGTGAATGTGTAGGAGTAGCTATGTGCATGTGCATATCTCCTCACATATGTGTGTGTATACCCATGTGTGCTTATGTTATTTTTTTTTATGTTCCCTCTGTTCTACATATTAGATCAAAATTTGGTTTATAATAGTGATCTTGCTGTGATTTTTTGATGGTTTCTAGGCCTTTTGTCAAAAAGGAATGGAGTGCTTTAGCTTTTTTATTGTGTTTTAATGTTCTTTGCAATCCCTCCAATATAACAAAGAACAGGACTTTAATATGGTACTGTAGAGTGTAAAATTTAGAGAAAGTTAAAATTCTTAGGTATTTTTCAAAGTTTGTGAACTGTACACTGCAATACAGAAGGATGAAAATTACACATCTGATTTATGGATGCTGAAAAGCTGCTAGCAGAGGGATTTTCTCAGGTTCTCACAATATTCAGTGAGAGTCCTGCCTTTCTCACGCATGTTATGAAAAACGGTAGAATGTTTTTTGTAAGCTAGACCAACACCTAGTGTTTTGCTAAGTTCTGTTTATGGTACATTGGAAAAATATTTTGAAATGGGTGTTGTAGGACTTTAGCCAATCACGCTAGGAGATGGGTGATCACTGACCAATCACCTTATGGGGCTAGGGTATATAAAATGGGGTTATAAATTAATAAAGGTTCTCTCTTCTCCTGCTGATTTTGTGCGTTGCTGCATCTCTCCGTTTCCGTAAACAGCGACATTGATTTATACACCTACTAGTAAAAACCAACAGATTGATGAAAATAACATATTTTGAATTACTCTTTCTTTTCAGTTCAGATGAAAATCTTCACAGTATAAAAACAGTGATTTAATAACTTTCTAATTTTTAAAAAGGTATTTTTTAATGAGGAAAGACAATGAGTAATTTAATGCCACCTGAAATGCATAGCATTAACTCAAGATTTTAATTCAGTCCAGCTGGCTGCAGATAAAGAATACCAGACAAAACTCAGCCAACTCTTTCCATATAAGTTCCCTTTCTTTTGTGGGTAATCAAGCTTCCCTTTTGCAATAGGCTTGCCTCTAAGAACCAAGGTGTCCTTTTCATAGAAATTATGAGCATCTTGGCACAAGAGTGTCAGGGAGGAGCAAGGCTGGTGGAGCCCTGATGGTCCAAGCAGGAAACTGCATGGAGCAGGACATCCTCTCCACTCCTTAACCACAGAGGACCCCACTGGTACTAATGGTGGTCTGCCCTGTTCTGGAAACCAGAAGGTGCTTTGAAAGGGAGCACATACAGGGATGGTGGGTGTGATTCAATGCCCTTGAGGGTATTAAAAGAGAGTATAAAGTTAGTTTTGTATGCTAACTGCTTCTGTACAAAACTTTTGCTATGAAACGTAAAATAGGTTTTACTCTTACCAGTACATACATTTTTTTCAAAAGGTATCCTTTACTTCATCTCTATTCAAATGAAAGAGGTATATGGGAAAAATTGCTACAGGAGAAAGAAAAGTGTGTGTGTGTAATGTAAAACAGTGGTTACAGGAGAAGGGGAAAAATACATTTGCAGAAATAAAGGGTCTAAGAGAACAAGGAAGTGAAGGGTATCTGCTTCAAGTGTTTTGCTATACCCTGATTAAAATGACATTGTAACATATTAATGATATGTGTATAAAACTGTTGCAACCTAAAAAAAGGAGGGGAAGGTACTTTTCAGAAATATTTCAATTAATGCTGCCTTTGTACAGTGCTTGTAATTTATCCATCAAATGTTCAAATTAAAAAATATAGCATTATGCACAAAGTACATTACATTCAGAAACTGACAGGTGTTCTCCATGCAGAATGCTATGGGGACATCATGTTAATAAACAGCCTCAGTTTGTAAATGCAAGCAGAAAGCAGCTTGGTAGTAAAAAGACAAACAAGCTCTTGAAGAAAAAGGAGTTCATAGGGGGAAAAGTAGCATCATTCATTTCAATATCAATATAAGCTCCAAAGTGAATAAAGTGTCTAAATGGCTGAACCTCATTTGCAGCCATGTTCTCAAAAATGTTTTCATTTCATTAGCACTGTTTTCTGATGATAACAACAGGGTTTCTAAACTGTTTTCCTTGTAAAAAAAGTTTGTATTTCTTTTAATATGACCTTATCTTTGGGAGTTTAATACTTAATTTAGAAGTAATTCATGCATCCTTCATTCTTCAACATTCAGTAACTGCTTTCTTTTCTAAATATATTAATATATTCAAATTCAACTAGCTCCTTTGTCATATCAGTGAGGAGAGAAATTAAAAGAAATATTGCTTTTTCCAGTTCATGACCTAAAGTATTTCCTTTTTGTGTGGAAATATGTTAAAAATAAAATCTCCAGACAAATAATTTCTCAAGTTTGACCTACTGTATATGTTTGTGATACATTCCTGAACTGCCCAATACAAATGCCTAAAGGCAGAAATTAAGGTCATAAGGGCAGTCTTTGACCGGGCACATTCTAATGCCAGAGTTTTGACTTCATAATGGTAGGATTTCTATATAACTCTATAAATGTAATTTATATTTTTGCATTCTAATTTGGAACGTAACTAGCTAAAGTGAGGAAAAATTTTAAAGACTGGGTGCAAAGGAAATACTGTGTTTTCAAAAGAAACCAGATAAATTGTTAATATCTTGCTGGCTTTAGACCATATCACACTTCAGTAATAAAACCTCAGAATATACACACAAGGGAGATACAAAAGACAACAAATAGGCTATAAAGCTCTTGGAAATTTATTATATAATATCAAGGGTAAAACTGTCTAAACATAAATTAATCTTATAATAATATTTATTTAGTGTGTTGTATTCAATTTCCAACTCAAGACTATGTTTTTTTATTTGTATGTGCTAAATTTTTTATATAATTTCTAGGCTTTCATGTATATCATTTAATAGTGCCCTGGCCAAACAGAAAGCGGTTGCTGTGTTATTCAGTAAATTGTAAAAACCAGAAACTATAGTTAAAATGTTAAAACTTCTAATGACAAGGTTGATGTCAACAGCAGTCAGAACCACAGACCATTGCTAGGACTTCTGAACAGAATAGCTAAATTCCATATTGACAATATTATTGTTTTCTGAGAGCAGTGTTTCCCTGCAAAGCCAGCCCATTGTGTCAAGCCTGAATATCACTTTGAGTAATATTTTGCCACCTTTTCATTTCAGTAGATTCTTCTCCAGCATTCTCAATCTGCTGCATGCAGAGCAAATTTATACTTTTTTGACAGGATAAGTCAAACAGTTTTCTTGGGGAAAATTCCAGATTTTTTTTTTTTTTTTTTGTCTTCATGTAAAATGCTTGTTATCTCTCTAGTCTGAAAAAACTCCACAAAACAAACAAGCTAAAAAACCCCTCTCAGTAACCACAACTCATTTTGTTGTGATGTGGCAATTAACTTTTGGGTTTTAAGTCAAGTGTAAATTTTAGGTTGGTTAACATTTCCAGTGGTATATTTCCAAGCAAAACTAATAGAAATAAATACATATTTAGGGAACTGTGTAGGAGGCTAGTTTTGGTAGCAGCACTGGCCACCTCTGAATGGTTAAACTGGCTACAATCTCAACCACTGTGGCAAATGTAGACCCAAGACACAAAGGGGGTCTCCTTTGTTAGCAGAGCTAACAAAACTTATTTACTCCTTTGGGCTTTCTCCACCCATGCAGATTAGACGAAATAATTGTTTCAACATTTGCAAAATTCAGACATCAATTTAACATTAGTTAAAATAAAGATGCATGGAGTTTCAACAGATTGTTTGGGATGTGTTTTCAGTACGAAAGAAGGTGAAACTTACCCATTTCACTGATTACTATGGGGTTTTTTTGAGGTAATATTCTCTCGGAGTCATTCTAAACTCAGTTCAGGTTTATCAGGAGATCCTGAAAATTCATCACCTTTTTCAGCAACCCTATCTAAAATATCATGTTGTAATAAAAAATTGAATACACAGCTTTCCTGGGTTTGATCTTTGCTGTGAATATAAGTCCAAAGCAGAGTTATGAACAACAGATTTGCATTTCTGTTTTTCTAGGATTTAGTTAAGTAACCTTTATCACCTCCATTGTCAAATAAAGACCATGTAGACTATGTTTTATATGACTATTTTATCTGTACAGTTCCTTTAATTCTAGTAGAAATCATTTAATTCTTGCTTTGCAACATCTTTGAAACTGTGTATAAAAAAACCTTTAGTAGAATCCTAAATAACTAGAAAAGTCACTGTGTAACCTTAATGACTATCAAAAAAGGCTGATTTGGGCATTCATATTATCTACTTGGACACAATGAAGTAATTATAACATCTTTGTTTCTTGAGAAGGATTTATAGAAATATTACTTCAAGTGGTATAATGGAACTTTGTATTTTCTGACTTCTTATTGTGAAAATCCATCGAGGAACTTGTGGGGTTTTTTTTATATTCCCGAATTTTGAGGCAGGCTAGTTGGCTAACTTATGTGTTAACTCTCTATATAAAGGGGAAAGAGAGGGAGGAACTCCTTGAAAGCACTATTTAGTCCATTTAACTGAAGATCTTGCTTTGAGTTGCTCTTTTGAGGATCCATATGCTCCACATGCTACCATCAGAGTATAGGGAAATAAGCTGCATAAACTAGATGTTTAAGGCTGTGATGTGAATACCCCTCATCCTTCTCTCTTTCCAGTCAGAGATCAATGATACTATGTTTACTACAGTGTTAATATATCTTATGTATATCAGGAATTTCCAACCAAGACAGAAATCTCTGCCAAGAATTTACAAAACATAGTTACTCAGATGAACTCTAATGTTACATAAAACAGTATTTTACCCCAAAATGAGATTATTCTGCTTATTATTATTATTATTCAGTGTACTTTTATGGCAAATTGAGAAACAGAACTTTCTTAATTTAAGCTTATTCTTTCCAAATAATGCAATTTCAGACTTAGCAATTGTATATTCTGTTCCTTAGGAAATAACAGAAGATCGGGATAGACCACGACTGGATTCAATGGTGCTATTAATTATGAAACTGGACCAGCTTGACCAGGATATTGAGAATGCTCTCAGTGCAGGCTCTTCCCCATCCAGCACCCCAACATACAAACGGAGGCATATACCTGTAAGCTAGTTTGCTTAATCTTTCTTGTTATTCTAAGTAAAATCTGGTTTCACTTCATCTTTTTTTCACTTTTAGTCTTCACATTTATTAGCCCCTTAGTTTCAGAACTAAAGCTTTTTACTTTTTAAGAATTGTCTTGTATTTTTATGTATTTATATGTTTTGATTGTTTCCTTTTGGCCTCATTTCATAAATGAGAGCTTCAGAGCTCCCACATGAAAGAAAGGGAGATCAACAAGATTCAGAAAATGTCTGGCTCTGTAATTATCACTTACTGTAAATGCAGAGTCAGCACAGAGTCAAGATCACACCAAGCTCAGAACATATGTGTATGAGTCATTTGACATTACATAGAACTGAAAGTAAGTCTGAGCTACAGGTCTTGATTTTCTGCTAGTGGGAGGGTCCATGATTTTTTTTGAAAGAGACATACATGAAATCCTTTGTCATTCCAAGTAAGCTTCTGGGCAGACTTGTGCACTTTAATAATTTCTTTAATAATTTTACATATTTAAAGGCAAGAATTCCTTGCTGAGAGTAGTCCAGAAGGAGACCGGACATCTTGCAAACATGATAGATGCATTCTTTGTTTCTGGAAAATGTTTACACATGTAACTCTGAAGAACATGAAATAGCTGACCCAAGGTGTTCTCGTGCGAGCTTCCTGTTAATTTCACCCACGTGTGCTGCAGCTGTTTTTCAATGTAAGAAACCTGAGAAATACTGCTCCAAGATCTCCAGGCTAACATTCAGGATATTTGTTTTTGTTAGTGGTATTTTCTTTTAAGTAATGAAGGATTTTTACTTATAATGCCAGACTTCACTACTGCTATATATTCAAGTGAGTGGTCTGTAGGTGAGAAAAGTGGTATTTAAGTTTCAGTATATTTGGTCATCTGAAGATTATATAATATATCATTTCTAAAGGACATAACATAATTACACTTTTAATCGTTAAACATTTTGCCCCTGGATATCAATGTTCTCACAGTTATCTCCTTGTGCCCTGATGGCACAGGAAAGGAGAATTATGATGTTAACATCTGTTCTCTGTATCTCACCAATCCATGCCAGTATTTTAGCTAATTTCTTACAGCAATGAAGGGAGTTGAGGCAATCTGTATAAGGAAGCCTACATGATAATCAAAGGTGGTACCTGATGCAATGCTGCAAAGCAGCCCTCCAAAAAAGACAGCTTGCATCAAATATGGTCTATATGCTATTTATATACCCTTATTTTCTAGGAATTTTTGAGCCTTTGAGTATTATGAATCAGTGGATCAAAAGATTTGGTTTTCAGGACATTAATGTATTGTGTTCAGTCTTACATTGATTTTATAGTAATAAAGCATTTTAGTGTAATGCAAAAAACAGGGGTAATAGGGCAGGAACATGGTTCTGCACTGTGGCAGCATGGATCTGCTAAGCCGAATTTTCTAAGAGCAGATGTACCCTAGCTGACTTCTACAATTCCATGTCTCTGCTACATTTCCCAATGCTTCACATTGCAGAGGACTCACTGGCACAAAATACCTGACTCAAATGCATGGTCCTACCTAGAGTGCAGGTTTGTCTCTAATTTCTAACCCTAACTATTAAAACAGCACACTTGCATACTTGTTGTAGGGGTTCAGTTTGAATGAATGAAAGGGTTGGGGTTGCCATTTCTTTCCAGTTAAGGATCAGAACCCTTGAGATGCCTCTGGCCCTTATATCACCTACTCTAGGAACTTGATATTAGGAAACCAAGGCTTTGTCCGCATGGGGTTGGCTGGGGTTAATAGTTCAGGCTTTTTTCTATGTACTTTGTAGCTGTATTCATGCAGGCTGCACCTTGGCTAATAATCCTGACAGTATATGGCTGGTTCTACACATAGCCAGGTCTTTGCCAGACATGTGTCACAATTTATCTGCAAGCAGCATAAATCCCTGCCCTCACTCTAAGCCGTAAATCAGCATGTGCTGTATTTTTACTTCCTCAAAAATAAAGCATGCTATATTTCTTCTTTTTATTCTCAAAAAAGGAATGTAATCAGTGTCATTAAAAGTAAGGGCATTTTAACCAGAAATAGCATTTGGCTGATAAATGTCTGCTGATTCCAAAAAACTAGGGAGCTGTACCTCTGAATAGTATAAACTGCAGGATGGTGATGTCATTTCAGCTGTGTAATGGTTTACAGATGTTCACTGAGCTTGCAGTGCTGCTGGAGACAGAAGGTGGGAGCACACAGGAAATAGTGAACATCAGAGGAAAATACCAGACTTCTGCAGCCCCAAATTGATTTTTCCTACCTTGCATTCTAACATTTAGAGGAATTATAGCTTTGATGTTAGTGTTGATTTATTATTTCAGAACAGCAGCTAATGCAAACCACCACATTGAAAAGGACAGCAAGTCAATGTGTACGCAATTGAAAAGAATAAGGGGAATTCCTGCTATACAGTGAATTAAGCATACACATTTGAGTGATCCTGCCTAAATGCTTTCATTAATTAGGAGAACTAGATTTTTATTTTATATTCACATTTACTAAAGAGTCTTGCAACTTTTTTTACAGGATGTTGAATCTGGTTCTGAAAGTGGAGTAGATGTTGCTTCAGTAAGTCACTCACAAACAAACTTGTCTCCTAACATCCTTGCTCCTGACCTAACATCTCCCTGTTCAGTAGCCAGCTCTGGAGCTAAACCAAAGGCTGGGGTGAGTACAAAAATTATATTTTTTAACTTCACTAATCATATCATGTTGGAAGTGAAATAAAGATATTTTATACTATTCATTACATGGATTGTACAACATTATGTGTGTCACACTGAAAAAAAAAAAAAAGGACTAATAATACAAGTTGTCTCAAGCTGCCATTTGAGAGGCAAACAATCCCAGAGGTTTCATATTCAGAAACACACTATTATCAGCTGATTATTGCAATAAGCTGAGTTTTTATGATCATAAAATAAATTAAAGGAGCTATTCCATCTTACTTAGGAAGATAAGGTTTCCTGAAGTGGTATCATTTCTTAAATCTCCTGGAGGATGCAGCCAAAGAAAAAGATGGTTGAATCATGTAGTCTAATTTGTGAAGCCCAAACCCAATCACCCTAGACTTCTTGAGAGGCTAAACTGTTGTGTACTGCAAGTATTACCCTGCTGAAAAGAAAATGTCATTCTAAGGCCAAATTTGACAAGTGGTTTCACACGCTGAGAATTGGAGGGAAGCCCCTGAGCAGGCAGACCTTTTCCTGCAGGTGCCAGTGCACACTAGGTGATGAGGAAAGAGAGGTCTGAAAGCTCAGATATGGCAAGGAGCCTCTTTCTGTATCCATTCATAGGTACCTACAGCTACCAGGAGCATGATTCTTTCTCTTGCTGTTGTCCATTTATTGAAGAATCGTTCTTCATAATGCTTTTGCCGTCATTGTGTGCAGAAAGGCTTGGATGCCCTCGAAACTCATGACATTCCCTCTAGCGCTTGCTATTTCCACTCCCTCAAGCACAGAAATCTAGGACCTTCAAAATTTTGCCTAGGCTGAAAAGTCTTAGCATAACTCCTGCTCCATCTGTTCATAACTCGAGCCACTGGTAACCAGACCAGAAGAAAATCTAGGATAAAATAATAAAATAAAAAGTGTGGTTAGCATAAATATATATAAGAAGCTTATTAAAAAGTAAAATAGAGGCCAAGTGTAATTCATTGCACTACAATAATAGCAAGTCAGCTAATGACTTCAATTGAGGCAGTAACAAAAGTTCTAATAAACGTTTACATTTACGATTGCTCATATGTACAAAAATAAACTCACTTGTAATTTATCATCAGTGCATAACTATAGAAAACAGAGAGCTCTGCACTCTGTCACTGTGTACACTGCAGCACAAATTCTCAAATAAGTACATATGTTATGCTAGTAAGTGATTTTGCCAGATCCTGAGAAGACCACAGACACTCTCTAAGGTATTAAACATCTCTTTTAAATATGGATTTCTCTGCTAATATTTGGGGAACTCTTAACACCTGGCTTTGCAGAAGTGTGGGACACTTCCTTTGGAGTTAGATATTATATGTTAATTTGCATTTAGTAAGCATTTATTTGACTTGGATATATCATGTTGAACATATCTATGGATATTGCCTTATTATATAAATTTTTATGTATATGATTTTGGAGATATTTTATTTTTATTTTACTTTGTAGAGTAACTGTAAAAATCTCTCCTGATGTGTGAATTATAGGGTTCAATACTTTTTCAAAAATTTTTTATAAGTGAAGATACATTTTCTCTTTCCTAAAGCCTCTTTTCAGGCTGCAAATCACCATGATTTGTAATGGGATTTGGGGATGGGCTCTTTTTAATACATGTGTTCAGACAAAGGCCATATTTTCATTTTTATCATAGTAGGTTTGATAAGTACAAAAATGTGAATAATTTTTTTCTGAGTGTAGATCTCCTGCAAACTGGGAGAAAACAGATCTTCTCAGATATTTTTTTTTTTTTTTTAATTCCTTTTTACTTTAGGCTTTCAGATGGTTTTGACTGTGTATCTTTCTGATCCTAATGTGTGCTGTGGCTTCAACTGTTCAAAACTTCAGGTGCCTTCCTATCTGCAGTCAAACTTTATTTGAAAGCATAAGTTTTCTTGGAACTCACTAGGAGAAAATAACCCATCATTCTTGTGTATCTCTACCCCTGTTGTTCATCTGGTCTGCATGGCTAGACAGTCTACTGTGAGGCGCTTGACTGCAAATCCATACTAGTAGAAAAGAAGTTTCTATATTCTTCTTGTCATGTTTAGTGTTGGGCTCTACTCAGGATGAATTTTTTAAAATGGTATATTGAATGGCATGTTCTTGAAACACTGTCCAGAACAGGTATCAGGGATGTCTCTGTAAAGATGATTTCCATGTAAAGATCTCCTATGAAAAACTTCAAAGTGTGTTGTTCTATCTGTAAGGGAGAAGGTTCCCATAATGTCTTCTCCTGTTGGTTTTGTTGTTGTTGTTTGTTTGTTTGTGTTTGTTTGTTTGTTTGTTTTTCATGGGTTTGTTTTGTTTGGGGTTTGGTTTTTTTTCTGTTGTTTTTTTTTTTTGTCAGACTAGCTGGTATAGGAATAAGTTTATTTAGCACTTGAAACTCAGCAAGCTACTTTTTCATGGTAGTGGATTGTTTCAAAGATTTTACTTCCTTTTTGATGTTTGCAACTGCAGATCTTCAAGGATTCCAGATGCTTAGTCTTCAAGGACAACTTATTTTGTTATGTTTATTAATGATATGTAAACAGAAGTACAACTGCTATTAGTTATATTATGGAATAATATGTGGTATTTTTAAACAAATTCTAGCAAACTGTTGACTGCATCAAAATCAGACTGTAAAATTAAAACATGACATCTTGTGCATACTGTGAGGGTGGGAATAATAAGGCAGGGAGATAGGGTTTCTAATCTAGTTTCTGATAAAGAACTTGTAAAAGATATTAACTACACAATATCTTACAGATAAGAAATTTGTGTAAGGACAAAGTATGTCCATTCATATTAATTTGGGTTTATATGGATTTAAAACAAATTATTTCTAACAATATCACAATGTGCTGGAATATCCATAAGCAGAATTTGGTTTGATAATCCTAGTGGAAAGGATCCACATAGGTTTATGGAAAAATAGAACATTATAAATTTTCATGGTCAGATTTTAGGAAATGTTAGACAGGATTTTCAGTAGCAGAGATATTCAGAGTTGTATTTAAAATTCAGTATGAATTACAATTTTCTTCTCAGAATAATAGTAGATATTCTTCTAAAGAAAATTAAGGGAGTTTTGTGTATTCACATACACAAGTTATCTAACATTTCATAAAAATTCATTTATGAATAGTCAAATTAATTCTTGTCGGTGTGAATGCCTGTGTACAGTATACATGTATATATATAAACATACACGTGCGTGCACACACACACACACAGCACTCCTTACTGAATACAGGCATGACAAGGAAGAACAGAATTCTCCCCAAAGCATTATAGAAAGTTATTTCTGTAGAAAGTTTTTTCTATGATTCTGCAGGTTGCAACACAAAAGTCTTTGATATGCAGATGTACTTGGTATTTTGGGCTTATAACAGAAGTGTACAGTTGAATAACTTTCATCCTAAATTTAGGATGCCACCATTATATTTTATGGTCAGGGTAAAATAGCATAAGGTGATCAGTAGTGTTTGGTACATGTTTGTCAAGGTGCACAAATGGGCAATCCTTGTGATATAAGGATTCACATGATTGAACAGATATATTTCCTACATAATTTAGGATTGGATAGTAAGAAATAATTTCTCATCTTTATATCACTTATGTCTACAGAATAAAAAATGTTCATGTTTATATAATTAACACATCTATATGTTCTGAGTTTTTATTCACCAGTTTTCAAAATAGACAATATTTTTTTTAATATTAGCACTTGAAGACATACACTTTGCAAGCATTAATCACATGAGAGTTCAAATCAACTTAAAAAAGAATATGAAATCAAGAGATTTTTGCCCCAGTGGTCATGAGAAACATTGGAAAACAGGAGTGTCTGGTCTCGATTTGGAGAGCAAGGAATGTAAATATCCTGCATGTTGTTATCTTCTACAAACTAATGCCTCACATCTGAGCACTTATAATATTGTACAACAAGAATTTTTATATATATTTTTTTTTAATTTGGCTTGGTTATTATGGAAACAGAATTTAAAAGGTTTTATAATAACAAAAGATAAGTTACAATAGCTTTCTCCAGTGCCCAGTTAAGAGTTAGTTAAGGAAAACTCGAATCAATTATCATTGTCCTTTTTTGATTTTTTTTTTTTTTTCCCCTAAATATGAAAAAATGGCTAAAGGACAATAACAACTAAGATATAAACATCATGGCCAAATGTTTGTCCTTGAACACCTGCTCAGCAAAGCCTATTTTCTGTACAGGTGAAAAAAAATAACAGCCATGATTATTTTCTACAGCTTTTCTTGGCAGTCCTAGCCCTCTTGCTTCAACAATGTCCAACTTAGCCTTAATCATGCTGTGCAAAGGTAACCTATTATCCCCAGAATAGCTGGTATCTAGGAGACAATTGTTTTTCAGATTAGCTGTAATGACACATTTGAAATTTCTCATCACTTGTTTCTCAAAGTGATTTTTAGGCACCACTTATGCCTGCAAGTACAAAATGACCTAGTCTGGCTGCACACTAGTATGGGGTTCAGGTACAGCTACTGATTTCAGTGAAGTCCTGGATGAGCTTGCAAGTCCACTTTCACAAGTCTTGTTACTGGATTGGGACCAAAGGAATTATTTAGATGACAGTGTTGAAAGCTGGTCATTTGTATGTACTAAAATAATTTAGCCTTTCAAATATGCTTTTGATTCATATGATATTTTAAAATTTCATCTATTTAAAGAAAGCCACATCATTCTGTGAAGAGTAATATATAGATTTGTAAATAAAGAGAGTTCACATTTCTTTCTCCTTTACTACACTGACTTTTTAACTTATGAAAGAAGCTAATATTTATGGTAAGTACAAGGAATTCTTGGTTTCAGGCTAGATATTCATATAGAAGAATTATAAGGGCAGCAACTATTTAAAAAGTTTACATTTCCCGCTGCATTATGTTTTATAGTAAATTCAATGAAATATGCACACAGATTATGTCACTGAATTTGTGCAAACATAATTTTATAGTAGGTGATACCACTTGAAAGGTGATAGATTTTGTTCACTGAATCATACTTCTATTTCATAGTTATTTATTTATTTAAGTCCTCATATCACTTTTCTAAATTTTGATGCTATTATCGTGTTCCTTGAATTCATATTTTACACATTCAGACAAAACTGGAGTTATTCAGTTAAGCATTAGGGAGAAAAGCTCATACTATATAACTCATGTTTTATGAACAGAAGATGAAAAAAATACTTCTCCGGATCTGACCATGTTGCATAAGTTTGTATTGCCTTTCATATCAGTGTGTAGTAGACTTATAGACAGGATAAGACAATTAATTATGGCAGTAAATTTTAACACAATCACATTTTCATTAAAATTCTAACAGCCTGTTATTTCACCCCACAAAAAGGGTTTTTTCAACACATAAATTACATGAAGCTACATTGCCAATCATGTAATGTATAACAGCAGGATTATTCTGTGTTTCTTACAGAAACGTCTCAAAATTTTTCTTTGACTCTGTCTTGTTCCTCAAAGAAATCTGTATTCTGTTTTACGTGTATCTTCCTATGTTTACCCCAAGCATGTTTTATTTCTCTCTCAAATGAAAGAGGGAGCAAACTGCAAATAGCAGAGGTGCTTTTTTTCTGTGAAGTCTTTGAAGCACCTTAAATCTTAAATATGAGCACTTTTTTTTGCAATGAGAGTAATTCTACTCCTAGAATTTGAATCAAAACCGTTGAATCCAGTTACAACATCTTTGACAGTGCTGTTGTGGCCATGGATAGTCTCTCTCTCTTTCTGTCCCTCAGTATTGATTCACAAGTGACCAAACTGATGGAAATACACAGTACAATGAAAGGTTTGCCATTTTATATAGCTGCAGTATGACCCAGAAAATACATGTATTAGGCTGTCCACTTTTGCTTTTAGGCTTGATCCCAACATAATATTGGGAATCTAAATAAATTCCCAGCTTGCAAAGTGCTAAGCATGAAGACTTCTGAGTCTTTTCCAGACATCAAGTTGTGTGTTTACATTTCTGTCTCTTGCAACTTGCTTGTAGCAGCTATGCTTATGTAAAGTTTTATTCTCATGTTTTTCTCCTTTCTATCTTCAACACTGTACCAGCCTGGTTATGTACAATACTATTTTTTATGAATTAAGTAAAAGTTTATGACTTCTTCAACAATAACATTGCTAATTGTACTATTTCTAATACCGAGTACATTTTTTCACTGTATGCTGCCATCTGCCGCCTTCTCCTTGTAAATCTTGTACATGAAGGACACTGGGCAGGGAATAACAGGCACTTTCACCACATCAGGCAGTCATGCTGATTAGAACATTTCATAATTGAACATATGGACCTTTCATTAAAAAAAAAAAAATAAAAAAGGAAAAAGCTTTTTCAGCTTGTACAAATGTAATCTAAATATTTATAAGATTTGATAAATTAAAGGTTGACATTCTTTGGCAATTAAGTTTTAATAGAAATTATAGTGGATGGAGATACTTTTAGAAATGTTAAAAAACTTACATATAGTCCTAAAATAATTGATTTTACAATAATAAGGAAAAAAAAATCATCTCTTAATGGTTTTAAGATGTTTGTAAGATTTTTAGATTAATCCCTCGAACTATAACTTTCACATTAGGAATTCCTCATTTTATATTCACACATGCAATACTTTAGTTGTACATTAAGTGCTGGTATTCATAAAAATAATATCCCATTTTCAGCCAGCTGCATAATTACTGACACAATGTAACATCACAACTGTCTGTGTACCACTGTAGGAGGCATGTGGGTTAGACAGTGCTATGGTTCCTCTTGGCATGTTCCTTATTGCTTCAAGGGACCTAACTGGGAGGAAAAAGTACTGAACATTGCACATCATCCCTGGATATAGTGTCTGGGTTTTTTTGCAAAAATCCAGAGCGGGTTTTGTTTTTCTCATTTTACTCAAGACTCTTGTGTTTGAAATTAGGAAGCTGCTTCTTCTTCATAAAAAAAAAATAAATAAATTCACAGTAATCTAAGCTACTAATCCTACCTGAAGTTGCCAATATTCAAGTAGTTCTGTAGAAAAATGCAGAGTTGTATTTATATTTAAAGTTTTTGTACTTAAATGTGTTACAGCATAATGTGTTATGGTTATGTCTACCTATAATCTAACAGGCTAAGAGGTCACAATTCTTCCAGATCAGCTCAGATCTGTGAACACATCTAGCATCTTTTCGGCATAGGTAAAAAACCTGAAGGAATTATCATTTCTCATCACTTATGGGAATGTGGGGAATACTGTGGTAGGGAATCTAAAAACTGCAGTCCAGGTTCTTTGACATCTTGTTTGCATTTGGGCCTGGGCAAGACAATTCCCAAAAAGGAGGTGTAACCCATGATTTGCACTACTATTTCTCCACTACAGGTCGGACTTACTGGCACTTGGAATCATAACTGTCATGTTCTTGCACATCGGCATCACATTTATTAGTACTGCCATATCTATGTTTGAGAAATGGAAACTGAAATCTGTGATTGGAAAGTTTTACTGTGTTGCTCTCAGGACCAATATCCTTCTATGTAGCTTAAGTTTAAATACTCAAGGCTTAATAGCAGGAAATAATTTATGTTGATTTTAAATGATCACAAGTAGATGCAGAGAAAGAGAACTTTCCAGATTTTCTAAGAACAAATCATATGAAGATCAATCATATAAATCATATGAAATCATACAATTTAAAATTTCAGCCTTGGTCTAGTTTGTTTCTTTAAACCTCATTCTGCAATCAGTTAAATGCTTTTTCTCACAGGAGTAAATCTGTTTAAATCAACAAGACTGTGTATGTCAGCAGTGTCACATTCATGGGTAGGTGGATATGTTTTT
This sequence comes from Actenoides hombroni, assembly GCA_024336885.1. NCBI lineage: Eukaryota > Metazoa > Chordata > Aves > Coraciiformes > Alcedinidae > Actenoides > Actenoides hombroni. Next base: position 2,883,352 of record WUAM01000260.1, on the reverse strand, counting down.
TGCAGAATTAAGTCCTTGTGCCACAGGTAAAAGGTTTAATGATCATAATGAATTACCACAAGGACCCAGAATACTCCTCCTAATGCCATGTGCCTGGTATCTTAAAAAATACATACAGAAAAATCTTAAGTGAACTTTCCCAAGCACCAGAAATATTCCCTCATGCCTACTACAACTATAGTCAAAGAGTTGACTCACTCTCCATTGATTAATAAGTAATGGTTATGTAGATGCTCACCACAGGGCAGCCTGAACTTGCATTCAGGCTCATGTTATAAATGAGAGTCATATATCCTCCATTTCCAAAAAGATGTGTGATGCCTAGAAGAATTGCTAGTGTCCCACCTCACAAAAGTCAAGAGAGTCGGTTCTATGTGTCAGTTGACTGCCACAATGTACCACTAAGATAACTTTTACTTCAGTAATGCCAAGTACCATGGTCTAAAGAATGTGTCAAGCTTATGCATAAAAATGATGATAAGTTGAATTTCAGTGAAGAAAGGGTTATAAATTACAAATAAATGACTTATTCTAAAAGCCATTTGTAAGTTAAAGGATTAGCTTAAATATTATGGTAATGGAAAGAGTGGGTGGACATTGATATTCCGTTAGTTTTAGATAAAGTGTCTGAAGATGTTTCAAAACATAGTGAATACCAGATTTTAGATGGGCTTGCATAGACACTATGTTGAATATTCTGGTTTAGCAGCCATAGGCTGATTTTGCAAGCCAGCAGTGCTGAGAACTGAGATTCAGCCTGCTTTATTAGATGTAAACCTGTGAAGGCAGCAAGCGAAGTTATACTTTGTGTAAATATGAGTGTATTTACATGTCAAAAAAATGTTAAAGCTTATCTGAAAATGCTGTTCCTCTTAAGTAAATCATTCTCCATTATGAAATCAGGAGAAGTCTCAGCTTTGCTAGCCGTTCAGAAATGGTAGGCCTAACAAAATGACAGAATATCAATGTTTACTTTAACTTAAACAACTCTAATATGAAGCTGGTTGAGTCTGAAATTTCAAGAGTTTTCTGGGCTTTGCTTTCCAAAGCAGTACATTCTGAATGTCAGGCACTATATGGAAACTTCTCATTTGTTCTCCAGTTTTATTGTCTGGTAAGTTTGGTGCAAGTCTCTCTTCTGTGGTCTTCCACATGGGCAGAGTAGAATCCTTAATGAGTTCCTCCTCTTTTCACTTGAATATGTTTAACTGTATGTCAATTGAAATTTTAACTTTTTTTCAGCACCTGCCAAGAAAATTTACATGACACTTACATAATTGTGGTGTTTTTAAAAAAACACTTTGTAAATTTTCTCTGTTGGCATGTAATCTATCTAGTGCATCTCTGTATTGAAGAACTTGAATCCCATAATTCAGGTCAGAACTGTTGTTGCATGTATGAGCAAAGATGGGCAACATTTTTAAATCCCTGTCAGTTAGAATCCTGTGAGTAGAAAATTGATGAAAAAGATGTAAACTCATTCTTAATGTCAATGGAGTGAAGAATTTATTTTCCCTGAAGAAAAACAAAGTCCACTAGGCAGTTTTATTAATAGAACTTTTCATTGTTGTTTAAATTGTTAAAATGCAGAGGTGTATATAGCTGAAGGGAGTTGTTTTAGTTTTGGCAAAAGAGATCACTGAAGGAGATGGTGACTGGTATAGGTGAGGTACATAGGAAGTAATCCCTTAAAAATGAAGGATAATAATTTTTAACAGTTAAATCTGTGGAACTTTCTGATATTTTGGAAGGTAAAAGTAAATTGGTCTCAAAAAGTACTTACTTTTTTTTTTTTTTTTTAAGAAAAGTCCGTAACTAATCAAAACAGCAGATAGAAACTTTTGCTCATTAAATGTCAGTCATGTGATGAAATCATAATGCAGGAGTTGCATTTGGCTCAAGAGCCACAGTTTGCTAGTCTCTTCTGTTGGGCCTGTTCTTTGTATTTTACACATGCCCTGTAGCTCCCATTGGGATTGTCATGTTTTTATACACATTCTCTGACCTACTGTGGGTCTTGGGAAGAGGAAAATAGTCTAAATTCATCAGATACAATCATAGACAGCTCTAAACCACCCTTACATGGGGTATTTCTCTTACATGGAAGCTATTTCTCTTGTGCAGAGCTTTTTTTCAATATAACTTGTTCTGGTGACCAATGTCTTCTCTGTTTCATGCCTGAAAGAACATTTCAGAGTAAGTAATAAACGCCAAACATTACTGAGAAACTCTGTTGAAAAGAAGGAATCTGAAATCTCTTGTTAAAATTATACTGTGATATATTGCATCAGTTATTACATCTGTACATCTCACTATTTTTAGAATTCTGTCTCTTTGAAAGGAAATAATTGGAAGATATGGTGGGGGATAAATTTCAGCACATGCAGAAGACTAGCATAAGGATATTTAATGATGTTAGTCCTTAAAATAGTGTTGAAGATCATCTTACTCTGCTGAAATGAGCAGAGTATATTCTGCATAAAAGCTTTCAATAAACATCATGGAAATAGAAATATTCATAGATTTGTGACTGTTTCCATGCTGTTCAGTTACAGCTCAACAAGGTATCTCAAAATCCTAAGGGTTTCAGAAAAAGTCAGTAGGTCCCCTTGCTGGACAGTATGGAGTGGAACGGGAAATAGCTTCTTAAAGACTTGCTGCAGAAAGCCAGGTTGCAGATTTCCTGGGAACTAGGGCTAAAGGGCTTAAAAGCTGTGAAAAAAAAATTGGCATCTTTTTGCCAGTAGACCAATAGGTGACAAAAGGCTGCAATTCTATTCAGTCCAAGAGAGTTGCACATGTCTTTCAGCTAGGATAAACTGTTGTTAGATGCTGAATTGTTTGTTAACTTGTAATTTGCCAAGGGCAACTTCAGCTTTAGTTTTGAATAGTTCAATGAAGAAATCCATTGTTTCTCTATCTGACACTGAGTACATATAACATCTTGCCAGGAGTTAGGTCACTGCAAGACAAGCAGTCAAACTAAACAGCTCAGATTGAAAATAGTCTTGTGACTGACAGTGACAAGACCGTTACCTTATCCCTCAGCAATTCAGGAGAAGGGAAAGCTCAGAGTGGTTTGAAGGTGGAGAAAATAATGTAATCTCAGGAGTTCCTTTGTAAAGTAATGGTGGTTTAGGGATGTGGTTGTGTCCCAGGCAATATTGCTCTTTCTCCTCCTTTGGGTGACATTAATAAAATGAGGGGATTCAGATCACCCAGCTGTCCCATGATCATATTGTCAAGCAGTGCAAGTGAGATGCACTATGACTGCAAGTAGAACAATCACATTTGACTGCTTAAGAGCTACCAAGAAACCTACTGCTTTCAGCACCCACTGTGCTAATCTCCAAAGTGATAATAACTATTAGTGACCATTTAAACTACTATTAAAAATGTTGTCCTGACAAGATTAGAATCATTCTATTTATTATGAAGTAGTGCTACTCACTGTAAAACTGTTTTCATCTGATCTCCTAATATTCATATCCAAATGTTTGGGGCTTGATGGGACTTTGGCCCATGTTGAGATGTTATGAAATTTGAATACCTTTTGGCAGAATTGTGTGCATAAAAACAGGAAAGAGCAGAATGATTTTTAAACGATGCTGTATTTTAGCTTAGCTATGCTTCTGAATCCTTTAAGTGGTCTTTTAGGGTTTTTTTTTTCTTGCTGGGTTTGTTTGTTTTCTTTTTTTGTGTCTTCTTTCTTTTTTCTCTTTTTCTTTTTTTTTTTTATTATATTATATGTTTATTTTTATTATTTTTTCCTCTTTCTCTTTTTCTTCTTTTGACTTTTCCACCTTCCTGATTTCTATTCTGGATTTGCATCTTGCATTACAGTTAGGACAGTTGCCAACACCAAATTGTACCCATCTTGTTCCAAAGTACACTTTGTCTTCCCCATGGTCCGTGGCTATCTTCCACCAGATCAGTCCCAGCAAGATCCTTGTCACAATTGCACAGTCACAACTTTGCCTATCCCTACAAGCATTTGAATTACTTTTCTTCTCACATGCAAAAGGATAACATGTTTACCTGTGATTTGAATAAGGTAGAAAAAATATCTGCAGTTATAGAAAACACAGATATTAGATGTTTTCCAGGCCATGGGCTGAAGACCAGTGACTTTGGGGACATGTACATCACTCATAATTGTTGTTTATGCTGTCAGTCTTGTAAGTACTGAATCCAGCCTCTATGAATCCATGTCTCCACTTGCAGCTGTAGTTATTTTAAGTGTGCTATCAGCTAAGTGATTTTTGGAGGATTTGTGATGTCTGAAATAATGTGCATTTAGCTGAAGAGGGAATATGCAAAACTTCAAGAAAGAAAATCTATATTAAAGGAGAAAGAAACAATGTAATATGTAAATACACCTTTAGTGAGAATTTCCTGTTATTTATCTAAGAACGAATTTCAGGCTTCAGTCCAAGACAAGTAAGGGAGCACAGAACAATGGGATGAAGACACAGAATTTGATTTAGGAATGTAATGACAACAATTTAATCTCTCTACCAGCACGTGGAGAGCACAAGAAAGTAGAAGCATGCACATGGAGAAGGAAGGAAAAAGCCTTGCATGAACTTCTAAAAGGGTGTGAGAGATGAAAGAAGAAAAAAACAAGGCAGGGAGGAGAACAGATTACAAAGTAGAAGGAAATGGGAAAAAAAAATATTCTAAAGGGTAAAGAGGAAATTACAAGAAAGAAATTATCAGCTTGGTCAAATCAGTTTACTGGTAGTGAATAAATATCTAATTATCTTCTTTCATGCCCTGTACACAGTGTTCTTTACTCCTGAAGCACATTTTGAAAATGTAGCATGAATAGTTTGTGTTACTGGAATGGAAGAAATCCATGTCTGCTTTTTCAAGCACTTTTCCAGACAGACATGCTATGAGTGACATCATGGAAAACCTTTTCTTATCCTTTATATATGCCTTTCTTGTATGGAATTCTCTTGCTTCTGCACTCTCTTACTCCCTGTCTCTTGCCCTCTCTGTGACTTGTTCTTTCTCCTCCTCTCCCCTTTTTCCTCTCCCCTTTTCCTCTCCCCTTTTTCCTCTCCCCATTCCCCTTTTTCCTTTTCCCTTTCCCTTTTGTTGTTTTTATGTTTTTTGGGGGTTTTATTTGGTCTTCAAAGCCAGGGTGGGAGCAAGAGACCTTGTTAGCTCTCTATTTAAATAGTTGAAAGAGCTTGGTTTGGGGTTTTTTAAAGCACAAAATTCCTTTCAGTGAGACATGCCACACATTCTGATCTCTTCCCTTCAGGCAGTTACACACTATTAAATATGGGGTTGGAAATGACATGCATCTGGAAATACAGAAATGAAACAGTCTTCCACTTTCTGCACTGCACTATACAATGAAGGTGTTGTAAATTGTTAATTGAATAGCATAAGGTTATAGGCTTTCTATAAATAGAAACTGTACATTCCAGTGTGTTGCCACATTTTTTTTTCTTCAGATTAACTACTGTACTTTGAAACTTTCTGTGTTCTAAAATAGAGATTAGCAAAGGTTTTAGTTTGTTTGTTCTTATTCCCTAAAAGAGCTTGTGCTCTGAAATTTAGTTCTAGTTACCTTCTCTTTACCATCTACATGATATTTTTGTACTATCCCGATTTTAAAAGAGAAAATCTGAACAACTTATAATGGTACTTAAGATGTTCCCCATATTCTACAAGCCAATAAAGAGTGAAATATGGTTACTGTATATTAGATAATACTGCACACATTACACAGGGATTAACAGTTAACGTCATGAAGAACACAGAAGGATAAACAGGGTACTTCTCAAGATGTAAAGTGGAGAGATCCTTCAGTCTTCAGGGTCGGTAGAGATCCTTTTGTGTTCCCACTCTGAGAAGACAACTTTGACTTTATGTGAATGACACTAGACTGGGATGTTTATTCTTCCATAGCAGTTTGTTAGGTGAACAAAAACCCCTCACAAAAGGCAGCGGGTAAGGAGTTATAGGCCACTGAGACTGAAGACTGCAATGTGAAAACAAAGTAGGGTTTAGTTTTGGAGAAGGGAGAGGAGTAAATGATGGAATTAATCTCTCATTAGTCCATGATGCTGCAGAATGCTAGCACTCTCTGTTCAAAGCTGTAACTCTCGGTCCAGCGTATTTTATATTGCCATAGTATAGCCTTAGGAGAGTTCAACACAGTTTATGAGTATCGATGAGTAAATGCTAGATTAGATAAATGTCAGATTAAACGTACTGTTTCTTTAAAATGTGATGAGTTTCAAAGCACCTCAAATGATTGACCAAGATACACATCCTTGAAAGCCCTGTAGGAACTTTAAGATAACAATATTTAAAATACAGCATTTGATACTATTGGCAGTTTTTTCCAGAGAAAGTGAAATTTTCTATAGACCTTTCCACTGAGCAAGAGCAATGAGTTCTTCACAATAAACTCACAAGGTTGATATGCTGAATGAATAAAAAGTTCAGCAATTCAGTATCTCATTGGAGAATTAGTGAAGTGATAGGCATAAGGCAGATAGCAAAAACATGACAGAGAGTAATACAGCCCATTTATATCCAGCTTCCAAACCATTACAACTGAGTTATGTTGGCTCATTGTGGAGCTTTTCTCCACAGTCACATGCAGGTTTTTTTATTCTGTTGCTTCTTTGCCAATACAAAAGCAGTTCAAGAAAGATGTAATTTTGTTATTGCCAATGCTGAGTGATTTTTTGACATTCTTGGGGATTTCAAAGTGTTTTGAGACCTCTATATTCTTAGCAGAGGAAAAAAATCTTTAATGGGTTTCTCAAGTTGTTAAGAACATAAACTTTTAGAAATACATAAACTGTAATAAGAGAAAATCAAAGCACATAGACTCTGTATTAAGAAAAGAGAGATTTAAGATTTATTTTTAAAAATTCAGAGAATTTTGGTAACTTAGAAACCATTCTACACTTCAGGAGGACATGTAACTGACAAAAATTATTTTTTCTTGATTGAGCCACTAATTAATAATTCCTGAAAATTACTAAAAGGAATAATTTTTTTAAAACCATTTCGATGTTTAAAGGATGAAGACAACAGCCGCTGAGCTGAACAAATAAAAATGGCCTACCTGACACCAAAAGGCATGATTTGTAATTTATGTGATCTACAGGTCTAGGATGACTTTCAGGCAGTAAAACCCTGTTCCTGTACCTACTTGTATTACCTTTGTAGCTGAACAGTTTTCACTAAATTTTATGCTTCTCAAATACACGTCTCAATTAAATATTTGAATATAGAGAGCTTTTCTCATTTGAAGTGAGTTACCTCTTTCCAAGAAATATAGGTAAACTTATTTTTAATTTATGACTTCTGCACCCTTTTTTATTTACACACCTACCTACAATTCCTTTTCACTGAAGATTTTTCTTTCATTAAGTATTCCATTCCAGCACTGAGGCCACTTCAATGGCAGAAAAAAACATTGCCAAGAAAGAAGTCCAGACAGTTATATGTTCTCCTCCTTATACTTCTAAGGAGGAAGAACTTATATGTTGTCCAAGGCCTAAGTTCTGCCTTGAAAGCAAAATTAACAGCAAAACTTTCAGAAGTCTAATTGACTTTATATTAGAAGCTCACATTTGTATGCAAGTTGGACATTTGGGAGACTATGAGGTTAGACTCTAAAAGACTTTGAAAGTAGGCGGCTCCTCTTCTTTGCCTCTTTATTATTTTTTTTTTCATGTTTGTACTTGTGATATTTGAACTTTTCTGTAGTTCTTCCCTTCATCCATCTGAAAATAACACACAGTACTAGATTCAAAGTATTTTCCTCGATTACAGGCTGAAGTTTGTGCACACGTAGATTACAGGTAGTTTTTCCAATGTGCTACCACAAGGAATCTCTGATAAAGTTTCCCTGCCCCACATGATATTTATACAAATATTTTCTTTTTTCCTTTTCTTTTTTTAATCTTTTTTTTCTGGTTTTTTTTTTCCTCTGTTCTTTGACACACCTATTGGAAAATGTTTAGCTGATAGATGAGATTATTTGCCTAAGGAATTTTGAAGAGCAAGAACATTTGAAGAGCAAGACCTTGAGTCACTGAGACAGAACCAATCTGTCTTGTAACTTTATTCAGAATTTCACAATCCCTCCTAAACTGCAAGATAAGGGCCAAAGGCAACAAACCAGCAGGAGCCAACTCAGAATGTGCCAAAGTTCATAGAACGGTTGCTTCAGGCTGAAGTTTGTTGACCCTTAATCACTGGGGGTCATCGATGGTTCTGCTGCAGGGCCCTGCAGAACGTGAGTCCGATCAGATCTCCCGCTGCTGCTGTACAGGCTACTGGTGGAGCAGAGTGAAAGCTGGTATACACAAATTCCAAGGCAGCTTTTCATGGGTGTCTGTCTGTCATCGTGCTCTTTTGGACTACTATCCTCATGTAACGCATGTTTTCTAATTCTAAACTTCCTTAATCTCTTGCAAATGGTGTAGGTGGAGTTAATCACAGCACAGGCAAGATTCCTTCCAGTTGGCATACCTTTTGTGCTTTCAGTACTGTGTTTTGTCATTGATTGATACTAGTGTAAGCACATACTTGCACAGTTTAAGTTTTAAATCATTTTTTAAGTCACAGTGATAACATTGTCAAGAAATGCCATTTTCCTGTTAAGTCTCCTTGACTCTTATATTACCTTTAATGTCTGCATTGCAATGAGTTTCTAGACTGATGTAAAATAAAAGTGTGAAAGTGTAGGGAAATAAATGGCATTTCAGACCAGAATCTTGCAGTAAATTCGTCATGTAAGCATGCACTGACAAAAAGATGCTTCAGCCTCATGGTCTGTGACTCATAGAGAGTAGAAGCTACTAAGAAATATTAACTAATTTTAAAACTATGTCATTATTGGTATAATAAATTCTTTAATGCATATTTTTATGGGCTGTATCATATATTTACACAGCTCACAAATTTTTACAAAAGTAATCTTTATGATATCAATAGAGCTTTAGAAAATACCTTATTCCTACCATCCAGAGGTGTGTGAGTATAGTCCATCCAGCATAAAAAAATACATGCAATGCAAATGTTTTGAAAATTCTTCCACTGTCTTCAAAACGTCCAGAATTGTGAGTGTTTCTCATAATCTTCTTGCATGTGAAAGAGGCAAAAGAGAGAGGAGGTGTAAGGGCATATTGGCCTCTAGAGCAGCTATGTGCCATAGGGGCTGAGTGTTTGGGAATCTTCAGAACTAGATGATCCTCTTTGAGACAAAATTGGAAATGGAGGAAAGGAAAGGATAGTAACAGTTTTTCTCTACAAATGAAAAGATGAAACAGCTCATGAAGAAAATTGCTATTACATTTAGCAGTAACAAAAAAGGAAATGACACTACCTTTGGAAAAAAATTGTAAGCTTTACTGTACTTTTTGAAGACAAAATATTCTAGATCAAAAATATTCTAGATTCTGTATATGTTCTGGATAATGAAATAGTAGATGCTTCAGAAAAACACTCATAAGGTAACTTTCACAATTGCAGGTAAACCTGAAATACAGGAGACTAGATTCCTTCACACTTTTCCTCATAAGGACACTTCTTGCATCAGCAAAGCTCTTTCATTGGCTATTCCAAGTGCTTTCTGTTATGTACTCTTTTGCTGGGGTATCTGAAAAACACTGATATCAGTCAAGATCCCAGTGTTCCCAGACTACTTAAAACATTATTTATATGACACAAATGATCATTTTTGTTGTACTCCCACATCAGTCTGCATGAAGATTCTTGCTTTATACTGGTTACATTCCTTCTGGTATATGGGTAATTCTTCTGCTCTGTACAGGATTTTGCACAATGGGGTTGTGGTCCAAGTTTGTGGCTTTTGAGTGCTTCAGTAATACAAATAATGTTGTCACCACTTAAAAATAGGTTTGTGATGTTTAAGCATGTCTAATCTTGAAGAGTATGAAAGCAAAAATACTAGCAGGCTACCAATATCACCATTATTCTTACTGTTTAATTGCTGAAAGTATGCTCCTTAATTTCAGCAACAGTCCTACTTTAAGAAGTTTTCAGTCCAAAGACCAAGGTAAGAGAGTTCACACTGGAAGACAGATAAAAAATTACAGAATTATTAGTGAGTAAAATATTTTAAAAAACATTTTCTCATTATCTTCCCTTCAAATAACAATGGGCTACAGACAGCATTTGACATGGAAAGGGATGCTTATAAGAATTTGGTGAAATAATAGTTCAGAGAAATCTGGGTAAACTGGGATTGAAACTTAGTAAACTGGGACTGAAAATTCATTTTATACCAAAAGAGAAAGAAATGAATAAGCCAGTGGACAAGACTTCTGTGAGTATATTTTTCATCCAGGGAGAAAGAAACAAATTAGTAGGCTCAAAATCTGTGTCAGAGTAAAGATAGAAGCAGGGAACAAAAGAATAGCACTGAAGATACTGATTTGGACAGTGTTAGGTAAAATATGAAGATGATGACTGATAATTTCCATCTGAAATTAGTGGGTGTTGACTACCTCTACAAATTAAGATGAAAACAGTTTCAAACAGCAAATACAATGAGTAACTTGTATTTTAAAATACAGAAATTTCATAGTATAAATATCATTCTATGAACACACGCAATGCTTAATTATGACAGGAAAGTGTAAATGAAGAATAAAGTAGGAAGTTTAAATACAAGACTATTTTTATTGCTAAAAAATAGACTGAAGAATATAAAAAATAGACTGAGGAATTCAAAAAACAAAAAAATCCCGCACATATTTTTTGTCTAGTTTGATTTCTCTTTTTAAAGATTCTCTCTCTCTTAGCTATTAAAGAGCAGCTTTTTGTCATGAATCTGTGTGAATAAATTATACATTTATCTTCTTCAAAACCTACACACCTTTGTCATTTACTAGCAGATAATCTTTAAGATTTACTGGCATGTTTTTTCATTCTCTGCTGTTTTGTGGTCTGACTGTATTATTAGTCAATTACAAAAACACCGGCTGTATCACCTTCCAAAAAGAGAAATAGACTCACTTCTTCCAAGGAGTAAATCATTATCCTGTGTGACTCCACATGAAATATGCAATGTGTTCCATAAAATGCATGGGAAAATCTTCCTTAATTCCTGTTGAGTTCTCTGTGGTTATCTGAAGTTCCCACAGAAGCCGTACGAGCTATTAAATCGCTCCTTATTGTTTTTACTGAAGTCCTAGTAGCTCAACTCCTCAAACTAGTAATTATGCTGTTACTATGTTTGTGTCTCATGGGCTATGTACATTCATGTACAAACACAGGTCAGCATCAGTGTAGGTCAGCTATAAAGTTCAGTAGTGGGAGCTCTGGTGTTTACCAAGCATTTCTACTTCTACGTCTGCATCAAACATATCTGCTTTGACTGTCAGATTCTGAATACCCTGAAACTGAGTCTCACTCAGCTAAGCAAGTATTTTCCAAAATAGTGCAGTTGTCCTTCCATTAAAAGGAAGTACATGAGGAAAATTATACCATTTCTTCCAAGTCTTGGCCCAATCAGCTGTTTGGACAAAAAAATGTATTGATCCCACTGTGCTAAAGAGCTGTGTTCTTCACCTAGTAGATTAACTAATCCAAATGAGAAACTAGTATAGTATTTCATTCTAGTATTTCTACTCTACTGACTATTTAATTTTGGACTAAAGTAGTTTTAAAATATTTTGTTAATTTAATTTTTAGTTACTAGGTAAGTTGTTCATCACAAAGTTTATATAACACATACAAAACAATTTCACATAATAAGATCTTGAATTACTCTCAGAAAATTATTTTCAAGCATTACCACCCTGAGTCAGATAACAAATAAATTGGTTATCATAACCTGCATCATGTTAGATTTTAAACAGGGCTTTAAGATTCTTATTAACATAGCTCCTCTAGCTAAACACTACAGGATAAATCAAGTGTCTTATCCCCTTCTAATTCACTATTATTACTTGGGGAGGAGTGGAGGATAATTGTCTTCTGATTCCTTTCTATAGATGGCAGCAGGACATGGGCTTTCTCTTATCATTGTGTTTTTGAGTCGGATGACAGAAGACTTTCTGAGCATGAGGCAGCTCAATAGTTCATCTCCTTCCCCCATGAGATGCAACGTGACACAGGCATGACATGACCCTTTCTGAAGGGGTACATTCAGTTGGTTCACAGATACCAACTCTCTCAAACTTTATTTCAGTTGCAGATTGTAAAACCGACCAAGCATTAAAGCATCTAATGAAGGTGAGGTTGAGTTTATCATAGCAATGTCAATCATTCTAGCATTTGAAGTCAGAAATGATCAGGCAAAAAAGATAGTCTTTAGTGATCTAGGACCCAACTGAGTGTTTGTCAAAGTCAAGGTAGTCTTCCCATTGATTTCTCTTAACTTTAATTACCAAAACTCCTGTAGAAGAGCTGTAACTGTGTTCAGGGTTTTACATGGAGTCATGCTCAGTGATTACTCCTGAAAAAGTTCATTTATCCACAGGCAATTCTAATTAAATAATCACACATGGAATTGGGGTTAATTTTGTCAGTTCAGGAGAAGTGGATATTTTTATAGCATAGCATATCTTCTGTTCCTGATAAGCACTTACAAATCAGCCCAAAGGATAATGAGTGGTTTCATAATTGTACGTAGGAATGTGAAAAAGATATCTAAGAGTGGATGGCTTTCAAGTCTTGCCAGCAAAGGCAGAAGAAGATTCATTTGCTACAGAATGCAATTAAAGTTCAACCCTGCAATAGCATTCACTTTCATAGCAAAAGAATAGCTAATTTTTATATGGTTTACTAGAAAAGGTCACAGATTGGAATCATTTTAAATAGAATTTTAAAACAAATTAGGTTAATGTCTAAGTAACAAGGTTAGATCCACCCTTCCAGCTTGTCTTCAGAAAGGCGTGACATGATTGTGGAGGTCTTTCTCACTCCAATAGTTCCCTGCACAATCACTTCTTTCCTAGTTATGGGATGATCAAGATTTGTCCTGAATCAGTGTGCCTGAAACTTTCTTGCTTTAGTTTTTCAGCAAAATAAGAACTAAAATAAAACCTTTATTTCATCACCTCTAGGCATCAGTGCAAAACTATTACCCCTGGCTGGTCAGGGATTTTCAAATTATAAAGGACCAGCTACAGTTGTCTCTGAAGTGTTCATCACAAATTTAGATATAGGATACAGAACAGAGAGGATCAGTGATGTTATGGAGACTCTTCTCTCTTGTTTAGTGTATAGTCTCAGTACTAAACCAGACTCCAGGATGACTCTCCACACACAATCGGCAGAAACATTAACTTTTTTTTTTTCCCTTCATCATAATATCCTAAACAAAATATGGGGTTTTTTAATATCTGGTTTATTTAAGGTAATTTACTAAATTAGTTTCTTGCTGAACACTTAACAACATACAGACTGAGTCTCTCCTGGATATTTTAGTCTCCTAAAGATTACTCATTTGAAATGAATGATAGATAATTGCCTATAAGACACAGAGGTCAGGCTAGCTGCTCTGTCTGCTTTGTTTTATGCGATTTTCTGTGATATTGGATCCAAGCTCACAAACGCTGAAAATACTCAGGTGGAAATTTTGAGCTGTCTTATACTAAAAAAAACCAAAAAAAACCACCAAAAATGAAAACCTAGGAGAAAAGATAAATACATTATTGAAGTTCTTTAACTCTTAGAATATTTAAATATGTTAAACAACTTGCAAAAGAAATAAGAATAACTGCAAGTAATAATCTTCAGTAATTTGTAATTAGTGATGGTCTTTACAGAATTTAGCTGCTGTTAGAACATTGAGATTTTCAATGCAGTTAGAAATTTAATATGTCGCTGCAGAAGCTTTTTCATAGCTTCTTGAAGATAGAGGTTTTCTGCAAGTGCACATTATAGTACTAAAGTACTATAGCAATCTTTTGTGACATACTTTCCTTAGCCTCACCTTCCTAATAACTTACTTTGTGGAATTGTCAACATAGGAGAAAAACATAATAAAATCAGGAAACTTGCTGTAGTTTATTTGTTCACATGCCAGGCTTTTTCCTATATATACACAAACAAGTTTTGGGTTTCTCGAGAACTGGATAAACAGATGATTCTAGTGACAATGTTTCAGAACTGCACTGGGTTACTGTGAGTCAGTTAAGAATATTCAGGTTTCATAAGACATATACCAACCAAGAGAGCGAGTGCTGAAATATATGGTATTTTTTGGTAGTGTTTATTAAGCTGAAAATTTGAATTATTTCAAACGTAGCTTAGAAGATATGCACACTTGTAAATGTTGTCACATTCTCACGAACATACATTGAGTTTGCTTAGACCACTTGGAAATCCATGAAAATTTCTTATTACTGCTTATAACAACACCATCTCCTCATGCTGCCATTACTTGTTTCCTTTTTGTCTGTGGAAAGTCCTTCAAGAAAATCTGTAGCATCTGTAAGTGTATACCTTAAGCCCACATTTTTTCCTGCTGGGATTTCAAGTTTGAATTTACGCTTTTTTTTTGCTGCATTCATAAGAAATTCTTACACATTGTAGTTCTATAAACAAAGCCCAGTACACATAGCAGGAGCTATTTCAGCTTCCAGAAGTTCCTTGTGTGACAGCATCCCAATCCCTTGTTATGTTGAGGACTCCTGGAAATCACAGATTCTAGTTTTCACAGAATTTCCTTGTTTCCCCAGACTGAGTGTTGAGCTGCTCTTCTGTGTTCATCAATGTTTGGCATTGTCTTCTAAACCATTTTGTCCTGCATCTAAAAGATGCGTCCTGATGACATTAGAAACTCAGAACAAATGAGTTCTGTCATTCTAAAAACTCTGAGAGATGAGCTGGTTTGGAACATGATACCTTAGCCGAAGATGTCATTTTTAATGGTTTGACAGTTTTGAATGATATCAGTCCAGCCAGTTTTCAGCACATCTCACTGTTTGCTCTTCCAGCTCATACTAGCTCAGCTTCCAAATCGGACTGCTTTGGGAGACAGTGTATGAAGTCTTACTAAAGTTAAGGTACATTATATTCCCTACTCTCTTGTCCACTAGCCAGTGATTACCTCTTGGAAGGCAAATCAGGTTGATCAAGGACAAAATGCTCTTAGTAAATTGATGTTGATTTCTCCTGATTGCCTTCCTGTCACTCACGTCTTTGGAAATGGATTCCAAGGTGTGATCCATGATTTTTCCCTGGACTGAGGTGAGATGACAACTTAAAGATCATTACCTCTTTGCCTCTTTTGAGGATAGCTGTAAGTTTTTGTCCAGTCATCAGGGTCACCCTGCAGTCATCATGATTTTTCACTGATGTTAGTGTCCCTGCAATCACATCAGCCATCTCTTTAAGCATGTTTGGGTGGACTACGTTTAGCCTTACAGACTGGAATACATCCAGCTTCTCTAAATAGTCCCTAGCCTGTTGGGTCCTCAATTCTGGTTGTTACTCTGTTTCTAAATCATGCTAATCGCAGATGTCAAAGAGTAGGATTTACCTATGCAAAGTGAATCAGAACAGTCTAGATTTTGACTGGACTAGAAGTACAAAAAAAATGGAGAAAAGAGCGTTAAAAAGGCAGACTGAAAAATCTTGATCTAATTTATCTGTAGGCTGCCTTATTTCTTTCTTTCGCTCTCTTTGGTACTAGCTACTACAGTTGTTTTTTAATTTCAGCAGCGGCAAGGTGATTGAGTACCCTGCACTGCTATCACCACATTTATTCTTAAATCAAAACACAAGCAAATATAAAATAGAACTTTCATTTCATACTTCTGTCCTGAGAGACTTAGCAAGCTTTTGTAACTTGCTGCATACAAAGACTATTCCTTCCTCATCCAGTTGAGCATGCAAGCATCAAGTTGGTCTAAAGTACATGGGTGGTCAAGGGTACTGCATTCTTCTATTTTTTCCAATTAAAACCAGGCACTAGTAGAAAGATTGTTACAATGTTGTTGGGTTTCTTGTTGGTTGGGCATTTTATTTTCACTAAGCCATATTTCTGCTTACTTTGCTGCCAAGACACAAAAAAATAATTGTGTTTTTTTTTTTAAAAAAGTCATCTACCCTTCCCGTGGCAACTCTGTAATTTAAATTGACACAAAAAACTAGGGACTAATGTGGGTGGCTTTGACATTATATATTTAACTTACTCATAAGTCATTTCACAAAATCTTTTTTCATATGAAATACAACTATTTTGTTAGAAATCTACTCTGCCAGTTTGCAGACTATCTGCTTTCAAAAAAACACCTACTCTTTTCACATGGTGAAACTGGATTTATGGCTTTCTAGAGTTCTTTGCACCATCGTTAGTGGTTAGGGGTATTTTCAAATGCTTGTGAAACATTTGTTCTAGGAGAATTGAGTGTGAACATAAGATTCGGTAAAAAGTGGTTTTGCAGAAAATGTTTCATACTTGTAATGGTTCCTCTTTAACTAAAATACAGAATGATTGAAACTCTCCCCAGGGGACTGGTATTGGTATGAAAGCCAAGAGTGCACTTGGACTCTTGTGTGCTATTTCCCTCTGGAAAGTTTTGAAAGCTTAGAAACTGTGAACTACATTTTAGTGTTATGCCACACAAAGTTTGGGAAATTTGGAACAATTCAGAAAGAAACTGTACTGTTAGTGCATGATCCTGGGGAAATACAGACAATGCCCAGCACTTCACAGAACTGGACCCACTTACTATTCTCAGGATCTGCAGTGCATCTGTCTGCAAGCCTGAGTGAGATTTTCATGGGAATAGCGTGGGAACTCAGATGTTGATGAGATACTTCTTTGCTTAGTGACTGCAGAACCCAAAAATAAAATTTAGAACAAAATAAATAAATAAAGTGGTCCTGAAAAAAGACCAATTTTAGAACTTCTGGGAAAGGAAGAAGTCTAAAAGGGCTGTCTTCATAGTAAATGCAGTTAGTAAAAGGTTTGATATAAATCCTGGGGATATCTATATATGCACACAGAACTGTGTCTTTAACAAGGAAATGGACACAGCATAGACAGGAAGATTATGAGCCAGGCGACATCAACTTAAGCCTTCACTTACTGAAGTAATTGGCAAAGTTCCTATTTACTTTAGTAGAATTGTGCTCTGTATCAGTAACGATTTCTTTTTCCTGTGAATTAGAAATATATCATCTATAGAGCATAAGAATGTTTGGAACTTCTGTTAAGTAAATGAATGGCAATATTGAATATATCCAACTTTTAAGTGTTCCATAAAATAAGTTTATAAAATAAAGATTTTCAATACAGAGCATATCTTTCAGCAACTATGATTGAATAGAAAATTATTATATCTGTTAATTAAGATAAAAAATGCAATGCTGTTTTCATGATGTGTCTACCTTAACACCCACTGATACTAACAATCAAAAACTTAGAAACAAATGGACTTAAATATGACACTTATTACTGAAAAATATTTTGCTATCAGAATGCAAGCTACAAGAATACATGGCATGGTAGATGATTTACAGTAAAAAAAAATAGCAATTGTAAGAAAAAAGTGTGTATATGTTCAAAAGTTAGGGTTGATGTTTTGTGTTAATCTTGTTATATACTATACTTTTATACATAATGTGTAGAGAAGTCTGTCACAGAACAATAAGAACACTTTGCAGAATATTTTTTTTGGCACTTGAAAGCCCCTAAACATCCCCTTTAATGGTAAAGCATTATTATTATTTACATTTTAAAGATGACAAAAATGTGGTGGGTTTTATATTTGTAACTGTAACAAAGACTGTCCAACTAGTAGTCTTGTTCTAATACCAGACCATGACTATACCCAGTGTTCTTACTTTAAGAAAAGTAATAGCTAGCCTGTCATCTTAAGAGTAAACTCAACCTAAGTTTAACCTGCAGCATATATGGCTGAACCTTAAGGTGGTGAATGGAACTCACAATCCTCTGCAGTCAATTGCAAACCACTCCTCCTTCCCCCCAGGCTTTTAAAATCAATCAGCAGCGTGAGCAAAACTTCACAGATGTATGAGCATTTCTATTGGTTTCTGGATTTTTATGACATCAAAGAGCCTACCTTGACAGAAAGTACCTGTAAATAAAATGGGATTACTTCACAGAGATGGAAGACATGTAGCATGTGTATGTTGTCTGTACCAGTATCTGTCCACATACGTGTGTACTATGTAATGTTAGCTCAGGCGTTACCAAGTTAAGCAAGGTGTTGTAAGACCTGAAAGAAATGGGATAGGAATTTGTCATATCACAGACCTGGAGCAGTGCTCCAACTGGTAGAACTTTCTGAGAAAACTATATGGTAGGTGAAATATGCATTTCTCTGGTTTATTAACTGTACCAGAGGAACCAAGATTTTAGTTATGTGAGCAAAGAAAATTTGATACTCAGTTTGACTAGAGTTTAGATATTAAAGTAGAAATGGCTACAGTTGTTTTTTTTTTTCCTCAAACAAAAAAGGAGGATTGGTTACAATCATTCTAGTGTAAAAGAACAATGCAGATTCACGTTTTGGGTTCCAATGAGGTTTTTCAAGGTATTTTTTGGAACTTTCATTGTTGTATTAGGGTGAAAAAAATCTATTTTGCATGATTTCCTTAAGGCTTTTTAGGAGACAAAGCTTCCTGTTTCTTTTCCCTGTGGCAAAGAAACTACTCATTTCTACTTGTTACATATTTTTATTTCTTTTTTCTGTCTGGCATGTTATACCCCTCCTCTCTCCATCATCTTATGATTAGCAACACTATTATGTGACTCTTCAGCTTCCTGAGAAAAGAACTGTGATGTTCTGCAGAAAGTAAATGTTTCATAATCACAGAAGAAATGTAGCTTTTGTAGTAATTTATTCTTTTGTGTCTGGAATAAAGCTCAAGATCAAGATCTGCTTTTGAACATTTCCCACCTAGTCCAACAATTGTAATATCACAGTGACCAAATTCACGTGGGACTTTGAAAATAAAGATTTGTGCCAAAACATACAAACCATGTTTTAAAAATTGGTTTCTTGGGGTTTGGTTTTTTTATTGTGACAAAGAGAGCCCTCTAAGCAGTTATAGCAGCCTGCTGCTGCTAACATTGGGAAGAATAGTTAGGGGGGATAACCCCCAGCAATTCAAGAGAGCAAACTCCCACAGGATCAGAGTGTTAGCAGGTGTTAATTGTTGCTGCCCTCCCAGTAGGTATTAATAAGCTGCTGCAATACTTTACACCTGATTTTCTTTTCCAGAACATAAAGCTGAACACAGTGAGGTCTTTCCTGGCCTGCATAAAAGCTAATCCTTCATATAGAATATTCAAGAAACTCAAATATTATTTTATTGATGCTCACATCACTGAGATCTGAATCCATGAGACTAACACTAGTGGAATTCAAAAATATAAATAGCAATCAGCTGTTGGATTTGAGCTGACCTCACAGAAATATCATTAGAACCTGATTGCTCGTTTGCATATCTGATGATTTATATTGCTAACCTTTTCTCAGGTCATGAAAACACAGATTCTGCATTTCAGTAGACTGGTACTTACAGCAATGAGATGAGCTTCCTGATTTTCATGTCTGCAATCTTCAAAATTAGTAAGAATGACTTATTTTTTCTTGGGATGAAGTGCAAAGGGATACTCTGGGGTTTTTTTTAGGTGTCTAAGGAAAGACAGGAATAGTATGATTTTGTGAAGTTTCATTTCCCCTTTTATTCTGCAGGTGGGTGCTCAAAGGTATTTGGTAACTTACAGTCATTACATAACAAATTTTACTTCCTATTAGCACATGATAGAAATATTTTTTTATTTACATGAAACATGTACTTATTTTAAGGTTGCAAGTTTTATATATAAGAAAGGACTGAAATCACTTTGGATTCCTCTCAACCATATAGAAGCATTCCCCAGATTTAAGGGCTTTAAGGCAAAACTTGTAGATATTACATGATATTGAAACAAATGGGAAGTATAAGACTTCAGTTATCTTTTACTACTGCCTTATAGAGCTGAGTGCCCTCTGGTTCCCAAAGTAGTTCAGCTTTGCCAATGTTTCAGAGTTTATTGATGTGTTTGTTATTGTAGAAGGTTTTATAAGGCAAACATTAGTTAAACAAATTACTTCTGAGCCTGGGAAAAAGCTCTATATGTGTAAATGAACCCTAACACAACTTCTGGTGATTGATGAAAAGCATGAGCTGCTGGGCCTGCTACAGTTCTAAAGGTAGTATGTCACATCTCAGCTTTAGTGTTAACATTCAAGTTACATTTCCCTTAGGGAAGAAATACATTGTTTGGTGGATCTTGGAAAAGAACAAGTTTTGCTAATATGAAAGGCTATATAAATGTTCCTTAACATTAAACTAAAATTTAACTGACCCCTCATTCAAGTATTCTATGTTCATTCCTGTAACTAAAGAGCGAGTTCCTAATCTGGTAAACTCTTGGGAAGTATCAAAACTAAATTTATTTTACACATTTGTTTTTATTCCAAGTTAAGTCCTGATATGTAAATAAGCTGAGTTCTAACAATTGTTAATTTTTATAAAAACATAATTATGTTTCACAAAATATGATGGTAACTCTCAGAGTATTTAGGAACTTGCAGCTGCTGCTCTGAAGACCTTTGCATCCGTAAAGAGAAAGGACCTAATTTTATATTATGGCTAAAATCTACTTAATGGTCTGGCCAATCTGCAGGCAGGCTACTGTCTTATTTTCATATAAACCAGCTCTGTGTGGTCCCAATAGATTTCAGAGCATTGGGAGCTCACCCTGACCTATGGAAGTCTATAGTAACACCAAACAGAGCACAAGACAGTTATCCTGTATCTTTGTTTTGCAATTCCAATCCAGCAAGAGTCACACTCTGCCAGATGAATGATGAAGAAGCAGGAAGTTACCAGACCACCCCAAGTGCAGGCTCTTGGCAAGTGCCTTGTGGAAGGAAAACTGCCAACCACACAGCACTAACTAGAAGGGGTATCTGTGTGTGACTTCGGTGGCATAAAGAGGCTCAAGCAAAGAGAAATATCTGTTCAGAAAACAAAGTAGCTGGGGAGAAGGATACAACTGTCTGGAGGAGAACATACTCAGACAAGAATATAGCTTTGTGCTTCCACCAGTTCCACTGGAACTAAATTCATAGTTTTGTCAAAAACTTAGGCAGAGACCTCTGAATATGACATTAATTTCTTTTTTAAATTGAGTTAATTGATGCAGCTTTATTGTTGAGTGAAGAAAAGAACTGAAACTTACTTTAAAAACTTACAAGTTTAATAGAATAATGTTCTATAAATAATTCTGAATGATAAGCTAGTCACTTGTGGTTTTTCTTCTACATTATTTCTAAGATTTCAGTTCAGTCCTAATACCAAAAGATTACTCTACTTTAATGACTATTTCCAAAAGGATTTTCTACATGTTTACTCTTAATCCAATTCATTAACAGACTTTAATTTTAAAAAAAATCTAAATTTTCCAA
>WUAM01000260.1:2783260-2848321 GCA_024336885.1 Actenoides hombroni | reverse complement strand
TGTGCAAAAGAAGGCCGAGGGGAGCCCTTATTGCCCTCTACCACTACCTGAAGGCAAGTTGTGGCGAGGTGGGGGTTGGTCTCTTCTCCCTGGTGACAGATATAGAACAAGAGGAAATGGCCTGAGGTTGAACTAGGGGAGGTTCAGGCTGGATATTGGGAAGCATTTCTTTACAGAAAGGGTTATCAGGCATTGGAATGGCCTGCCCAGGGAGGTGGTGGAGTCACCATCCCTGGAGGTGTTTAAAAAACAGTTAGATGTTGTGCTTAGGGACAGGGTTTAGTGGTTTTTGATAGGGCTAGGAATAAGGTTGGACTTGATGATCTTGAAGGTTTCTTCCAAACAAAACTATTCTATGATTCTAAGAGCTTTTTAAATCAAAATATTCTGATGTTATCTTCAAAGGCATTTAATTTTGTTCATTTCTTTAATATAGTATCATCTATTTTGATCTTTAAAATACTTGGAGATAAAAGCTTAACTGAATTATTTTAGGCCAATAACAAGGATAGACTGTTATTTACATGTAGCATTGGTCCATATCATGCACCTTAATACTTTTGTAGCTTTGGTATTTTTCTGGATTGTTGGATGATTGTGTTAATTGTGGAAGCTACTTTAAATATTTCTGCAACAAATATTGAAATATTGGTATTGACAGAAAACAAGCAGTGCCTTACATTTGTGTAGTGAGCAATTGAATTTTTATTTCTTTGCTGGTTTGCTGTTTTTTCTTAAGTTTTGTAATAGAATTGCTTCATTCTAATCAAGATAATTCCCTGATAGGAATTAAGATGTATATAGTGCCAGTTGAGTGATTACTGCTGCTGGCCACCATGACAAATCTTTCATCCGTCCATTTTTCTGTCCAATCCAATCTGTTTTTAAGGCAATAAAGGCTTTTCTTATAAAAACAATTTACTTTTATCCCAGAAACTATGTGATTAGGAGGAATAAAAAAACCAAAACAAAACCCACAAACACCAAACAAGCATTAATATTGAAGTATTTTTAAACATATTTTGACAATAATATGTTTCATCATAGATTGATATGTTGTAAGAATGTCCCTCATAACAGACATTATCACCTATTAGTGAAATACAGTTGAACAAAGGATAACTCAGAGGAACTCCCTTTAAAGGGAACTTTGGAGGTACTTTCTCCAACCTCCTGCTCAAGCAGGACCATTCCTGAGGTCAGACAGGGCTGCTCAGGGCTTTATGCAGTCTGTTCATTAAAACTTCCAAGGATGAAGCCTGTGCAACCTGTAGGCTACCTGCTCCACCGCTGTACTGTCTCCATGGAAAAGACAGTTTTCCTTATATCCAGTCTGATCTTTTCTGGTTTCTATTTATGCCTGTTGTCTGTTGTCATCCTCACATTCATAATGTGAAGAGCCCAGCTTTATCTTCTTCTTATTCTCCCATGAGGTACTGAGGAGCTGCTGGTAGGACCCTAAAAGTCATCACTTTAAGATGAACAAGTCCTGCAGTCTCAGCTCACAGGCCAAGTTATCCATACCTTGGCCAACTTGGTGGCCCTCCCCTGGACTTGTTCCCTTTTATCAATGTCTTTCTTGTATTGGAAGGATACTGAAACTGGACTCAGTATTGCAGATGTGGTCTAACAAGCACTGAATAGAGGGGGGTAATCCCTTCCCTCCATCTACATGCCCTGCTTCTATTGATACATCCCAGGATACTGCCAGCTCTCTTTGTTGCCAGGGCACACTGCTGGCTTATGTTCAACCTGTTGTCTGCCAGCACTCCAGGGCCTTTTCCATAGGGCTGCTCTCCAGCCAGTTTTTTATCATTTATTTATTTATCCATCCATCCAGACTGTAAAATCCTAACTTGCAAACAAAAATATTGTGGGAAACAATGTTCCATGATTGAGCTCTTTGTTGTCAAAGCAGAAAATACAGCAGAAGACTTACGAATATGTTCCTTTCAGCAAATTCAATTTAGTATTACATTGTAACTAATTATAACATGCTCACATTTTAGAACACCACCACACAGATTGTAAACTAGAACTTAATATATTCTGGATAGTATCATATATTTAATTTTAATCAAGTTGGTTTTCAGTATAAAGTTAGTTATCAGTTACACAGTGGTTTGATAGCATTTCTATTATCCAGCTTAGCTACCAGTTGTACCGTGATTTGGTAGAACTTCAACTACCCAGATCAATCTGTGATCTCTTATTGTATTGGACACCAGAAACATTCTAAAGGAGGTAGTCCCTGACCAAAAAGAGCTTTTAAATCAAAGCAAACATGAACAAATGGTTCTTCCTTTCCTTTTTAGGCTATAACAAGAATAACAGAGAATGGTGATAACCAATTAATCAAGTTATTTCTAGCCTGATTTTGTTCGTACTGAGTTCATGGTAAAGACTTGTGTTGATTCAGATGAAATATAAACAAGTTCACTTGGTTCTAATTGATACTGACATGTAATCATTAGGCCATGGTTTCCAAAGTAGTGATGTGACTGCCGATTTGGAAATCAGGTGATGAGCTGTTTGGTTGGTTTTTTTTTCCAGTGTCCAGAAATAGAGTCAGCTTCTGAAAAGCTGAGGTGCCCAGAGCCAAATTTTAAAATTAACTTTTGGCTACATTTTCATAGCTATTTGGATACCTGAAGATGAAAAACAAGGCCTCTGTTGTGATGCCTGCTAATTGTACACCAATTCCCACTAAAGGTTACCTTAGGGCAGTAAAACCTGCACATGGCACAGAATGATGAAGGTACCTAGTCATTTCTGAAAAATTCAATAAGCTTTTCTTTGGGTTCCTAGACAATATTCAAAATATCTATAAGATCCCATTATGCTGCTGAGTTTATGCCTGTCCTCCCTTGTCATCCTCACATGTGCTAATTGAAGAGCCCAGTTTTGTCATCTTCATATTTGAAAACAGGACTTGGACTGCTAAGTTTCTTCAGAGTTGTTGAAGCTGAAACAAAGAGCCAAACAGATTTAAATCATCTTTAATATGAAGAGCGTAAGAAACTATGAGTGAGATAACTTTTCTCCTTCTGTCAAAAGAGAAGGGTAAGAAATGGTTTCAGGCTCAGATCACCTGGACCATGAGCTTTACTCCACAAAGCCAGCACAGGGTTTTATTGCTTATATATTTTAGGTACGTACATGCACACTTTAAAATTGTGCCTTATTAGAATAAAAAACTGCTTTCACAAATCCCTAGGGAAAAGAGAGAGCTCTCTGATGAGAAGTCATGCTTACTTACATTCCTCTAAGTACATGCTGAAAACTGAGGTGAGAGAAACCCAAAAGTCCACTTTGGATTAGGCACACCTGGAGGTAAAGTCTCCCTGATGGCAAACCATCCTTGGCAGCACAATAATAGGGCTGTATGTAACTGCAGCATCACAGGTTGCTCAGACTGTTTTGGTGTGGGGTTTTTTTTTTTCCTTATTAGAGTTGTTGACTTGTGGGCTGAATGCCTTCAAGTGATGCTTGAGAGAATGGCTGTATCTACCTGTAGTATGTTCAGAGCAAGTGACTAGATCTTTTATTGTCCGTAAACTCAATACTAACCATATCTAACCAAAGGTGGTTTTCATTACCTTGAAGATTTTGAAATACCTTGTGGTATTTAGTTTAGCTATTGTCTCAAATCTCTGCAAATACTCTTGTAAAATTAGATTGGTTTTGCACAGGAAGTGACAATAAAATCAAATGCTATTCTCTAGCATATGGTAGATGCCATTGGTCATTAAAATGTACCAGTGTACGATTCTTATATGCAGTCAGTTGCTTCATGCCATTGCTTTATTGCCATCTTTTAATCTATATTTGTGTTGATTTTGGATATTAGTGTATTTTAGGGAATTTTGGGAACGAATTAGATAACTGCATGAAATTGTTTAATTTAAGTATTATAAACAAAGAACTTCAAACAAAGTTTATTGATAGACACAACTGCTAAATGGCCTATAAACTACAAATCTGCAAGGAGTTATTCCTGCAGGTAATCATTCTAGTCACATGAGTTTGGACTAAGCTTGTAAGTAGTTTGCCAAATTAAAGTTTAAAGTTATTTCTCTGAAAGTTTCTCTGAGTGAATAGCTTCTTTACTTCAACTGGTAGGTATTATTTTAAAACCCAATCTAGAGTCGATTCAACTGCACCTGCTGAAGTACTTTGACCTAAAAGGAGGGGAGATATTTGGAAACCAATTTCAGAGTGCTAGCCAGATACCTCATATCTCAGTAGGAACCCATATGCAGATTTGAAAGGCAAAGAGGAAACTAACCAGGGATTTTAATACATACCAAAATACAGGCTTGAAATTAGAGAAGAGTAGTCAGAATATCTGTTAAAAAGCAAGCTAAAAAAATAATAACCCACTGCTTTCTTCAGGCAGGTTGCCTAATTTACAATGTCATCCTGGAATCAATGTTTCTTCATGTCGCAAGGAAGAAAAAGAATATCAGAATGTTCTCCAGAATGTTAGGAGAGTGCCAAGGGCTTATTCTGGTGGTATAGCTCATGCAGACTCTTAGAGTGAAATATATTTTTCTTGCATCAGCACAAGCATGTCTTCAGCAGGGCTTTATTTGCATTCATAACTGATATACCCACTCTGACAAAGCTTTAAAGTGTGTATCAGGTTAATTAGTTCTATCAGGTATCATTTCATCATTATCAAGGCATTTGTGGTTGGAAAATTATTGGATGTTGAAAGAGACTCATGGAATAAGTTTTCCTAAATTTTCTTCTACCATCTCATCATGAGGAAGATCTCAGGCTTGTACCTTTTATACAGATCACCCTTACAATTAATTTTGAGTCTATGTTTTTGAAGCATGGATCCGGGCTAGCATTTGTAGGAAAAATGTCTTGAGCAACCATCCAATTAGCTATTGCAGTATCAGATAATAACAACAGGTCAAGTAGAAGACAGTGTTTCTGGCACAGAAGTGGGATTCACTTGTAGTTTGGAAGTGGTACGGGCTTTTCCAGTCAGTGATTTAATACCTGCTGCTCCTTTCAGTAGTAAAAGTTTTTGCACCTAATCTCTTTTTTTTGTTTTGCTTTGTTTTTTTGTCTCCATTTGACATTTATGCACAATTTCTTGTCTGTTCCTATAAGAGAATGAGATGACATCAAATAAAGGTGGCAGATTCAAAACAAACAGGGGGAGGTGTTTCTCCACACAGTCTGGAACTAAACTATGGGACTCCTTGTCTTAGTATATTGCAGATGCTAAAGTTTTACACATGTTTAAAAAAAAAAAGCCTAGACAAACTAAGGATAAAGAAATTGATTAGTATAACCCTTTCCTAACTGATAGTAATGGCACTCTAACCACTGACTTTCATAAGATTTACCTAAATCATAATGTCTATGTACCAATTCAAAACTAGCCCAAGATGTCAAATAATTATTGCAGTATTTCCAGTGTATAAGTCACTATCCAAATATTTAATTTGTTTGTACTGTGTCAGAAATTATATTTTGTTGTAAAAATGTATTGCATATTTAGACCAAATATGCACAGTGAATATATTTTTATTATGTGAGTGTTTCTTATGTTTTGTAAGAGGCATGTATTTCCTCCAGGAAACAGTTGCAACTATTTATCCACAAGTTGATTAATACTACCTAGCTTACACCACGACAGCAGAAATTCTCTACACATTAGGAAAATTTTTAGCAATAATTAGAGGGATCTTAAAATTTGCAGAAATCATTCAGTGATCAGAATACAATAAGACAAGACAATTCTTCAACTGAATAAAGGAGAAAAAGGTGCAGGCATATCTCATAAGAATATAAAACCACAAACGTAAGCAAAGACCATACTAGAAACTCTAAAAAGAGAAAGATGTTACAATTCTAATCAAAACTTGGCACTATTTTGTTTTTAATGAGGAACTGGACTTTGAAAAACTAAGGTTCCATTCTGAAAAGTTGCTACATATATTAACATTTGCAGTACATTTCAAAGGCATTTCCAGAGGGGCTATGTATACCACATTAGACAAACTACAAAGAAGCAGGCATCTTTTCAGAAAGCAAATCTAGATAGAAATCTTCATCAAAGTAAATTGCATTTAGTGTTATTAAAAGACTAAGAGATAAGCAATGAGCCCCTTCCCCCCCCCCCAAAAAAAAAAATTCGTTATAGCTTAAGAAAGTTCAGCTAACGCTACTGATCCATAGAAAAATTCCACATCTGGAAAATCTTTGCTACATCTGTGTTGGGGTTTCATGCTTTTTGGTGCTTTGTTCACCAGTTCCCATGACTCTAACTGAAACCTCTCTCTTATTTTCTTAAGTGCATTCCAGTTCAACTAAAGATTTAGTGATCATTTCATTTCCTGAGATCTGTTATTTAAGCTTCCTTACCTGTTTTCCTTAAACAAAGAAAAACAAACCCTTAAAAATAAAGCAACATTTAAAAAAAAAAAGAAAGTCAAACTGAGTATCCTTGTAGTATTCTGTAGTATGGACAATTATTTTAATAGACTGAAGGGAGTTGGAGAATTGTAGTTGTCAAAGGTAACAGACAAGTAAATGTGTTGTTATTGCAGACTTTCAGCTGTGTTTAGCAAGTTGCAGCAGGCACAGCACTACTAGGTGAGACACGCTCCAGCACCAAAACTCCCTCTCTTCTGCCATGTACCATGCTGCCCTGCTTAAATCTGTACTGTATTGACCAAATCAATACAGTGCAGACAACCAGAAGAGTTGGCTCCTGTGCCTCCTATATAGCACTACACAATTGCTTACAAGTGTTCTTTCCTTCTTCATTTAGAAATCTAGGAGATAGATTTAGAAAACCAATGATGACAAAACAAAGTAGCACCACCAACATACTTCCCAATACTGGGAATTTCTACTCTTAAAAGAACTCTGGGTTGTCACATAGGTTTGTTTCATTTGTACTCTCAGAGGTAGGTACAGGCTAAATATCAGCCTTGGAGTGCACACATCCTGCAGTCAGTCACCAAGGATACAAGGATACCTGTTTCAAGAACTCAGATACAGACCAGCATCTGAGCAAGCTAACTAAACAGGACATAGACTCAAATACTGGCATAGAGCTATCCAACTCGTTTACTTATTATCATATTTCTTTCTATATTTTTGGCCCATGCCATCTGGCACTTTTCTAGACAAGACCCCTCAGCACCTTAGGAGATAACATGGGCTAGGATTGTTTGAAAGCAGCAGTGGTAGGAGATTCACCCTTGCTCTAATAGTATGGATCAAAATTGTTAATCATATTAATTCAAATATCTTTTTTCTACCACTGACTTTTCCAGGTTTAGTCCTTGCTGAGAGGATTTAAATATGAATTTATTAGCAAATCACTTTCTCAGTGTACAGACCTTTAACCTTTTGCTTCACAGATAAGGTTTGTGAAGGGCAATACCTCTTGTAGTGCATGTAAAATATGCCGCAGTGAGATTCTATTGTCACAATATGAAGCAGTGTTTTCACCTAACTCTTCACTTTCACTCCTTTTGACAAATTATCTTCCAAGTTATATATTTGAACTTTTACTGAAAAGGAGACCCTGGAAATCAATTCTTTTTAGTTACAGACGAATGGACTTGGTGATTCTGCACTTTTGCCTTTTAATAGTTTAATTAGTTCAGGAAGGGAAAAAGGAAAAAACACTGAGCCAGAAAATTAGTTGTCCGGCTGCTCTGTTATGCATACCTGAAAAGTGTGACACAAATGACTTTCAGCTGCTTTGTGCTTCCTTAAATTGCAGGGCCAGGTAATCCCTGGCATAACTGTAAAGAGGTATTGCAGCCAGTAGCTAGCAAGCAATAGAGGCTGTCCCAGTTTATGGTCCTGTCTAGCAGCTCTTTGTATAAGAGGTTGCTGCTACAGGGCTTCCCCTCCTCTGGGACAAGCCTGTAGAATGGGCAGAGTTATGCCCAGCTGCTCTTAGCACTTGCTGCTCACGTATCAGTACCAAATGTACATTGGATAGCATGCTGAGTTACTAGTAGGGTTAAGTGGAAGTTACTGTAGCCATAATTATAGTCTGAATACCAAATTATTATTTGCATGAGTGCTCACTCTACCAGCAACCTTACTACAAATTGATGAAACCAGAGAAAACCACACATCTAGGTGACAGAGCAGGGGCAATGCTCCACATTAATTTGGGAGAAAACCAGCCCTGTTTAACATCCCAACCCTATTGGCACCAACCTAACATTACCTTACCAATGTCCTCACACAGCAGGAGTCAGGATTTGGTTTTATTCCTAATGGACCTTTGAACAGCAGATCTCACTGATAAGAAGTAGTAGATTTCATTGATGCAGTCAAGTGAACTCAAAGGTATACTACTTTCCCAAGACTGCAGCAATTAGGCACTTATCCATTCATCAAACAGTCCTACAAGAAATAAGAAAAGTGTGTTCTATTCTGAACAGCTTTGGTTTATGATGTAAATAGCACGAATTTTGGAATACCTTTTTACCACAGAATTAGGATAGTCTCTTTCTTCACAGATGGTAGGAAGACATGTTCTGGTCATTGTGCTGAACAACCTGATTTGTTAAATATTGGTGTTTACTACTGAGTTTTTTTCATTGTCAGAGCAAACAACAGTTATAAGTCATAGTAGGAATTAAGGATCACTGTAGGTTATTTCACAGAGGGTCAATAGGCTTCATATTTCATAAGTTTTTAAGTTCCTTGATCAAGAAAAAGCTATTTCCTATTCCCAAACACACAAAAAAATCCCTTCAAGGTGGAGAACATGTGTCAATTAACCCTGCATACCTGTAAAAAATAAATATATATTTCAGATAATCAGTTATCATGAAACCAAAATTTACAAGCTGCCAAAATTAAACTATGGATTATTCTCGAAGAATATCCAAATAGATTAAGGTAAGAAAACCAAATAGGCGTAATTCTGCTCTCCAGTGATGTAAGAAAATAGCTATAACATTATGAAATAAATTGTCATTGTATCTGATTATAGTTAACTGACTTCAAAGGTGCAATTTTTTTTTTTTTCTCTCCTTCATTGCCTGCTCTGGATCTCTTGAGAGAAACTTGGTGCCTAACTTGCAAACCGAAGACAGTAAATCACATCTAGACATGAAAGGACATAGACTACTCTGTATTTTAGATTGCAGTGCTTCATGTTGAGAGCAGTATGAACTCATGAAGGAATGTACCAAACCTTATAGGTCACCAATTCATTTTTAATGGGACTCAGACAAGTGTCCTATGCACCCTTCTACTTTACACTGGACATCTTGGAGCTTTGGATTTAATACCCACATGTTTATTAAAAATAGGGACTTCATTCCCAATTTCAGCAGCATTTATGAGGATTGAGTTGGATTCTGTTCCACTGTGCCCTTCAACCCTGTGCTTCCCTCCAAGTTCTCTGCTTTCACTGCCCCATTCCAAACATCTCTGAATGTGTTTACTGGGCTTTCCCAAGGAAAACCTGCAGAGCTTCAGGCCCCTAGGTCCAGAGCTGGTCACAGCTAGCTTGCCAGACCTATGACCATGAACTTCATTCTTCATTAGTCTTCATTCTGTGACAGTTTAATTCTTCTAAGGCATCTAGGGTTTGTTCTTTTTTTACTTAATTACATAACAAATACAAAAATAACAAATCCAGCATTCTTTTTCCTTGATTACTTTCCTCACATTTCTGGTATATACTTCTGGCTTAAGTGTGGTCTTCCTGGGTAGCTTGAGATCTTACTGTAGGTCATGTCATGTCACTTGAATGGGGGAGTATTTTCAGCTCATTTTCCAGAGCATTTTTGTATTCACTAGTGCAGACTAGTGATGACAAGCTGTCAAACTAAGTTCATCTCTACCATCTACCGTTAAAGCTTCCTTGTCACCTATTCAACAACTAATTTCTTACAAAATTTCTCTTTGATAAGTTTTAATTCCTTCAGTTTTCCTCACAAATAGGAAGGAAATCTAATTCTCCAGTGTTAGTTGTCACAAACTATCTACACCATAAGAGATAACGAAATAGTCTGAACTAGATCCTGGAAGACTTTTTTTCATTGTTCTTTTAAAATGTTCATTCAACGTGTAACCAGGTGAGCATGATTAATTATCTCATATTTCATTAGAAAGAACTACCTAATTACAGAACAAGGCAGACTTTCAATGGAAAGTGAATACTTTCACCATGTGCTTATTGTGTCTATACTTGGCATTACAACAGTCATCTATAGCCTGCTCAGCCTCCTGTATGAACTCTACCTGGCTGAAATTCCAAGAGAAGGATGTGAATCCCTAAAACTTGTAGTAACTGTTTAGCTGCAGCTCTCAATGTGGATTTGTGTTCAAATGCATGCTGTCAATTTTAAAATGTATTTACAGTCTGATTTACTGTTCGGGCAATAATTCCTGATTTTCATTACGCATAAATCTGCTATGCTTGCAGAATATATATTCTTCTTTATGTATTCTGTGGGCCAGATTGCAATGCACCTTCGTACAGATAGGTTAAAAGTTGTAATAGTTTAAAAGAGAGCTTTGTGCTGAAGATGAGTCATAGTGTTTCTTCCCCAACTGTATTTCACTGCCTTCTAAATTCAGGAATTCATACATTTGCTGTAAACTGGATTGCTGAAATGATTCATGTTAAGTCTATCTATTTTTTAATGTTGTTTTAGTGAGCTGGCTTTCAGCAAGCTGTGCAAACAGTTGCCCAGTACTGAATGAGAGAACAATTTGGTGCAATAAGGGACATGGACAAAAAGACTACAAAGAAAGAAATGAGGTATTTCCTGTAGCAGCCTTCTGCTGCTGGTGTCTTATGCAATAAATACCTTAAAGAGCCTGCATAAGATGTAGACAAGCATGGATAATTTGATATAGAAAATGTACTTAAATACTAAGAAGATACAATTCTAGCTTAGCTAGAAAGCAGTCACACAGCCATTGAAGCTACAACAGTCTCTGGTATTTAACAGCAACTATGGAGTTCCTTCAGTGGTTTTGAGACTGTTACAGACTGGCTGTTTGCAGACTAAACATTCCTCCTTCTACCCCTGTGTTTGCTGTGCTGGCATGGTCATGAAGTGTATATATGAGCTGCATACCCATCATCATCTAGACTGCCTTGGTATAAGACATAGGACTTGCCTCAGTTCTGCTGCCTTTTGGGACTCTCCCACCTGTAGAGTGTCCATTGCGTTAGTCCCCTGATCTATTCCCGCTGAACTGAATTTTCTGTGGATCCTTTAGCATTTCCAAAATTACGTCACACATTCACAATGTAAACCATGTCTTACATAGACTGGTGATATATTACCATGCTCTAGTTCTTCCTCTTCTTGCAAAGGGCTACTGTTATTAACAGAGGTCTCCACCGTTAACATCTTTTATTTCCTGCCAGGAGTATAAAGATCGTGTAACCTCCGTGCAGAGAGCGCTCTGCTGGGAACTGTAAAAACAGTGTGTGTTTACAGTAACACTAGACACCATTTCAGAACAAGTCAGCATTTTTTGCCCAACAGGGATCCAGCATGTTGCTCCTCAGGCAAGGAGGAGCAGAATGGACCTAAGGTCAGCATGTGCTTGCTGCTAGCACACAGTTCAGTTCTTTGTTTCAAGCTCCAGCCTCACGCTTATCTAGCGTTTTTTGAGCTTCCTTGCTTGGTAAGGTGTTGGGAGTTAGCAACTTGTCTCCCATTATTTTTCTAAGAGGGCTCCTTTCATAGGGTGGTTGTCATTGGTAAACTAAATACAGCAATTACAAAAGTTTGTATGATCTTCTCTGTGTTCCACACATTCATTCTTGTCTTTACACACCATGTGCAATAATGTGAAAGTCACAACGAGAAAAAAATCCATTTTTCCATAAAATAGTGCAGAAACACCTAACCTTCTCCAGACCATGAAACTTTGCAACAAGCGTGAAGTTAGATGTGATAAGTTAGTTCTTATAGAAGAACTTAAGGAAATTACAGTATTAAAAAAAAAAAACCAAAACCAGAAGGAAATAACCTAGATTTCCTTGGTAAAATAGAAAATATTTAATTTGGGATGTATTTACATTTACTTTGTATTGCCTCTCTGAGAGAAAAAATAGAAATACTAAGGATCAAAATATACAGGAGGGTTTCATGAGATATATATTTAGTATTAAGTAGGTAGGTATGAGAACTATATAGAGACCATGTTTTGGTTTGGAATAGTAGTACTTTATTGAAAACATTGTATCAAGAGCATGTGCGTGGGTGCATAAGTTGTATATAAAGATCTTGATTTGAAATTAGAGTGAAACACTTTTTCTGCACTCTTCTCACCTCCAAGGTGTGATAAGCTTTAAAAAGGTCATGATTCCTCTAGATGAAGATTAATAAAAGATCTTTTACCTCGCAAGTCTGAAATCCAGGATGTAACTAATGTATCTTTGATCTAAATTAATTTTCAGTATCTGTCAAGGATATATCTGAGAGCCTTTTCAAAAGTTTACTTAAAATGCTACATAATTCTCGATACTAGCTGCCAGAATTTATTGTTTAGTAATTTGATGCTGAAATCTTACACTTCTTACACAGAGGAGGAGGTATTCAACACAAAATAACTAGGTTATTCAGGTTGGAATTAGGTTAATTAGTAACTGCATCTAGTCCTATTAATAGAAACTCAGAGCTGTCATGACTTTGTAGGGACAGAGCCTTTCAAAGATGGTTTAATATTGAAGGACTTATATTAAAACCTGTTTTTTAATTGCCCCTTTGGTTTTGCTTATGCATTTTCATATATAGTATAGATTTAAGTTTTTACCTTTTGAAATATATTTTTTGTTTTATTTCTGACGTTTATGACCAGTTAGCCAAGCTCAAATTTGTTATCAGCACACTGACAGCTGCTCATTACACTGTCAACTCCAAATTTCAAACAACTGGTCTAGAATCAGTCTTTTCAGAAGAGTACACCAAGAGTAGAAGAGTATACTTGCTTTTTGTACAAGAGTGCAACATTTTCTCCTATAGCTTATGGTAGAACGTAAAAGAAGTATTTTATCTTGGCCCAGATACATAACCTTTTCTAGTATGTGACTAAAGGATAGTATGTTTGTATTGGAAAAAACTTACCAGCATCCTTGTAAAAATGCCATCCTTTCATGCCTTCTTCTAAAGAAGTTCAATGTTCCTCTTTAATTTGGTTTCTTATGCATAGAGTGTTAAAAAGCATTACTGAAATGAAAAAATCTCCTGGTTTTCCTTCAAATGTCAGCTTAAGACAGACTCATTCTATAGTAGGACCTTCAGAAAGCTGCCAATATGAGCAAACAGGGCTGCACTGATGTAGCCCATGAAAAAGCATGCAATGGGTGTCTGCTGTTTCAGTTAACCTTCTAGTTACAAGGCTGAAGTTTTGTTATGACAAGTTTTATGTCTGAGTAGCAGGTCCTTTTTCACAGGGAAGGTGTAGCAGGTTATTAAGGGATTGTGGAACTTTCTGAGCAAAGCAAACCTACTTTCAGGATTTGCTTTTTCTGAAGAAGGTCTGAACTATGTTACTGATATGTGCTTTCTCTAGTATTATCTTCTGTTCATTTGTCGTATTAAATCTTGCTATTTCAATTTTGATCTTGCTGATGGCTATGTTTAGTTATACACTAAATTGAGGACTTGCACTATAGCTAATATATGTACCCTTCTGTTTTACATTTCCACAAGTTTTCTTGCTTGATTTTGTATACACGTATTTTATCTTGCTCTTACATAAGCTCCACACATTAATTAGTCCTAGTTTGCAGGAAAAACATATACAAGCTAGCAAACAAAACACTCTCTTCAATGTCAGGTCAGTGTTTTGAAAACCTGTACCACCTTAAACACTTCTACTCTTTCTTGGTGTGCTCACACTTTAAATACTTGTAGGCTGTTATCATGACTCTCCTCTTGCATTATTAGCTGTCATTTGGCTAAGCAGAACATGTTTTAATCTTTTTCTCATAAATCAAACTCTCCAGCCCCTTAATCATTTATGTTGCTGTTATCTGAATTCCTTCAAAACTTGTTGACATCTTCATGGTACTGGAGAGGCTAAAACTACATGCTGTATTCAAGAAGGAATTCATTTGTGCCTAATAGAGTATATCTGATTATTCTTTATGGAAATACCAAGAATGTAAATAATAGTTGGTATTTCTATTATATTGGTGAGCAAAATAGTTAATATTGCAATTAAAGCATCAGAAATAGTAAAGAAGAAATGCCGTAAATTTTACCACAATTCTCAGTCAAACTTTTCATGTATATACACATATATTTTTTCACCATTACAGCAACATTAATTTTTAATAATTATACCTTTAAAGTATTACTTTAACCTATCAGTCTCAGATGTGAGCTTTGTCTTCTTGTTTGTTTGCTTCCTCAGCTTCTTTGGAGAGGAATTCTTCCAATTACCATATATTTCCTAGGAACTTGTATATCATCTACTCATAAACATGTAATAATTTCTCTATTTTTTCACCAGCTCTTTAGCTGTTTCATTCACTCCTTCTGTTATGAAGTACTTAAAGAAACACTTGTACTTAGCTTTCTTCTAGTGTACATAAAGATTTTAAGTAGTTTTTCCATGTATGCATTGGTCCTGTTATTTTAGAAATTCATATTTTTTCAAGGCCTAATTTTGATTATTGCAGAGCCGTTAATATTTTGTGTTGAACCTGAGTGCAAGACTCATATTTCCTCTTTTCTTTAAGAATTGCATAAATTCAGTATTGTAATGGAGTCTCTGAAAACTCTAAGTTCATAGAAAATGAACAGAATTTTAGGTTTTCCTATGTAACCCACCACATCATCTAGATATCTTTTCAACAACAAACAACTACAGTATTTTCAGACTGAAGAAGACCACAGCAGGTAATATTAATTTCAGACCCAGTTCATACGGGAATATTGCCATATGTCACTTACTTTTCAAAATAATTACTTGACAGTAAAACAGTATTAGGTCAGATACAGGGCCATAGCAAAACACAGGGCAGGGTGTCAGCCATACAAAAACAACAGAAGGGTTCGGGTTTTCACCTTGCTTTTGACTCTGTGAAGTGCACAGTTTGCTAAACATATAATAATGAAACCCTCTCCTAAAATAATTTAGAGGAACTTGCCAACCAGTAGCTAGTCTCAGGACCTAAAATAGAGACTAACTACTGATGTACCCTATCAGCCTCCCGGTCCCAATTCCAGCTAGTCCAAGGTCACTATTCTACCCCAGCCAGCCCTCAATACCAGTGTAATAACTTTGACTCTAAGATCCCTGTAGTGTAACAATGCTCCAGAGGATAGATATGCCAGGTCTAAAATCAGATGCAAAATGCATGCAGAAGCAATTTTGGCTGATTATCTGTGAAGTAAATTAAATAAAGATATGAAGAAATCCAATTCCTAGAATAGCAAACTCGAGTGTCTCATTAAAACCTCATTTAACAATGTTGCTGACTTCATAGAGTAAATATGAAACATTAACATCTAATAATAACTTTAGCTGGCAATTTAGATTTCTGTTGTGTTTAAGGTATGCTGTGTACATCCATTATTCACAAAGGCTTTATTATGGGTAACAGAATGTATCTTTCAGTCAGTATGATGACTGCTTTAATCTTCAGTATGTTTGACACACCCCATATAGCTTTAACTTGCATTTGTAATACCTTAAGCTCACACAAGGTGAAGCGAAACATTGGATTCTTTAAAGATGAGGCATTAGAACTTGTAATCAGCAGTTACTGCAAGACTACAGTTGAAATAATGAAGCCCAGAAGAAAAACATCCTACAAAATAGCAGACAAAACTTAATGAAGTATCACAGTTTTTCTTTCTTATTAAAAACAAATCAAAACAAAAAAACAAACACAAAACAAAAACACAAACAAAACACACACACACAAAAAAAAGAAAAAAACAAGAAAAAAACCAAAAACATCAAACCACTCTAATATAATTGTAGCCATTATCCTGAAAAAAATTCTGTATAGTGCAAACAAGACAGTTGTTTAAAATTACATTTATTCCATTCCAACTTTTATTCCATTCCATCAGAGCAGGACATAGGGAAAGTTCTCATGAGCTATGTAATAGCTGAATTTAAATTGCCAAAAGAAAGCATGCAATTAAAAATACAGTAGATGACGGATACACTTACTTTCTCCTTCCCTTGCATCTCTCTCCCTGTTCCTTGCCTCTGTTTCACAAAGCTGTATATGCCAATGTCCCTCCCAACCCCAGCACAGTTTTCTCATTCCATATTACATCTGAGGAGGGCCCGAACATCTTCCACCCTCTTCTGAGATGAAGCAGTAGGGTAAAAGCCCAGGTGAGATGGGTTCTCTTGTTCATGCAACCTGTTGCAGGGATGGCAGCAGCCCTGAGCAGTGTTTGCAAAGACTTCCCCAGCTGTTTGTACCCCAGGTGAGAAAATTACTTCTGTGCTGTCGGTCACAAACATCCAACACTGGAGACACTGCAGTGAAATAGAATTTTTCAGAGGCTTGCCAATGGCTACAACAAATGGATTTTCAGCAAAATGAAAAAAGGAACATATCTACAAAAGAGCAAATTCCTGTACCAAATCATTACCAAGTATTTATGGAAAACTTGCTAGATTTTATCCGCATCAGGAAAAAAACATATGTCATTGTTCATTTTCCCCAAAGAACTAGCTTTAAAATGAACACATAAATAAAGCACCTCAAGGAAGTTATATCACAGGCAACTCCAGTACAAATGGTTAAAGCATGGCAGATACAAGAAACTGAAACCTGGAGTCTGAGGAAGTGAAACAGTGTTAAAAATTAAATCCCAAGTCTAACTATGGAAATAAATATTTGCACAAAAATGGAGCAAGGAGAAGTTACCATTCTCAAACTGGCCAGAGTGATTTAATTAGTGAAATCTTGAAATCTACTAAGGTTCTGTTCCAATTCTTCCCCAAAAGTTTAGATTTAGTTTGGATCCTACTTCCTATGTCATTTCTTCTTATGAGATTTCCAGGTTTTCTCCTGTTTTCACTGCCACTGAGGCCACAAACCACCAATTCAAGGAAGGTTACATCCTGCTTGTCTTCACCACAACACACAAACCTTCCATACAGACTGTGTTTTACAGTGCCACAATGGCAACAGAAGGAATGAGAAGTGAGGAGGACATATCAATCTCTTTACATCACTTAATAAAACACATATTACATAGGGCAGTGCTAGTGAAGATGACTTACATGAGCCCCTAAACCACATTAAATCTTCTTGGGAATGAGCTTTTTCCATCCTACCCTGAAAACACTGGGACTTTTCCTTTGGTTTAAAATTTCTTGCTGCTCTTTGATCTCTCTGTTCAGAATTTTCTGTTTGTACTATGAATTATATCCCTGCTCACCCTCTGACTTAGATGAGTCCCACTCACCTAGTACTTCCCACACTCCTATTCTCCTCACATCCCTGTATACAAACACCACCCAGCCACTGCTAGATTATTTTAAACCCATTGAATCATGTTTTACAAGAGAATTGGTTTTATTTACAATCAGTGTTCATGTTCGTCATTGCAGACAAGCTCAAAGACTTTATTACTTTAGCGTCTTATTAATATTGTGCCATTTTGTACAAGGGATGTCTAAAGAGGAAGATCTTTAACCCAAGGAACTCAACAACTTAGCATGACAGGGTAAACATGAACAGGGGAGAGGGAGGGTGGGAGAGAGAAAAAATGGAAGACAAGAAAGGAAAATTGCTAATTACAAAATAAGATTATAAAGACAGAGTTTGACTAGGGAGTAACAATAGGGGGTTATTTGGGGAGTGTTGGGCTGTTTGGGGTTTTTTTGGTGGGATCTGCAGTTTTCTATTATTGCAATTTCACATACCGCCACATTTACATTTCCACTGCAAAGAAAGAAGTACTTCAGGCCATGTATTTTATTCTATAAAATTTTATTCATCCTGCTCTTATCCCACTGATGGGACCACTCAAGCTGTAATATATTACTCAGCTGACAAAAAGATACCTCAGTTTGGGCCATTTTCATGTCACGTCACTGCGATAGAAGAAACAATTCTGATTAATACTATTTCGCTGTGGTAAATCATAACAGATGGCTAATGCTGACAACTAATCTGAGTTCACAGCCTCTTGAATCAACTATTCTGTATGAGAGAGATATGACTGAGGAAGTTCTACAGCTCTAGTTAGTTATTTAGGAGTATTTGGACAGCCCTACAGACTAATACTTCCATAAAGTTCTCTAAATAGGTGCTTCACACATGGCTAAACAGAATGAAGATTTAACACTTCCTTTCTCACTTGAATTTTAAACTATATCACCAGTGTTAACTAATATCCTATTTTTTCTCATTAACATGCAGTATTTTGTAAAACAGTTGACAGCAGGGGCAAGATTGGATTTTCTAATAACTCAAGGATACTTTATGACCAGTTATATTAAAACAAGTTAATATGGAAAAATGTACTACAATGCGCAATTGGAAGTATACCTTCTTTCGTATTACTCAGTTACTTTTTATTTTGTATTTATGGCTGTGATTAGAAATGTTTTCTGCTTTCCTGTGTTGGTTTATTTATTATTTTTGGAGCACACAGTAATAGTGTTCAGAAACAGGCACATAAGCTTACGCTTTGAAGTGCACAGAACTCCAGCTAAGCTACAGGGCTATTTGCAAAGCAGAGCTATAATGAGACTATAAAGTTTGCTAAATATTGTTAGTGTTTATCTGGGATCATGTTTAATTTGAAACTCATAAATATATAATAGAACTTTGAAACTCATATAATAGAAGGCTACTTAGTTTACACAAACCCATCAGCACGTAGTTACAACAAAAGGCAATTACGGCAGATCTTTTGACAGATCTTCTCAGTCTTCAGTGTTTAGACATTGAAAAGTCCATGAAAGCAATAACAGTCATTATGGTCTATATCATGGAGTCCTGCTAGGGAAAGTGAATTTTGTGTGTTTTCTTTTTGACTACTTAAACACGATTGTTGTTCAACAATACAGGTCTGGGCTGCAGCATGAGAGTATAAAGCCTGCACAGCTTACAAAAGCAGTGTGCACAAAAACAATGACTGTCACCTGAAGGGGGGAGAATTGTCTGTGGAGCTTCCCCACACCTCTGCTACGATGAGAAAGCAGACAGTGAAGGGACAGCAGGCAATGTACTCTTTCCATTCACAGAGGAAGCTCAGGAAACTTTATCTGTTACATGGTCTGCTGTCTCATCTCCAGACTGCATCCATTTAGCTCCCAGGCTATTCAGATATTAACTACAGCATGTTAATGTGTCACGGGGTACTTTTCTGAGAGCAAAATATGGTGGAACACATAGTAACATAGGGTTGAGTTGTGAGCTCCCATCATCAGCACCTTTGCAGGAACCCCTACCCAGACATTTGTTATCTTTTGTGCAGCTCTCACTGAAATCAGGATGCAGAGGAACTCCAGATGCAAGAGCCTGTTTTGTCCAGTGCAGCAATGCTCCCACTGGCACAAAATGCTCACAAGCCCTTGCTCACCCACAAAAGGAGGAGTGAAAGAAACAACGCAAAGGAGAGCAGCCAGCCATAGGAACGTAGAGGTCAGATGATGTAGGAGGACATAGTTGGGACAGGGGTGGGGAGGAAAGTGTACAAAGCATGAAGAAGCAGTCTTTAGAAGGTGGAACAGAAAGGCAGTGGAAAGGAATAACTCATAAGGGAGTCTGGAAAGGAGTAAAAGAAATTAAAAGCCTGAAGAGGTGAGAGCATCATACACAAATCAGCAGACAAATCCAATTTATGGGCTGGGAAGACTCCCAATCTGTTCTACACTGTTTCCTGCCAATGGCTAAGCTTCATTTTTATTTCATTTTATCTATATAATGCAGTGACACTTGACATAAGAAAGAATCCTAATGTTCTCCCTCAGTACCATGTAAGTAGGAGGCCAAAATAATGGAAAGAGAGAATACCCTTCCTCACTATAACTCCTACCCTGCCTGCTTTCTAAGTCTGGAGGTCTGGGCTTCTATAATGTGCCAATATTCACTCCTAGTTTAAAAAAAAAAAAAAAGAGAGAGAGAGAAATATAATGTCCTCCTGGTTTGGTTTTGGGGTTTTTTCCTAAGTTTGGAACAAAAAAGCAAAACATGTCATGGAAGAATTTTTTCATTAAGGTCTCTCTTTGGAAATATGACAGTGTTAGATAACCATCCCTCTTCCTTCCATGGTCAGGATGTGGGGAGAATGATGATGACGGAGTATGGCTGCCACTGTAAAGTCAAATCCTTCCACCTTCAGCCTGCTTCCAGGGCTACACTTAGGCAGTAGAAGCACAGGGAAAGCTGAGCACTGGAAAGCAGTCCATGAGACAGACAATTTGCCCAGCTGTTTGCACCCTTACAAAAGGACACCTATGTGCTAAATGAAACTTTCTAATATTTTTACCTTATCTGATTGAAGAACAGAGATATTTTTTTAAAAACAAATCAAATTTAATAAAGATGTGGCTTTATCATATCAAACATTTCATTGACATTTGTCAAGCTTCTACTGAAACAAAGTACATTTTATTTGCCTGTCTTTCCATAGGAATTTCTCTAAGTCTTTACAGTCTGCTTTGATTGGTGGCTGCTTCTTGTCTAAAGATCTGATATGTATCAGATTTCTCAGATACTGCAGATGTTGCAGTACCAGATTTTCTTTTGGAAAGCAACACATGTCAAAGTCAAAATTCAAAGGGCTCCTTTTCCAGTCTGGTCTCCCAGATAGCATTTGGAGACATCTGCTGAGAGATGAAACAATGACACATGTTATGTGCCCAGCAGGCATTTTTAATTAGACCTAAAAGTTTTATTCTGAATCATCATTTTGTTTTGTGATACTTTTGGAGAGTTACAGCATTACTCCTCTGTTTCTGTAACAAGGGGAAAAATGGTTGCATGCATCAGACCAGGCAAGCTGTATAGACCACCCAGTGAAGACAGTCTGAATTTGCCTTACCATATGTCACAGCCTGTATGAAAGTCGCAG
The DNA here is from genome assembly GCA_024336885.1 of Actenoides hombroni. Classification (NCBI taxonomy): domain Eukaryota; kingdom Metazoa; phylum Chordata; class Aves; order Coraciiformes; family Alcedinidae; genus Actenoides; species Actenoides hombroni. The sequence goes on along the minus strand of WUAM01000260.1, from coordinate 2,827,274 downwards.
AAAAACTCAAACTGGCAGCATATTAGAAAAATTATGTGTCTCTGACTGGCTATGCATATTTTAGTTGCATACATCCTTCCAGACTCAAGAGGCCAGAATCACATAGATGAACCAGAGATAAACATAAGAATTTGCACATTCGTAAACAGTCAGAAGGGAAGTTGATGCATTTTGAGCAAGCCTGAAGAGAGTGGGGCTTGCGTAACTGTTTACTTCCTAGGAGCTGGATGTTGCCAGAACTAAAAATGAGATCACCATTCCTATCCATCCTCATACCTGATGCATTCTGTCTGCTCTTTGCCTTAAAGAGGAAAAAGGATCTTTTATGTTATCTTTGCAGACCAAAGTATGGTCAGAATCACTCAAGGACAGAAAACAGATAAGTTTGGCAAACTTAGACCCTTCAGTTTGAACTGCTGAGTGGTAAAACTATAAGGAATTACCCTCTGCCTTATGCCCTCTGCTGGTTTAAGCATGATCGGTTTAAGAACAATGAGCAGCACTTTACAAGTAAGTAGGTCCAGCCTTGAGAGGAAGATTGGAGAGGTACAGCTTTGCTTATATTAACAAGACATTTGTAAAAATATTTCTGAAAAGAGGACTAGGAGAAGTCAGTGGCTGCAGTCCAGAGGTGGGCTAGGCCTGGGTAACAGGAAAGACACTGTCCTGGCAGCAGTGGTGGCAGGGCCGATGTTGGCTGGTGGGAGCACTGGGAGGGCAGGGCTCCACCCAGGTCCACCATAGCTGGGCAGGCAGGTAGGCATTTGTCACCTATAAATACTTTCCTCTGGAATTCCACAAAGACTCCACTCTGGGCATGCCTGCTGCTCTTCATGTGGGCACAGCCAGCTCTTTCCTAAGAGTGTAGTGTCACTTTTCTCCCCAAACACTGGCTGCTGCGTTTCCCTCTTGTCAGCAGCAGACCCCGCACCTTTAGATTACCATGATATTATTTTTACTCCAGCACAGACTTTGTTGACCCATCCAGTTTATTTTTTGAGCATAAGAAATTTTGTGGGGGGTGTTTTCATCTCAGCCACTGAACAGAAAATACTGAATAATATAAAATAATGTAAAATAATTCTGGAAGATAGCTGAAGTATTGTCTGCACTATGACTATGATCACCATGAGTATTATTCAAATACAAAACCTGTGCCTGCTGGTGGTCTTCCTTAAGTTTCCAGACACAGTGAAGCAAAGAGATAGAACTGCATCATAAATTTTACCTAGATCTTGGTTGGAGTTTTAGGACTTCGGTTATTTTTGCATGCGTTTTGCTGTAGCACCTGTATACAGCTGATTGAATTGTAGATGTGACATATGGAAGGATGCACAGGCCATTTCCCAGCTAAAGAAAAATATTTGTTTTCAGGAGATTTTCCAGTACATTTTTGAATAGAGCAGCAAAACATTTTGCCATTTTCTTTGAAAACATTTTCTTTTCCAGTCCATAAATCTCATTATTAAAACCTTTTTTCCTTTAATATCTTTCCCAGTGCTCCAGTGTAACTGTTTGGTTTAAAACCTTTGCCCATAAATTAATCTAATACATTCATGTTGACCAACATCAAAGATTCACCAGCTGAGGTTTATACATGCGTACTTGGCACTAGGGGCATCTTCTCCCAGTTCAGACTGTGAGCGTGAGTTTACCAATGAAATGGAGAAAGCTTTTCCATACAAACAATCTGAAGGATACTGCAGGTGTGTAATCCAGGTAGATTTCTCTCCACAATCAGCTACACCTGCAAAGGAAGAGGGAATATGTCCAAGTTGAAAGGGAAAATATTTCTACATGAGCAGGTGTCATCTGGGCAGTAATGTTTCTCCAAACACAGAGCCATGTCAGGGAATGCTGGAGGAGCTTGCCCGAGACACAGCGTAGGGCTCTCAAAATGAGTATCAGATAATGGCACAGCAACCACAGCAGATCAGCAGCTTTACCCTGAATGCATGGGTGTTTCCCAGTACAGAACTAAGAAGCCACTGCCACTATGGCCCTGTTGCCACCAACTGCCTGTATCCCAGCACATTAGGTTTTGTGGATGTCTTTTCTGAATCTTTTGGGTGTTGAGAGGTCCAGACCAAGACTGAGTGCATTGTTCCACAAGGGATATTACTTGAATGATGCAAGAATAGAGACTGAAGTTCATCTCTGCTCTTGATGTCTCTTTTAACATGCCTTAAAAATAACTTTACAGTTTCATATTCCATGGCACACTTACCTCCTTTTATGACCACAGTAAATGTCATGCAGCTCTAATTTTCTTCTTTGATTGTATATATTTACTTTTAGCTGTCTTACCTGTTAGATATCTCAGTCTTAACTAATTTTCTGAAATTAATGTTGTTTTATTTGCTGTCTATAATTCTAGCCTACTTATACTTGATTTTTCTCCTGTCCATGGTCCGTGAAGAATTTTCTGACATTGAATTAAATTATTTACACAATCTTACTTAGATTATCCATTTGTATGTGTGGTAATATCAGATAAGCAGACTCCCTTAGCCATCTTCCTCTGCTTTGTTACAGTTTGTCTTTACTCTTCCTTTGCCCCTTGTTGGGTCATTCTGACATATTCCAGCCCTTTTCATTGGACTATTTGCACTGATTGTTTTAAATATTTTGAGCTGTGACATGTCTGTGTATGCAACAGAACCCACAGTAACTCTCAAAGAATTAAACCCTGATCAGCAGTATATATATTGCTCTTTTTAATTTTTAAAAAGTTGGTTTAACTGCTAAAATGAAAAACAGTAGGTGTGTTTTTATTGACATTCTAGCCTGGACTAGGTGTACACTTTTGAAATGGATCTCTCAACACTGCCCTTTGCTTCATATCTCCAAGCAATCTTGGAGCATATGAATTGGATGGCTTTCAGATGAGACTAAGCCAGAAAATGGTAGTGTGCCAGTGATCTCCAACCCCTGGTGAGGATTTATTCAATTCATGAGACCCAAGTAGACCTAGTTCAAAATAACCTCACCTTGACGTGTGTCAGAACCTTGGTACCATTTATTTTGCTGTATAAATTCACTCTTTTGGGCCATGTTGTTGATAAAGTAGACATATCCACTGGTAGTTAAAAAATCTGCTGAGGATGCCTTCTCCCTCATTGCCTTCTGTTCTCCTCTGGTAGGGGTACTCCTCTGAAATACAGAGGTATACACATTCAGCTTCAGATTTAGATATTGCTTACTGCATCCTCATTTAAAAATTAACTAGTACTCTTCTGAGCTGGTCACTAATAGAAACAACAGCAGATGTCATCTGAACAGGGTGTATGTGTTTCAAAGTAGATAGATTGCACTCTGGTCACCATGTCAGTGTTTGCCTATTGTCACTTGTTCTACAAGGAATTTTTGCCAGAATAATAATAAAAAAAGTCAACCACACATTTCAGGAGTGTGTAATCATATTCAATTTCTCTGGAGAGTTGGCTACTTATTTCTCCATCCAGCCTAAATAGTAGGAGGAGTGTAATGAGGAAAGCAACTTCAAACTGTATGGATCCCTTGCTGCTGTTGGGTTTGTTCAAAGATGTTACACAGGACGTTAGTGTTTGCAGATGCTCTATAAAGATAAAAGACAAAGGCCTGGATGGGAAGAAATTATGATGTACATTAAATAGATGATGAGCCAATTCTTCCCTCAGTTACACTATTGCAAATCCTGTAAATTTCTTTTCATTGTCAGAATGAGATCATGATTTGTCTTAAAGGAAATGAGGACCAGTAAAAATAAAGGGAACTGAGAAGGCACCAAAAAAAAGTTACAACAAATAACAAAGTGTGAAATAAATTATTTAGCATATAATGAAAAGGAAAACTCTTTTGTTCTTAGGAAGGAATTCAAAAGGAGTGGAAATCCACAGGCTGAAACTTGCAATTCTGTAATGTGATCTCTGTGCCAACCTTGTGAGAAGTTAATCAATCAGTTTTAATGATAACATAATACTTCTCAAGAAAATAAAGGTGTCTGACTTTAACAACTGTAGTTTCTGTAAAAATGAAGAGCTCCACCTTGAATTACACATGAAGACAACCTTATTCAACAGTCTTGCTTTCCCTGATAGCAAAGGGGATTAGTTTTTTAGGCTGTGATCGCTCACTTCTTCACACATTACCAGACATAATATTAGGAAGGGAAAGAAAGTCTCGGCTACCCCTTTATTCCTCCCTCTCTCCCTCAAGGAAGCCACAGGGCACTGTAATCAATTAAAAAGGACAAAATAAGCAAGGTCAAATGGCTTCATTTACTGTGATTATTAATCTTAGTTACATGAATAAACCTTTTACATATGGGACCTTATCTTACCATTCAGCAAAGATATGGGGCCATAGTTCCCTCTTCTTTTTCCTCCTCTCCCCTTTTCCTCTCATTCTGTATTTCCATCCCTTCATTACTGCATTGGCATGAAGTTCTAAATACAGGGAACTCAGAATCAGGCCCTCTTCTGTGTTACTGATGGGGCAATGGTAGCAAAATAAAATACCCGAGTTGCAGATACTTAAAATTACTTTATCTCTTTTCTGTTTCTTACCTTTTTCATGTCAAAACATGAAAGATTACCTGAAATATCAGTTAAGCAGGGAAATATTATCCTAATAAATGAGCATGCAAGTATGTGCCTGGTAAGTTATTTGATTAAACAGGAAGCTAGAATCCTATAGATATCCAGAAATAAAGCCCCAAATCTAAATGACTGTATCGTTAGCTCATTTGTAAACTGTTCCAGATGTAAGATTTTGGCAGCTTTCCAGTAGGCTGGCTGCAGTCTGAGCTTTCCTGCATCCGCAGTGAGAACTGCAATGCCTGACTCTTCAAGGAAAAGCTCCACAAGGCTGATGACAAATTATATAAAGTAACAACCTGCCAGCCTGGCAAAGCGAAATTCAGACAGATCCCGCGGCAAAGAATGCCCTTTTTCCCGGGGCCAACCTGCAGCTGTTTGACTCTGGATGTGTGATTGATCTGCATTATGCATCACCCAGTGAAAGCCCCTCTGAGAAGATCATTTAGTGATCATATCAGGGACTCCACTGCTAGAGCCTTGGATGTTATCTGGAAAAACACGAGAGACAGACGACTAGCAGGTGAGAAAGACATTACATAAGCATATTTTAAGACTCGTATGGGACCATAATCAATAATGGTAATTAGTGGTATCATTTGCATAATGTATCAATTGCCTCTAGGTATTTCTCCAGCCTTTTGTTTCTGTGTTATGTTACTTCAGTGCTATGCCTGTGTGAGACTGATGTGCTTCTCTAACTAGATGAGATAAACACCAGGTAAAAGAAAAGGAGCAGAGAATTTTGTTCTGATATCACAGTGAAAAATCCTCAGACTAAAGTGTGCCGAAGTATTTTATTTTGCTGTTAGGTCAGACCGTGTGCTTTACTGCTGTGATGTACTTCAGTGACTTGCGTTATGGAGTGTTTTGCAGCTGAGGAGTGTGTCAGTTGGAATATCTGGGCTGCGCACTGAGCAATTACTGGTATTTCCTCTGGCAAGGGTTTCAGTGCTGTTAGCTCCAAGTGAGTGTCAGGTATGCCAGAGTTAGGCTTCTGAGATATAAATTGCCAGCCAACTATATGGTTGCAGTTCACATTTTTATTTTGACTTGCAAATACTCAAAAAATTGAGGCAAACCATAATAGAGGGCTGGAGGAGTAGACAATTTAACTCACTTTATTTTTCACTTCTGTTATTGTCTGTCTGTCTATTAGATTGAATGCTTCTCATTCACCCTGCTGGGGTTTTTACTTTTATTATTGTGGCATTTAGAGGTTTCAGAAAAGGCAGCAGAAATGCACAATGGGTGTGACATGCCAGAGGGATCACTTTGGTTTGTTTGTATACTTACAGTGGGGGAGGTTTATGCCACAGAGGAGGAAAGGGGGGGAAGGGGGGGAGGGAAGAGAAGGAGGGAGGAGAACTGTGAATAATGATAAGATCAAGGATGAGATGACCAAGAGGCAGAACATATGGCTCACTAATGTAAACTAAACTTTTTCATCATTCTCCTGCACTTATGTTTTGGAGAAATAAGAGCAGCTAAGCACATAAAAGATGTTTGCAATGGTGTGCTGATTCAAAACCAATTACATCAGGTAATCGGGCAGTGAGTGACCATAGCCTATAAAGAAACACGGGGGGGAAAACCTGCTTTAAATTAAAGCAACTACTAGAAACCTTGTTCTGTCCACTGTATCTAGATAAATTCTGTGCCTGTTCTCATAGATGGCAAAGGACAGTCAGTTTCCTGGGCAGAGGACCTCAGGTTTACCACTGGTTTACAGTCACAGGAGATGGGGACATTACATTTACTTTAGTGCTCAGTGGCTAGTCACAAACATGGCAGTGTTGTGAAAGTGCTGGACGTTAACCTCTCTTCTCTGGCAAACTGAACTGGGCTAATCCATTTAATCTCTCAAAGGTGTGTTAGAAAACTGGACTTCTTTGGTAGCTTAAAAACTTCAGGGCATGGAGCAGCAGTCACAGTGCAGGTCCTGATGCTCAGGATGTTGCTGAAACTCCACTGGAAGGAACACTGAGAGGAAAGAAAAAAGCCATGGACCTTACACAAATCTATAAGAGGGAAGCTGGTGGGGCCAAGTCAGCCTTTGTTTCATCTGCATGTTGCATGGTCAGCTAGACATTCATTTACCCTGGCAATCATTTCCATTCCACCTGCTAGAAATGTTTATGTGAATGCTTTGAAGTAAGCTTTTTAATTTATAGTTAAGTTCAGAATGGCATTTGCATCTGTGGACTCCAAGTACCTTTGGCCTGTGTCCATGTAGGACAGCTACGACCAACTGTCTTCCATAAAACTGTTTTCCTCTCATCAGCTCACACAGGAAAACATATAATGACATGTAATTTATACCTTCTGTATGTGACCTAAATATGAAAATATGTATGTTTTATCAGGATACAAAAAGACCTTGATAAACACATATATTTAACCTTGCATATGATTGTCAAGTATTTGGAGGATAGACAACTGCTAATTATATTTCTTGAGACTCTGTCACATTCCTAGAAACAAGGAGTGAACGTGAACCCTTTAGCCTCTTCAGCTGTGCTGATAAGGGTCGGCATGTTTCTATTCTACTTGGCAGATGGTTATGAGCCGTCACAGTTTTTATCAATACAAGGCTTAGATGTTAGAGGACCCTTAAAAGCAGTGACAGTTCCATTTTCCAGGCTGTGCTGGTGATGTAGGCTTGTCAGTTGACTAATATATTTGGGTTGCTGTCAACCAGAAAGTCAGAAAATCATCAGGCTAAACCCCCAATAAGCAGTGTTGTATGTAATTGGAGTAGATATCAGGGTGTATTCCTGAAATTACTTTGTGAATAATAGAGATTCAGGAAGAGAAACAAAGCAGCAACAAGTTGTGTTGCTGTTCTGTTTGTTCTCCGGAGTATCAGCAGTTTAAACTGCTGACTACCTAAAAATGGTAAAGAAAGGTCATGACACTAAAATAAGAAATCCACTTAGATCAGCAATTTGTGTCATCAGGACACGCTTTTAAAAAAAGCACATGATATTTGCAAAAGAAAGAAGAAAATGTGAAATATGCATTCTTCATGGCGTATGCAAGAAAATGTAATCCAAAAAAATATTTTGCCTTTAAAAAAACCAGCTAGCCTGTACACAGAAATAGCAAATCATGCAATATAATCTGATATAATCACTGAACAGGCAGTACTGTCTACCTCCTAGGTAGGGAAAATATTATGGAATATGTCTTTTCCAGTAGATCATGTAGTCTTAATGACACAAAAGAAAGGTAGCATTAGTCTTGGACAAAAAATATCAAAAGTATTAAAAATGCTATTAAAATTGCATGGAACTAAAAGACTGTAGCTAAAGATCACTTGGTTTTGAGTGGGCACACTGAAAGGGTGGAAATGAACACAGTCTGTCCTCTCAGATCACCTCTGCATGCCATCCTACCCTGGCCATGATGGAGAACAGCAGAGTGTCATCTTCACATTGCTTTTGAAGCCTAACACCAGGGCTGTTACTGCATGTGCCATGTCATCACATCTCATCAGGCAGAACAGCCTGTGGTTCAGTGAGCTCAAGTCAAACACACTTGTATAAATATGGTATATTTTTATAGTCTATTATAGGATATTATTGCCATTGTATGAATATGGTATATTGTATAAATATGCTATATATTTATAAAATACCTGTCCTGAGGCGCACTGAGCTGCAACTCAGCATAGTCACATCAAGGTCAAACTACTTTTGATGACAGTACAGCTCAGGGTTTTCCACTTAGTGTCTTTTCTCCTCTTTCTTTATTTATACAGACAAAGAAAATCTAGACACATGTTTATCATCATGTCTGGTGATCTTAAAATGGGGAAAATTAACCACTAAATAAATTACTAAGCACAATGGAAGTATTTTCAATTGCTGGGACATCAAAAATACCCAGTAGAGATGGGATACAATTTGGGGCGATGGAATGAACAGCAAGGAATAAGAGGACAGAATAAGACTCAAGCTGCCATGTTCCCTAAATGTGTAATATGAAAATTGTAACTTTTCCTGTTACTACATTCAGGAGGCATATAAATTCTTCCTTAAAAATTCCAAGTTTATTCCCCTTACTGATGTCAGGCCACATGCTCACCTGGGAAGGGAAGCTCATTCTGGCTTCTTCAGTGGACTGACCTCCCAACAGAAATGAGGATTTTATGCACAAGAAGTTTATGAAGAGAGATTTTATGCACAGCACAGAGTAAGCTTCCCCAGAGCATGCAAGCACCTTTCTCCACTCTGAAACACACACATCCTCAAAAAATTGTAAACGGATTTTTCCTAGTGCCTCCACTGTTGGCTGAATTATCTGCATTACAGAATGCAGGTGACCCAATGTAGCATTTACCTGCAGTGTACTAAGACCCATTATGTCCACCTTATGACACGACTAAAAGATCCTGGCTTATTAGTTCTCACCAGCATTTTTTACAAAATATGGTCAAATACTGAGTACTATTGACTCCTCATATGCCTCTCTTTTAAATTAATTTCTTTTTATGATGAAAAAAGCTAAATTGTCATCTGAAATAGCTGGTGTTATAGACAAAGTAAAGAAAGTGTAAGTAGCCTAGGTTTGGTGAATTATTGCCGGTTTTGTTGCAGTGCCTTAGTCATTGAAATTCTAGGGAAAAACATAAATTACTTGGTAATTTAAAAATAAATCTTCAACTTTTCTATTTTAAATTAAATTGTTTGCATACTTACCATTTATAATTTTCAATTATGTAAATTTTTTTTCTTAATTAAGGTTCACAAAAACTTCACAATATTTCACATACCCCAGAATTAAATTAATTTTATACCTTTTGACCCACTAAAAATAAAGTGTGCTTTTGCCACCCCTGTTTTTCTTGGTTTTGTTTCCTGTTAATTGGCAGAGTAACAAAAAATTACTCATTTGCAAAGATCTATTACAGACCACTTCTCATTATGCCTACTTTGCTAGAGTTTGAATCATCCAGAAAGATTATATATGTTCTTGGAAGTTATTGCTGAAGATGTAGCCACAGAGAGAACTCTGGGACTGCAGAAAAAGTAATTCCATCAAACAATTCTTTTCCATTTAAATTCCTTTCAGAAGACTATCAGTCAGCTTTTATGTAGTTTTCATGGTTTTAATAAAGGCTGGGTTAATTTTTAATCTACTTGTGAGGAGTTTCTTTGCAGGCCCCTTTGAGTAGACCCTCTATATTTTTATTTTATGATGGTTAGCTAGAAGTATAACATTATTTAAGTTTATCTTACTACTGGCCATATCAATCTTTGCTTGACTTGTCTGGAATCACTGGGAGCATCTCAGACACTCTGTCTGCTCATGCTGATGCCTGATTTGTCCATTATCAGCATCCCTGTATTTCCATTTGGTTTATAATTGCTGTTTTCTCTTATACTTTCCCCTTAACAGTGATGCTTTAAAACATGCCTTTTTATGGTTTGCAAAATCTGTGAGCATAGGACTTGCACATTCTAAACAATTCCCAGCTATTGCTTATACTTCCAAGCATATGAATTTTTATCTTTGGGGAAATTTTAAAGCCCCAGGTGTTTTACATAACATTTTACCTGTCCCTGAAATTTATACTCATGCAGAAGAGAAATTACTGCTTAAATTGTTTGCTTTGTTCTGAGATTGGAGAAAGATATATAGTGTGTACAGGTGAAAAGAGGTTTTAGAAAACAGATATGTTGCAGAACCTGAGACCACTTGATATATAGCTTTAGATATATCATTGTTTGGCTATATCAGCATTTTTAGGAAATTAATGACCCCTGATACGGAGACAACCTCCTATAGGTTTGGTGCTTTACTCAGGCTATAATATAAATATTAAAAACAGCTACTTTCCATGAGGTAGAGAATGATCAGGTATTGATTTGGTAGGTACTTGCAATACTGTAATTTATAGAAATGAAACAGAAAAACAATAAACTATTGTCTGATTACAAAATAAGCTATTTGTATAATCAAGCAGGTATAACGTATCCAGTGCAAAACACATTAATAATTTATTTTGGTTAAATCATTAAATATCTTTATCAGGTTAAAGTTTCCTTCTTTTGAGAGTGCTCAACAGCTTTGTTGTTATCCATGTAATTACTAAACAAGCTTGTAGTGTAAGCAATTTTTGGAGAAAATATCCATTTCATTCATATGATATATAATTCTTCACATCTTTCAAATTCAGACATTTAATGCAATCCAAAATAATCCATTTCATACACAGCATATGCTTGTCTATTTTTTGAAAATATTGCCACCCTAAATTTCCAGTAAGATACCTAGAATATGTATTATATGCCTGTTTAAGCACTGGTGTTTTTATCATGGAATGACTGGAATTCATTTAAAGCAAAATCCTTCAGTCAAAATCCTCATTCAAAATGGCATTTTAAATTAAATGCATCACTAAGTTCTTGTTCCATGTTCTGTTTTTTGATTTCTCACTCTCCATATGAAAATGTAGAGAAGTGCCAGAAAGATCACAGCTGCCTCTAGCATGATTCTGATGTTGTTTATTTTCATCTGCTGGAATGTCTTGTTTCCAACACCCTCGTGCTTCTAATTTGAAGTCTGATACTAATAGAGGTTGGAGCACTCACAGGAAAAAGAAAGTGCACGTACTCTGTCACCTTGGGTATTTGTAATGGATATTTTCATATGGCAAAGCTAAAATACACTGTTTGGGGAACTGGACAGTTGGAAAGTTTTGTTTATGACTTTCACATTTTTCTCCATTACTGAAATTTAAAACATTTATTTAATGGAGCTCCACCATCATTTCTGTAATCAGGCTACAACAATGGCACTATTTTGTCCAAGTTTACAATAAGAAGTACACAGTATGCTGAGCATATTATAAAAGTGGCTGCTACAAAATCCTTATGCATTCAAGTTACAACAGCTGGAGGGGATTATGGAAATACACCCTTTTTTTCAGCCTTCTGTTTTTCCACAAACTGCAGCAATCAGTCAGCAACTCCATGTCCTGTCCTGAGCCCAGGATTTTAGAGATGTGCATAAGAGGAATTCAGTCCCAGGACACTTCAGCAATTGGGAATTTTTAGAAATAACTTTGTTGCTTTCTTGGGGATTCCAAGCTGATTCTTTGTAAGTGTGGGCCAAGGAGGGAGGGAGCACACCCAGCACAGCCCGCAAAACATACCTGGTAGGAACAGAGCAGTTGTGACACCCTGCAAATGGAGAACGAGTACCTGAGTATGAAAAACATCACTGTTCCATTGGGCAGCTTAGTCATGAGGGAAAGAGAGAAAACAATGCACCTGGCAACCACGTGTCAGGAAACCAACCTCATCACTTATACTTTTTAGCGCACAAGGCTTGTACGTGGTAACGCATTGTGAGATGGAGATTAAAAATGAGTGAGAAAGGCAAAAATTATGATCTGCTTTCTCTGGGCCCAGTTTCATAATTCATCATGGTGCATATTGTTAAACACTAGTCCCAAATGCTAGATACTATAAAGTAAGCAGCATTGTGTCTCTGCCAGAAGTCTCTCCTTATGACAGACAACCAGGAGGCCTCACCTTCTCCCCCTCTTTGAACATGCATATGCACTTCCCAAAAACAGGGACTCCTGATTCCCAGACCCAGCTCCCCAGGCTGTATATTCTTTCAGCAGCAAGCAGACATTTCACACATCTGAAAGACCATTATATATTTGAAATATTTCTAAAAAATGAAGAAACTGCTTTGCATCTGATTGTTTGGAAGGAGCGTTGCTCACAAAATATTTCAACTGCTCCAGTTCTGCTAACATCTGGACATCTTCCTTACGTCAGAGGTGGTTGATGAGATCCAGATGTTATGACTTAGTGATGTTTTCATTAACTTTTTAGCAGTTTTGTCTTTGTTTTGTTTACCAACTGCAACTTCTTAACTCCAACACACGTACGTGAGTGTTACTGGGGAGAGCAGGGAGAAGAGCTGGAAAGGGGGGCGGGGCAGAGAGAGAAATGAAATTAGTGTTTGGCCTAGATCCAAAATAACTGATTTCTCTTCTTACAATGTGCTATTCCAGGATATGCAGCCTGTGGGAAGGTCAGCCCCAGATGATAGGAAACATTTCACCTATCTGCTATATTCAGTAAAAATGAGCTATATGATTTGCTAATTATATTCTAATTTAAGAGTAAACATGTTAAGCTATGAAGACAACAGGAAATAAGGATGTAAGATAATATTAATTGCAACCTTCTGAACTTTGCATTTACAATCATGCCTAAACCTAACTGCCATATAGAGAATATTTATTACTCTGAGGAATTGCCACTTGCAGCAGACACAGGAGGGTGCCCAGTTATGTTGTAGGCTACACATCAGGAACTAGCTGAATATTTCATTTAAGGAAGATGTTGGCAATGAATGAGTATGAAGAAAAAATACAAACCAAAACAAAACAACCAATAGGTCCAAGCAGCTGTATAGTATCTCTGTGGCAATAAATGTTTCATATGTTTGTTAATTTTATATGATAGAATTCCACTTACAAGAATTTCAACCATTTCCTTCAGCTTTTTCCCACTGAAAATAGAATTAGTGCTGGCAGAATAGCTTCCCTTGCAATGCACACCCCATTAAGAGACTGAAGTGGATTTTCAAAAATGGACTAAAGTTGCATTTTGCATTTTATGTAGCTATGTAGTTAAATTTGGGGAGAGGGGCAAAAGACAGAGAAACATTAGAGCACATTGATTGATTGATTGATACTGTTATTCACTAAACCTTGTGGCATCCTTAGCACTGTGGAAGAAACTGAGATGAAGAAAGTCCTGTCTTGAAGAGATTATAATCTGTAAAACAATACTGTCAGTATGTCAGTACTGTCAGTGTTCAGTGGGAGGAGATAAATTCAGAAGCCATAGGAATACATTTATTACATACCAAAACCATTCAGTGGTCACTCAGACTAGCAAAGGCAGAGAACTTATCAGTCCACTGTTGTGCCATGTTTACCATCTTGAAGGGACCCAAAGTGGGCTGGAGCTCTGTGGAGGAATAGGGGAGAGAAAAAATGGGCCAAATTCTCCCAGTGCAGGAAGTATCTTACTGTACTAGAGGTTGCTCATTAGGATCAGTATTTCCAGACTGTGAGAAGGTCAATTAGCAGTACAGTTTATTTTTGGTGTTATGGATGTGTTTGTCTGAGGGTGGTCAATATGCACAAATATATGTCTGAATCTAAAGTAACAGGAGATTCTATTTCCAGGGTTAAATCAAACATAAAAAAAAAAATGAACAAAATAAGAAATGGATAGCAGCTAGACAGCCAGTTACCTGGACAGCAGTAGTGTAGCTCTGAATAGGAATTTTCAATGTAATATGAAAAAGTTGTGACCAAATGTGCATAGAGGTTGCAAGATACGGTTTTGTGACTTCATCCTTCTTCATCACTCCCCATCTCTTATGTGATTTGATTTCAGTTATATCTGTAACTTTTCTTGTTCTCTTATGTGATAATAGACTAGAGCACATCCATGACTGTATTTTTTTAATTATAATCTAATATAAGTTAGAGTGGTTTATGTTTTGCAGGTTCTGGCAAATAGGGATTAGAGTTTTGCACATTTCTCTGAGGGAATTTACTCCGTAGAAAGACAACTGCTGAAAAGGCACAGGGCAAAGGAAAATCTGCATTCTGCTTTCTCACATGCTTTTGCTTTTTCAGGTCTCTATTCTGTACCAATACAACTTAATTTGGCAGAGAGATAGAATAGAATCAACAAAAGACTCTTCAGCTTTAGATTGATTGTCTCTTTTTCTCTGTTGATGCTCCAAAAAGCTTTTAGTGTCTATCAGTATTCCAGGAAGTTCAAATTTCGCAGCATCATTTCAGAGTTTCTGACATGTTACTCTTGCTACTTGATGATGAAGCTCCATTTTGGCAGCCATCCTACGGTACCAAAGTATCTGCCATGCGAGATGAAGTAACAACTGGCCTGCCCTGGTGAGCCACAGACAATAAGTGTTTGGCACATGCCTTTGCCTGCCACTGCCAGTCACAACAGAAAATCTCAAAGCATTAAACTGACTCTGGTCCATAAGATTGAGGAAAAGGGAATTTGTGTTGTCTGCCATATTCTTCATATAACATTAATTGTATGAGATGGTTTTGTTTGCTTTTACTTGTTCATTAATCTGATATTCTTTAGGGCAGCTGAATCCTTGAAATATATAAAAGAAAGATTCACTTGGAAAGACTAGACAGTGTTCTTCCAGCCCTGATTTTTGTATAACATGTCTTCTTATCTGCACTTCTGCTTTGCAGTGTCATTTGCACATCTTTGCAGTCAGTGTTCAGAGTTGAGGGGACAGACACACAGTTGTGAAGTATTCCCAGAAGGCTGGTGCAGAAGCCTGGCCTCAATCTTTTGTTTTCTCCCCATATCTGTCAATTGTCAAACATCTCCGCTTTGCCCTCAGACAGGTACGCAGCTTCCTGGTGTGTTCTGCTTGCTTTGAAATACTAGCTGTCACCACGCCTACTTCTCTTCATCCTTAATACTTTCATTTAAAGATGGCAAATTAAAGTTTTAAGAATGTGAGGTTCATGATTCATCTGCCATGATGTTTCTGATGATCAGTAATTCAGCAAATATTTCTAGGTTTTGTTGAACCCTACACGGAGATAAACTTCATGAAGCACTGCCATACAGAACCATGTGCTAAAGTGATGAGAAAGCATGAAGTTTTTCAGTGCAAAGGAAAATAACTTTCTGGGGCAGCCTGGTAAAGAGAGGTTTCCTTTACTCTCATTTAGGTTGTTAGAGAGTAATCAGTAACTTGGAAAAACAAATCAAAATAAAAAAAAAAACCAACAAAAAACAACAAAAAAACCCAAAACAAAAACAAAAAAAACCAACCAACCAAACAAAAAGAGTGCTTTTGATGAGAGAGAGTTCAGATTAATATGAAAGTTTGGTAGATTTCAAACAGCAAAGAAACTTTCAATAGGAATTTTGAGGACAGTTGCATAAGTCAAGCAGAACACTGATTTTGTCTCCTGCTGCTTTTAACCAATGATGGGAGTCATGTAACTGATCTGAAGAAGAAAAACTCTTGATTTTGTTCCTAACATGAGAAGGTGCTGCCTAAAAATCTCTTATTGTGTAGAACCCGGAGAAACCAGATTGCAATCAGACATCTATGTTGATTAATTTGTTTGGTTTTCTGCTGTAAGAATTTGCTGAATGGACATGTTCACAATTCCAACTCTTTAATACAAAAGTGCTGACCATATTCTTCTGACACCACATATTTTAGAAACCTAAGAACCTGATGAGACTTACACTATTGATAAAATCCTGACATTCAATCTTGTAGCCAGAATTACAAATTTTTTTCACAGTTCTATCAATGATGAAAAGGCAGGCAATGTTTCCATGTGATTTTTTTCAGTCTAGTATATATCAGTACATACAGTGCATATAATACATAGTTATATGTATGACTCTTGCTATGTTGATTGGCCTTTTGGATTTCTATAGTAGGGTGAAGTGAATGACGTAAGAAACATTCTTAAGCAAAAATAACACTACAGTCTGAATTTTTAAGTTTCTCTACTAAAGATTCTTTAGATCTAATTTTGAGGTAAGTGCAGAGTTCTATGAGAGCTTTTTGTTGGTGTGAGTTCATCTTTTTGCATCTCAGAATAGCCATGATACTTTTTCTAGGGCTGGAAAGACTATCATGATCAACAGCTGTGACCTTCTACATTATAAATGCCATAAAATCTCACACAGTAACATGCACATTTGAGAAAGCCATCTACATTTTATTTTATTTTAAAGACTTTAGATATCTATTTTCTGAATTTTCATACTTTAGTAATAGCTTCTATAATTTGAGTTTGAGGTTTTTGTTCATTGGAAGATAAAATTATCTGTGGTCTTTTAGGACCCTCAAGGAAGTCCTCAGATGCTTCAAGCGGGAGGGAAAATGACTGCACAAATATTTATCACTGGCATCAGCACAAGTATTATAGAAACAGACTCCTTGGCTTATTCCCAGCCATGGCAGCTTTTAAGAGAACTTCAAGCCACTTCTGAATTTTAATCTGTTCTTTGAAAGTACTTGGTAAAATCTGCTCCATTTCTTATGGGTATATGTTGTCATCTACAGGCTTTAAGAGTTTGGCCTGCACCCTGACATAGTAAAATATTATATATGTTAGCTTTGTATCATTCAGAAGAAACCTCCTTCTGTACCTGTTAGAAATGTAGAACTGCAGTGAATTATGTGCATGGTTATGTTCCTTGGTATTTTAACCTTACTGAAGCTGACCAATGTATATCTATGATATAATCCTCTGGAGGTGTTCTCTTCAACTGGACAGATATGCAGAACAGTTGAAAGAATGAACACTCAATGAAAATGGAAGAAAAAAAAAAAAGAGAGAGATTAGAGTAGAAACTAAATGTCTCAATTTGTTGTTTGAATAGTAGATATTGCTACCTTTAATTTGAGAAACTCGAACTTGAGAAGTTTTGTAAGTATCTTGTGATAGGTTATTGGATGTAAAGCAATAAAGTTAGATGATCTCAAATGGAAATACTTTTTCATTGCCGTGTATTTAAATACCTTATGTCGTACTACAAGAAAGGAATTTTGCTGATATGAAAGCAACAATAACCTAACTGAGGAAAGAATGTGCTCCAACAGAAGAATATGAATAAGTTGAATATAGGTATTTTGATGAGATTTCAAAGATCAATAAAAAGAGAGTCCATAGTTCTCAATCTTTCCAACTACCATGAGAAGTAGAAAAAAATTCATCAAGCCTGCATAGAAAAACCTCGTAATTTGTACCTTTGTATTTAACTGCCATTGCAGCATTTATGGGTGACCATAAAACCCAATTCCTTTCCCCATATTCCACTATCTGAATTCCTATATTCTATCATCCCATCAGATCTATGTGTTTAAGAACAGAGAAAACAATCTCTCTTTTTTTTTCCTCAGACTGCAGAAAGCAAAAGTTATTGCCAAGAAACTTTTTTTTATTTCTTTCATGAGTCCATACTCTTCTTCCATATTTTAATTAGTAATATTTATAATACTTCTTTTGCTCATAAGACATCTTATATTATAATGTCACTGGGGTTAGCATCCTCAGACAGCCCATTTGAAAGCTGAAACCAGTAGTTTCTGATCCCTGAGCCCACCACTGCTTTTAATAAGATCTACTGAAGCTGTTAGGAATTAAAGGTCATTACAGCTTTGTGTATATTTGGGCTATTTGGCAAAATTAGCTTGCCATGGTGGCCTGATAGGTAATGATGAGCACATCTGGTTCCATTTTTTTGGAGCTACCACAGCAAGATGTAATTTCAAACATGAGGTTTCAGTATCCACCACCTGGGGAAATCTCCACAGGGATTTAACTCTTCTTTGCCCCCTTTATTTAAGATCACTCAGTCCAGTTGTTCCTTTGTCTTCAGTGCATCATACCATTTCATTCCCATCATTTCAGTTTTCTGCCAGGGTCCAGTTCACAATATGAGGTGCAAAATTGTTCAAGACAAGGATAGACAACAACCATGTGTTTGTGCAATGCCTGGAACAGGTGCTGAATACAGTGATGGTGGTGTAGGTGAAGTTTTTCTTGAGAACAGAGGGTTCACAGCAATGAGAAAAACTGACCTTTTTTTTTTTCCTGAATGGGAGAAATCTTTTATACTGTATAATGTGTTGCAAGAAAGACAATTAGACCAGCAGTAAAATTTCTCTTAAAAAAACCCAAATAATTTTAAAAATTAGCTAAATAAAAATGTTAGAAATTATGGAGTTTATGTATTTTATTTCTATAAGACTGTATTTTAAAGATAGCACAGTTAAAATGTCAATTCCAGTACCACAATAGGCATAACAAAAAAAATCTCCACAGATGACTATAAACATATTTTGATAATGCAGTTTCTTAGTACTTAAAAATATATGTAATTACTTTTATTATTAAAACATTTCAAATTTAAAGCAGTACTAAATCTACTGTTCTGCATGTTTTATACTTCACTATTATTTTGTTATTCGTTTTGGTGACACGCTGTTCACAGAATTAAAAGGGCTTGAGTGGAAATGAGGGGCAACACAGATGTTTTGCTATATGTAAAAGTACACCAGAATTTCCATTGATACTTTCCTGTATTCTCAAAGCAGATAAGGTTAGAATGCACACCTACCTATTTTGCCATTAATGTTTACTAGAAAGCATGAGAAATATAGGAGGTAAATATAAAAACCAGGAATAGTTTAATGGGGCCAAAGTTAATTTATACCAGTTCTTGAAACCAAACTGCATTTTATACCCATAAAGTTTGGAGGCTTTTTATCTTTTGTTTCAATTCTTTTCATGTTTCTAAATCACCATGAGAGCTGGGGAATAGGAACACATTCTCCTGTATGTTAAGCAACAGAACTAAAGTCTCCACGTGGATTTTGTCTGTTTTTTCTTCCCATTTGTGTGAATGCTGGCATATAATTAAATTAAAGGCAAGATCAGAACAGACACGGGTGCTCTTTCTCTGGTAAGCAGGAAACAAGCTTAAAACAGCCTTTAAACTAGTAAGACACCAATTTCAATCATATTTGAATTTTCTTCAACATTAAGGAATTATTAGTATAATTCACACCTTAATTGACATTGGGAACACCAAGTGTTCTAATATATTGTATTGGATATTTCAGAGAAGTCCTACTCCAAAATGTTTTCCTTTTCTCGCAGACTCAGTGTGGAGCATACTGTACACAATACTGTGGCTGAGCTGGATTTTTCATCAAAGAGAATATCATTCATTTTAATGGAGTTGCACCAAATATTCATTAGTGAAGTGATAATAACACTAGAAAAGGCCCACAGTGTACGAGCAATTTTCCCTTTTCTCTTGTTCATAATCAATAAGTTTCTTTCATGTTTGAAGCCCCATGTATACCTTTGTTGCCATTCCAGTACTTTACATATGTCCACAGAACTAACAATTCCAACTTTGAAATGCAGCTGTCCAAGGACTGGCAAGGAAGAAAAATTTGCACTTCTGGCAGTTTTGACTTTCTAAAGCTAACATAAGACTGCCCTTTCCAGAAAAGTGTTACTTGCAAATGCCAGGCTGTTCACATAGGACAGCAGGATCTCCTTTCTTAGGGCTTTCCCTGCAACATGCATAGGTAATAACATCATCCCATAAAAATTCCCCTAGCTCAGTCAGCTCCTGGTGGACATGTACAGGGTATAATTACAGCCACCAATCCAGAGAGCTTGCATTTTCAGATGAGGGTAGAGGAAATTTTCTTAATGCTTATCTATAACTCTATCCTTTAGTTACTGGCAGTTACACAAATTAATTCAGAAGCACCTTTTGATGTCATGTATATATTTTGTGCATATTTTTGCTTTCAAACGTTACTCTCACGCTTGCGTTTTGGGCAGAGTGGCTTCTTTTAAGAAGAGGATATAACTGCTGAACCTCCACAGCTGGTCTCAGATGCACTCAGCTGGCAGCAAGCATGCTGCAGCTTTACCTTATTCTTCTCCCTGTGGGGTCAGGCAAATGAAACTCTGATCTCTTGGCCCACAAGCAGGAGATGGTGAAGGTGGAGTTTCTGTTTTTTCCCCATGAACTCAGTGTGAGCAGATGGGTTTATAACTGAATTTCTCAGATACAAGTGAGTGCCCCACACACACACTCCACCGGATGTGAGAAATTAAAGGTGGGAAATAGTCTTGCATTAAAAAATAATAGAGCAGAACTCAGAACCAAGCTTTGCAGTCAAAATGTAATTCCATTATGTGGCAACAAAATAAAATTCCAGGAAAATCAGGATCAGATTTCTGAGTTATAGAACCCCTTTGCTACCTGTAGCTTAAATTAAACTGGAGGCATGTGCTGAGACGTACCTATTAAGCAGATACGTTTGTAAATTAAAGGTAAAAAAGGGAAATTAAAGACAGAAGCTCAAAATGGTACACACAAGAACAGAAGACACTTGAACAAAAATGATGGAGCATTGACATTCACTGGAGGAGAATGAAAGGAGCCTACTACTTAATTTATTACTTTCTGTAAAGCCTTGTGAAACAGCAATAAAACTGAGAATGTAAATAATCCAGTTATTTCAGCAACAGCTAGTAAACGAGACAAACAGCAATGTGGATGAATCTTATTTTACCTTTCTTTGGCATGACTGTTCGTAGATTCTTAACAGTTCCTACAGTAAATAGCACTCCTGAGAGAATGACCTCTAAAGCTCTGCAAGACTCTTTAAAACTCTGAACTTTAAAAGCAGAAGGATTTAGGCAGTCTGTCTTCAAAAAGCATTTTGTATGTACATCAGGACGGTCATGAATGTGAAACACTGTGTGTGGTCAGTATAGGTCTCATTAAATTGTGGAACTAGGTGAGATAACTACCTGCAATATACTATACTGATAAAGGTAACAGGAGTAAATAGGACCCCCTTGACTTATGCAAATAAGATATCATTAGTGTATTCAGCCATCTGTTCTGATTTGCTTCAGTATTTCTCAGTATGCCAGAAATTACATCTGCTTTGTTTTCACTTTAGTTTTCTGAAAAATGATTCTGAAGAATTCTGGCTCATTCTGAAGAATGATTTCCTTCTTCTCTCACCTGAGTTCATCCCTTACAGATAAGCAAATATCAGCTCATCTAGCGATGCATTACTTTTGTCCTTCTCACCATTCACACTCTCTAAATATCATCAAGCAGTCAAACCAACTGTTTACAAAGATGTCCCACTTATGTCTGTGAGTGACATGAGTGCTTTAAAGCTCTGTATTTACAGGATATCAAAGTGGTTTCTTAGAGAGTAGTGCAATTTCCCTCCTGCTCTGGGCACATTAAATCAGTGAACCTAATAAACTAGAAAAGCTTCATTAATGGAAGCAACTGTCTTTTGTGAGTGAGCAGCAGAAGCCAGCAGATCAAAGGTGCCCCACTTCCTTTGGTACTGTCTGCACATCTGTTTTCGTTATATCAAATGTGTGGTTAAGCCTGCTGCTTGACAACAACAAAGCTTTTTGCTATTGCTGTTTTTCTAATATATGCCGACTTCAGTTTTCAATCCATCTTTTTTTCTAAAAATATTTATGCATTTTAACATGAAGTTATTGGTCTGATTGATATAAACTGTGTCTAAATTTAATGAGGGTGTGGAGAGATGTGATGCTCCTCATCTGGCTATACTAGATGTAAATAAAAAGACTAGACAGCACTGTGCTGGAGTTGACTTTACTTCAAAACAGCACCAAGCCCAGGACTCTATCTGCTATTATAACAGTAGGCATGCTCTTGCTTTTGAAAAAGAGGCAGAAATTGTAAAGAATGGTATATAACCTTTGTGTAGTTTAAGAAAACCTAAATAAAATCATCATTTCCTAACATCTTTTTTAGCTGGGGCCAAATTTGAAGAGCTACATATTACCTGGGAAAAATCTCATTTATTTCTGGTTTTTTGAACCTGAGAGAACCAGTTTAAATGCTAAATGTTTTCAAAAAACAATGTTCTTTAACAGTAATCTCTAGGAAATGCTTTTTTTTTTTTTTTCTTTTTTCTACTTTTTATCAAATAGGAAAAATTTTACTCTGTCATGTTAAAACACTGTTTACCCAACTCCATTCTGACTCTTTTCTGTATATTTTTGCACAAAAAGTTTTGCAGTAGTGGTCATATACATGTGGCTGAGTAGCCCATCAAAACTGTAAAATGATATTTGATTGTGATGAACAGTAATTATAATGAACATTGACAAAAAATGAAAGGCTAATCCAGTAAAGCACTTAGTAAAATTTTGTCTGAGAGGAAAATAACAGGAATCCTTTACATTGTTCTCTCTCTTTCCATCTGGTATGCAAAACTGAGGAAGTCGATCAAATAAAGTGAAAAATGCCACATATTTTTTGCATAGTGATGCATATGTGTGATTAAAGACAGTTATCAGTGCCTGATGTTGGTATAACCCAATGTCCGTTTGAGTCTAGTTGACTCCTTCCTCCTGCTTGGCAGATGGGTGAAACAGTACTTACAGGATGATGAAATACTGAAAACCCCTGTTCAAGTGTGCACCACAAGTTTATGATCAAGCTTTGCAATGTATCTGAGTGATTGCAATACTTGCGGGGGGGTGGGGGGGGGCGAAGAAAGAAAGGAACTTCTTTACTTGTGAGAATGCAAGAGAAATCCGAACAATTGGAGAAAAATAAATCTCTTATGTAAAACATGTCAAGAAACCCTTCTTTCTACTCAGGAAGGAAAACAGATAATTTTATTTCTAGTGTTTCTATTTGTAACCTAACATATTTCTTCAGCTAAAGAGGGCAACCAGAGACTTTAAATAGGTCTCCTTGTTTCCTCTTGTCCATATCACTCCCTGAAGTGCTCTCCACCCTATCCTTGTTTGAGTGATATCCTTATTCATTCTTATTTATGAAGGCTAGATCATCCAATTCTCTTACAAAGTCAACAAGACAAGTTAACCAGGGCTTTAGACCAATAGTAAATGTTACATATCATATGCTCTAAGTACAAACTAGAAATAGCATAAATATTTATTAGAATGTTCAAGGAAAATGGATGCGTGAAGAATGTATATTTGTTTGTTTATTTAGCTTTCTTTTGTTCACACCTTCACTTGTTGTATTGTTTAAAAAAGAAAATTATACTGGTTGCTTAATACTAACTTTAGATAGCAGAAAGAATGTGTATATGTAAATCTGAATTTTCCTCTCAGAGATGGAAATAAGAGCCAAAGACCATCCTAATGGAAAACTGTAGCTCTTAAAAGATTTATTCACAATATGAAGCAAGTATTAAAGGTAACAAGCATGTAAACGTAAATTTTGCAAGAAGTGATTCTAATTGCACTTCTTTTTACATGCTAGTATCTTAATATGTCCAGAAAGGCCTAGGCTGTGTGAATCTAAATATAAGGGTATATTTAGGGTAGTGACTTACAAGCACAAAGCTTATCCTACAAATAAATTTGAGCATGCCCTACATGTATAAGGTTGCTCACAAACTGCATTTAAATGTCAGCAGAACTAAGCCAGAACCTGGAAGTATAAGAGGCAGTAAACTGGTTATCTATGTGTTGAAAGTACACTTTTAACAGTGTATATCACCCAATAAAATGTGTCATTTCTTTTCAGCTATATCACGAGTATTACTTTATATCTATTATATTTCTGTAATAGAATTTTTCTTTTCAGAACTGATCATTCTTATCTAAACCTAAATGATGGTGATAATTGATATTTTGTCCTTAGAGCAGACTAATAGCAAGATAATATTCCCATGAGGCTTTTGATGTCATTGTTTTTCACCTAATTTACTCTAGTAATCCCCATGACAGGTTAGCAGTCTGTCTTGGACAGCAACGTAATCATACATGAGAAAGAAAATGTGAAGTCTGCCTGACCTTTGGCAACTTATGACACCTCTGTTAGACACAGTCTGTAATCTATTAATATTGCTTTATGTCTCTTGCTGTTCCAGACAAAGAGAGGTCTCTATGTTCATGGTAGAATAAGACTTCCTGAATGCCAATGCCATTCAGCTGACGTTGGTAAAATGCCTAGGTCCACACTGATGAGCCACATGTGCAAAAAGAGTTATGCAGCTTTTTAGGGTAACATTAGGGTATTGCTATAAAGTAGCTTGCATTCAGGTAGTGATACTTAGGCCACTGCATGGGAAATTCTGACTTAAACATTTTCTTTTTTCTTATGATTTTAAGAGAATTGAAAACATCAGAACAGAATCCGAGGGAGATCAGAAGTCATATACTTATAAATTTGGTAATTCTGTGAATGTTTTGAAAAGGCATCATGAAAAAGTGTCAGTTTTCCAGTGTATTACCTGTGGTACTCTATCCCCTTATTCAGGTGAACCTCAAAGTATTTATCCCTTAACATCAGCTCATACAGGCTTTTGTGGAGGACTTAAGACAAGCATTGAGGATATGTGGTCGTTATGGAAAAGACAGATTTGATTATGTTTCATTTTATAAACTTTCAGATGTTAAGGTGATTATTTTCCATTCTGTCACACTGATGCCTAGAGTTTTGATACTTGCATTAAATGGATGTGAACAGCCAGGACTTTTAAATAGTCTCTTTAACCACGGATACTTTTCTCAATTACAGAAAATTACTGCCAATATCTATGACTGAACGAATATGTACAACTGACAAATAATTTGCCAGTTTGCACTTTCGTTTGTAAAACAGGCATGACCAAATAATGACTTTCTGAAACAAAACTGTTTTTTTAATGTCTTTGACAGAAATATTGACCAAGTTTGATTGTCTCATACCTTGAGAAAAAGTCATTTTATGGTTTTTTTTCCTACCAAAAGACTAGTGATTATCCACTGTGTTGGCACTCCTAACAGGACATTTGGTAGTGTGATGTGGATGCTCCAGTCTTCTAGTCCTCACTCAGCCTTCTCTGGGCAATATTATTCCAAGACAATTTCATTCAGGATTTATCTTACTTAGCTACAACCCATTCTAAGCAAGGGAACCTCCATATGCCATCTTCTACTTTTGCACAAATGCCAGCCTTGATACCACATGACAACGCCGATTTTAGACATGAAAAATTTCTACCCTTTTTCTACTGAAACATTTCATTTGAAACCCTGTTATACTGAAGGAAGTGGGAATTTTGCCAGGACTTCATCCTATCTGCTTTCTGAGACTACCCATGAAAATGCACTATGTCACACGGCGTTCCCAGCACAGCATTGGGTAGGGTATATCCTGCAGAAAGACATCTCTTGTAAACAAGATTTAGCAATCTTGGAGGGAATTTCCTGCTGTTGGTCAGATTGTTTTGAACACCATTGACCTTGCTGCAGATTTCTATTCTAAGAGCAGCTATTCATCTGTGTCCCATCCAGTTGCTTTGATGACAGTAACTGCTGGGGAGGTGGATAAGGAAATCTAGAGACACTCGTTCCAGTTGTGAGGCCTGCTGATAACCAGCCCAGACTATGCTCTGGCTAGTCTATACTGATTTAAACACTGTTTGGAAGGAAATAGCTTCACTGAGGAAGGAAGCAATGGAATGAGGAAAACAAACCAAAAAAATTCCAAGTATAGCATTAACCTAGACCACATCATGTTGCCATCTTACTACCAATATTGCACAGAAAAACATGGGGCGAGGACACCTCAGATTGTACCAAAAATGTATTTCTAAAATGCACTGGCATTCAAGACATTCTCAGACACTCATCAGAATGCCAGTCCTTATCAAGCAGATGAATCTGCACCATTTGTTCCTACTTTGCAAAGAATGTCACATTCCTCGACAAGAAAAATTAATTCATACACTTGGGACTGTAATAACAGATTCATGGACGGTTTTTTTCTGAACAGAAAAAGGAGATCTAAGCACAAAAGCCAAACCATAGGGAGCAAACCAGACAGATTTATTTAGATAGCTTCAAGTCTTCCAACTCAAAAACTCTTCTAGCTTTTTAATCTCTCCTCTATAAAAATCTCTTTATGTAAGAATTATGTTTTAGTGCACTTAATTTCTGGGAAATCATTTTTCCTTTGGTCTTTTCAGATGACCTGACTTCACAATCCCCAAAATGTTTGTAACATAAAGTAGTTTTCTTGTGTCAAATTATTCATAGTCCTCACAGGCTGAAACCTCTCCAAAAAGGTACCTAATCAGATCATGGAAATATAAGGTAAACCAGAGACAATCAAAACTTATATCTTGATCACACTGCATGCAGGACATCTTCTTAGTAGGGCTGATTTCTCCAGACAGTTTCAACATTTCGTAGGAAATCTTTCCATTTTCTGTCTGTTTTACTATATAATAAAGAACAGACTATGACTATATAATAAAGAACAGATGTAGTCTGCAATAGTCTGAAATTATTAGAAATGTTAAAAAATTTGCAAAGTCTGCGTAATGACAATCAAACAGTAAATATTCAATATCATTACTGAAACTATCAAGTGTATTACATCATTTCCAATACTTTAGATTCTTATGTAAAAAATGTGTTATTTTTACGTAAAGAAGACTTTAGCTTCTTATGTAAAGATCTTCACATAGCGACTTACTAAACACTTTCAAACAGCTCTAAAAGAACAGAATAGATGCTGAAGGTATCAGTTTATGTAGGTATCAGGAGCTGGAGTTCTGAGTCACATAAACTAAACTTCATTTTAGAACTTTTTCTTTTATTATGTTTAATGAATCACTGAACATAAATGTTTCAATAGATCCTCAGTGGAGGTTCTTGACTTCCACAAAAGTGTATTTCTTATTATGTCTTCAAATGGATGGGGTTTTTAGTGGTAAACCTTGCAGTGTCTTCATAAACCCTCCATCAACAGTTATACATTGACATCCCAGCTTTAACTTAATAAGATGTAAGGTTTGGTACAAATGCTTACTAAAATCATTGAGCATCTTTCCACTGACCCACAATCTTAAGCTAGTAGCAAAGTTATATTCTAAGTCTGCACACCTATGCAACTTTGGCTGAGGCTGTACAAAAATTTTCCATAGAACTGTGTATGGTCCCAACTGATGCTCATACCTGAAATGAAAAGTAAACAATACAACCAAAGCAGCTTAGACATAGCTTGAAACTGATAGGGTACAGCATGAAAGAGAATGAGAAATTACATTTTATATTCTTCATGAAAAGTACTATGTTAAAAATAGGTACAAAATTATATGGAAAAATGTTATCTGAAAGACAGAAGACAATATTCCTTTGTTCAAAAGCAAGTATGTTGATTTTTTAACCTGGATTTAGTATTTTTCTCTTACATATAAGAATATTAGTGAAAATATAAAACATAAATTCAAGATCCAAACAAGAACATGGTGCAGAGCACAGTGAGAGTGATGCAGTGATAAAGGACAGCACAAAAGCAAACTTAGCCTATTCCACCATCTTTTTAATATTTCAAGCATTCAGGCTGTATCATGTTCTCTAGTTTTGATTAAGAGAGTAAGAATCAAGGTTAAACCTATATCATGGATGTCTCAGTTGTTATACACACAAATTCAAGAAAAAAAAGAGTCTGAAGAACTTCTTTTAGATGCAATAGAGATTTTCATCTTGAGTCTGCAGAATACCCAGTGACTAGTGTGACCAAGCTTTCAACAGCAATGGACTACCTGTTCTAAGAAGAGTGCATAACTTCTGTCTAAACAAGTTAGTGGAAGCTAGACTTAATATAAAAATTATGGAGCAAGATTTTGGTCTGCATTTTATAAAAGGTCTGACTACATAGCCTGATGGATCCCTTTATAATCCCTGACTAGTAATTATTTTTTTCTTCTCACAGACAACTGCACCATCCTATTGTAGCTACCAGAGGTAAATAGTGTATGATTTTCCTAAAATTAGTATTTAGAAAATCTGATTGTTTTCCAGCATTTTTCCTACATTTCTCTGAACACAAGTGAGCCTGGTCATAGCATATACTGGACACATATTTAGCTGTCATTACAAAAGAAGTGACATCCAAAAGAAATGACCGTGCAGTCCTTGGATGTAACTACATGAAGCAGGTCCCCTTCCCTACACACTCTTATTTTGATCCCATGAGACCCTCCCTGCATCATCGTGGCATTTACAAAACAGGGAATTTTCTTTTTCACAAACCTATAGTAAGAATAAATGGCTTTCCAGACATTTTTTTTTAAAGGGACCTTCTTTATGTTCCCCAATGTCAGGCTGTGAAACATTTAACCTATTTTGAAATATCTTCTACTGTTAGTACTCTGCATGAGCAGGACAGAAAAAAAAAACCAAAAAAAACCCCAACCAAACCAAAACCAGAAGGCACTCTCTGCCCTTTCTTCTGTGACATTTCCACCCTGATATAAAGCTCTCTGTTAGGCTTACATAGCAATCAGCTATCACCTTTCCTCGTGTTTCTGTGTTTCATCACTCAGTTTCCCTTTGGTCTTGCTGACACTCCCCGGCACACCTTTCTTGCAGTCACTTGCATGTCAGTCAGCAGCTGCCTTCTCACACGTCCCAGCCCCACCAACCAGCTTGTGAAGTACTAGCAGATAGTGCTGTCTTTTTTTTTTTTTCCCCCTTTTTTTTTTTAAGGCTTTCTGCATTTTAGAAAGAAACTTAGTACTAAAATCAATCTAAGGTTGATCAGACACTGATATGTGCTTGCAATGTTGATATTGAATTGTACATAGATTAATACTCTATTTAAAGAATGCAGGATGACATTGCTGTACCAACATTATGGGAAGAAAAAGGTGAAAAATAGGAAACCTCAAAAAACTCTTTTCAGTGAGAGACATTGTTTCCAATTTTGGAGGTGTCTAAAAATTACTAAGATATAACTGTGCATCTGTACATTGACTGAATTCTATCATTTTAATACAAACAGAAGGAATAGGCAGTCACAAGTTTCAGTCCAATATTTCCTTTATCCTGATAATACCCCTGAGTCTCAGGCCCACCTACTCTTCCCACTTTCCTTTTCAAGACCTTTTTCTATCACAACTATGGCTTTCTTGCTTAAATGTTTTCCTCGGTGCTGCTTAAGAAGGATGTAGACCTGTTGGAATTTGTCCAGAGGAGAGTCACAAAAATGATTAGAGGGCTGGAGCACCCCTTCTATGAAGAGAGGCTGAGAGAGTTGGGGTTGTTCAGCCTGGAGAAGAGGAGGCTATGGGGGGACCTTATAGTAACCTTCCAGTACATGAAAGGGGACTATAAGAAAGAAGGGGATGGTTTATTCACAAGGGTTTGTAGTGACAGGACAAGGGGATGGCTTTAAGGTAGAAAAGGGTAGATTTAGGTTAGACATTAGGAAAAAGTTCTTTAATATGAGGGTGATAGATCACTGGAATAGGTTGCCCAGAGAGGTGGTGGAGGCACCATCCCTGGAGACATTCAAGGCCAGGATTGATGAGGCTCTGAGCAGCCTGACCTAGTTGGAGATGTCCCTGCTTATTGCAGGGGGGTTGGTCTAGATGACCTTTAGAGGTCCCTTCCAAACCAATACCTTCCATGATTCTGTGATTCTATCATTTCTGATCTCAAGAAGAGAACTCTTTTCTTAGTATCTCCTCTTATATTCTACCGTCATGCTCGTATTGTCAGTTGAATTGTTATCTCATAATTCCAGGAAGAATGAGAACATTTCACCCCAAAGTTTACTTAAAATTTCCATCAGGTTGTCAAATGTGTACTCAAATGTAATCCATCAGACTCAGTCAGTCTCTTATAGAGCATTGTACCATATCTATTTATTATTTCTGCTGCTTTTGTTATGTTTAACATTACTAGATTCTGACTTTTCCTTAAATACATTTCCTGTATGTACAGTACTGTTTCAGCCCACTTGTCAGAATGACCAGTCTTGCCCGATGTTTTCTCAGTCTTCTCTTTCTAAAAGCTGGTCAGGGTATCTGCATTCCTTCCTACAGATTAGAAATTGTTATTTCCGCTGAATGAACTGTTATGCTGAGGCCAGAACTGGCAGCTGCACATGGCACAGAGGTGAACATATGTCTTTGCAAAGAAAAGTCAGCATCTGGCTGAAATGCCACCAAGATCCTTCCTGGCCCCATCTGCAGGTGAGAGGAGATACCAGAGGAAGCAGCTGGTATGAAATCAGAATACTTCATCTTGCAAGATGTTGACCGAAAACAAAAAGGCATATGTTTGCATGTTACATAACACTGGTTTTCAGCATAACAGAAGATATTTATTTTATTTGACCTCCAGTAGTTGCTATAAATGCTACGATGGTGGGCATCTTTCTAATATCAGTATGTTTTATTTTGTGCTTTATTTAAGCAAGGCTCTTTTGACAAACCTAGTAGATCACAAAATCACAGGGGGTTGATATAACAATGACACAGTTTAATGATCTGTTCTATAGGAGGATGTAAAAGAAACCGGGGAGTCAGGAACAGATAAACAAATGAATTAAAAATATTAATCAAGAATGTTTAGGGAAGCAAAGAGGGAGCAGAATGACATAATCTTTTGAAATACATCCTACTATATCCTAATGCCCAATTGTAGAAGATATGGGGACAGTTTTTGCAATGGAAAGAGAAGAGATGATAGCCATTGTCAGCTTGGAGAAGGACAGAATAGGAAGGATGATCTTACACCTCTGTGTCCATCAAGGAACCTTTAATGATGGAATGAGGAGATACATTTCTCGAACAGTCTAAAATCTAAGACAGTGGTGGAAGGATATGTAGATAACCTTACAAGTAACAGATATGCTGAAGTAGTTAAAGAAAATTTTAACTGATAAATATAATCCAGGGTGGTTTTACTGTCAGTGCTGCAAATTCACATGCTTTCTTGGCTAGTGTTAGCCAGAGGAGTACGAAAGTGAAAAATGGACTATAACTCATACCAGTCTTGACACGCTGTGCTTCTTCAGAGTCTATTGACTTGGAAGATTAGTAACAGTAAAACAAGGGCCGCGTCCTTCCTGTCCCCGCTTTTGTGCTGCTGTAAGTGTTTGTGTTGTCAGGTGATGAGGTGGAGCAGGAAACTGAGCTGAAAGTCAGGGAGGTTTTTGGAGGCAGTGTTGATTTGTTTTGTTTGTTTGTTTGTTTGCTGTCAGGTTAGTTTTCAGCCACAGTGATTCCTGATCCAAGTCATTGTGTGGTTCTGTGAAGTTTTGTGGCAGAACAAAGGCAGGAATGGGAGTGCATAGGTGGGGATGGAAAGCAGAGGAAAGAGGCAATATTTGGGTCCCAGCTCTCATTTATATCAGCTTTAAATGACCATGAAACCACATCCGCCTTTACATAGGTAAAAAAAAAAAAAGAAAAGTCCAGGACATGAGCACTGCTGAGATGTTATAACATATGGTCAGAAGTGCAAATGTAGTATCCCCTCCCATCCCTGGCCTCATCTCCACCAAATGATCTGCAGCAGCTTTTGTTACAATGAAGGGTCAGGATCTACTGTACCCCATGTCATCCCCTTCATTCTTCATGTTGTTCATATATATATATATATATGCATCACTTACCACATCCATCACACAAGATAAAATCTACTCTACAAGGTGATCCACAGTTACACTGCCTTGCAGTTGAAACATTCAAAGTGGATGTTGGTAGTTCTTTTGCAAAGATCTTCACAATGGATTTTGTGATATAATGCAATATATGTGGCATGCTGTCAGGCAGCTATAAGCCCTGTTATATGAGCATATAATTTTTTTTATATGATCCATGGTTTAAAATGTTCTTAGTCAAATAAACAAACCAAGTAATTCCTTTCCCTTTGAGATGCCTCATAAGCCATTTTTAAGGTCGTTTGTCAGGCAAAAAGGATGATGTAAATAGATACAAACTAAGATACTTACCATTGTCATCCCCACCCCCCAAAAGTGGCTGCTAATCAGTTGTGTGCTACACAAGCATGCTGCATTTACATTAGAGAAAATATTGCCAAACTTCTTCCAGTGTGCACCAAATAATACAAGGCTTTTCAGTTTTAATAAACATGCACACGCAAACACACTTGATATGCCAAAAAGTATTTGAGACAAAGTGGCAGCACCAGGCAACAATAGTGCAGTTTGTATTGCTGGCAGTACTAGCATACCACTGGACAGAACTTCAAAAGTGTCCAAAAGACCAAAGAAACGGCTGCAAATAGAGAGCAACTTTAAATGTCCATAGAGTTCTTTGAAGTGATTATTAACAATGCATCCCATAGCCCTAGGCGTGCACGAAGTATGTCTGCACACCATGCTGCTGAATGGAATGGGATTTGTTTATCAGACTTCACTGACACCACAGAGGCTCCCTCTGAAACAATTTATTCTTCTCTACTCCTGCAGCTGAATGTGCCACAGGCATCTTTTGTGGGACAGATTCAGCTAATAAACAATCGGTTCACTGGAAAAAGTAGTAAGTCCTATATGGGGAAAGCTCTGAGCTATCTTCCATGCCAGGGGAAAAAAAGGCCCAAAGACAATCCCCTGTGTTTGTGGCAACAGTCATTTGAGTTTTGGTGGCCAAATGCAACTTCCATACAACTGCTGGCTCTCTGGATGCTGTAGGTGGGCACAGAAGAATGAGGAGTGGTTGTCTGCACTGTCACAAAGGGAATAGAAAGAGGCTTCTACTAATTACTGTTAAGACTGGTGCAAACCATTTCCCTTCTGAAGGTTTCTGTTTTCCTACTAAACTTTTATCATTTTACTGCTGTCATGCAAGCCTAAATCATGCCTCTATCATTTTTCTGTATGGCTTGTCTGTCTTTTCCTGGGACCAAAACAAAAGGCGTGCTGGGACATGAATAGCTGCTTTGTTTCCCTGCTCTGAAGAGATCTTAGGCAAATGTAGACAAGCTCCAAGTTGGGGGGGAGGGGGGAGGCAGAGCGGAGCGGAGAAAGAAAAAAGAATAATAATTCTGGACAGGTTTGTGGCCTTCAAAACCATAGCTGAATACTTCGAAGTTAGGATAGAATTTTTCCCAAAATCTTCTGTTCTCTGTGAAGAAATTACTTCAGCTGTGGGGCTAGGAAGTAATAGTCAGGCATGAAATAAGAAAATTGCTATAAAAGAGATAACTTAGTATCTTACCCAAAGTTAATATATCCCTCTTTAAAGATCACTGAAGAAAAGAATGAATCTAAGAAACGGGATTTATTCTGGAGTTTGAAGTATAAAAGACTCATTAATGACAATCTCTGGTTTCATACACCTTTTGAATATGTATTCATAACCCTGTTGCCCTCTGGACAGATACTGTATCAAGAAAAGATACAGTCAAGCCACCAAGTTGCACTGCAGGCTACAGGAAAAGGGAGATTGGTTGTATTTGGTTTGCAGCATCCCTTAATTCTTTCAGAGTTATTTTGTTGGATAAAAACAGAACCAAGTTTTTTATTAGCAAACTCTTAACTTCAGCTGTTGCTGAACTTACAGGAGAAGTGAGTAACAAATGTTTAAGCTCTCTCCTGGTTGTTTTTGTTTGGTTGGGTGCTTGGTTGGATTTTTTTTGTGTTGGGTTTTTTTTTTTTATGGAAGTTTAATTAAACAAATATTCTGTTGTAATCTGTGCTGCTACGCTGAGTTTTGAACTACCTGAAAAGATTAGCTGGAATGAAATGTCAGCATTTGGTTTTGCTCACTGGTTACTAGCTAACATTTAGGGGTATAAATAGAGTTCAAATGGGAATGTCAGCCACATACTCTGGCTAGAAATGGAGCTCTGACTCAGAGGGGTAGAAAATATAATCAAAATTTCTCAAATTAATTTCTTCCAAGTAGGGGAGTGACACCTAGGTGGAATTCATCCTGTATGCATTGAAGTATTTTGTTCTACCTCAAGTAACTGCGAAGTCATCCTAAACAGTGGAATACCCATTGTGAAGCCTTTCTCCCCACGCTGCTCTTCTCATGCCTGGCCTGAAATCATCCCATACCATGTTTTTCAGGGTTTCCCACAACCTTGCACACTAGTATGATTTTTAACCTTCAAAGCAAAGGAGCAGGAGGATGGATTTTGAATGAAACAAAGTAACAGTTTGGGGATAAATGTCTGGTTTATATGCTTAAACAGAAACACTTTTCTTTACATTGAATCAGGAAACTGTTTCTACTGTAGACATTCCTAACGATGTTAGTAAAAGCTCCATTTCAGGCATCACAAGAATGAAACAGAATAGAATACAGCAGTGACATTACTCCTGAGTGCTTTCAGTCAGTAGCCCAGAATTTATGGTACTGACCCAAGATAATTTTTAAGACACTCCTATAGCTTCTGGCATTGTACTATGTGGATATAGAAGCATTGCTCACAACTGCACCACTTCTCAACTGCGCTTTGTTGAACCCCTAACCTATTGAATAGCGCACAGATGGGTGACAACATTTCAAAGTGAACAAGCTCTGACATTTTTTGTGAAAGTTTCATCTTCATGTAAGTCATGCAGTTTCCAGTGGGAGAATCCAAGCTCACTGGCATTGAGCCTGAAAGCTATGGGTCCTAGTCCCTTCAGGTGGCAGAGTGAGAACAAGTGAGTAAACACATTCGGACCATGTTCATTTTAATGGTGGAGATGGGTGCAGATGAGCACTGCTGGGTTGCATTCCCATTAAGCACCTCAGTACAAAACTCATCAAATATCTCTCCTGAGATGTGGAGGACTAAAACACAGCTAGCTATTCTTTTCCTCAAATCAGTAACTCCAGAGGGGCTATGACTTGGGTGTACAGGGAATCTGCAGCAGCTGCAGCCACTGGATTTTATTTGGCTGTTTGGGGCTATATGTAAGGAGCATGTACTTCCTCTGGACTCTGAATGATAATTTTCTGTTGGGCTTTTTTTTTTCTCCAATGCCCAGAACAGAATTCTATAGTATGGATGTCATGCCTGGCATGCTAATATTAGTACAATTCACTAATCAATAAAATTCCATGTGGAACTGACATGACTTTCCTTTATGTTCTTTTTATGTTGAGGTTGACAATTTTTCCTGTAAAAATGGGTATCAGGCAAGTGGCAAGTAGCAACCTCTAGGTTTGATTTGTAGCTTGAGAACAGGCAAATCTAATATCTAGCTCTAAGCTGAGCTCAATCATCTATTCACTCATTTACTTCTCCCAATCTGTTTAAAGCAAGTCTCATCCCAAACTGAGCTCATGTTATAATGCCTCTGTTCCTTTCAGTGGCTCTACTTCTATTCTTGACTTACGTGTGGCTCTAACTCTACTAAATTATTAACCAGCATAGGGTTTATCCCTATGAACACAGTGTGTGGATCTCTTCAAAGAACTTCCAAGTCTCCTTCATTCTCTAGACAAACCCTCAAGGGCCAAGTCACCAAAAGATGTTTTTGTCTTTCCTTCCCCACCCTTTGCCTTTTTTGCCAGTTCTAAGCAACCATAAAATATCTACTACACACTTCTGTGATGCAGGGAGAAAAATAATCAGCCCCGGGCCAAGTCACGTACAGAAGCAATAGAAGAGTATTTTAACTGAGTAGGAATGTTATTTATCTCTAAACAACTTACATTTAACTGAGCTTTAAAAAAATACTCCTCTTTTGACCAAAACAAGCCTCCAAACACAGATGTTCACTAAGTGTCCAAATATGAATAAAAGATATTCGGAGAAATTGGGAGAAAACCTTCTGTGATTCTGTGAAAACACTCAGAACCTAAATCCCCAAATCTTTACACAGGTTTTATTCAGTCAGAACTCACTCTTAAATAATCGAGGCTAAGCAATGAGTAAAGTGAAATTAACAATCTCCTTACATATCTGCAGGTTTTTAAAATTAGGCTTTGTAATCTTATACTTTTTCATACAGCATTGTGCCAGTGAACTCACTATATAAATGATCTCTTAAAAGCAGCAAAATTGAAGCCTAGAGCTTTTGACTAACTTGAAACTTGCTGCTGCAAGGGATAAATGTGCCAGATCCTAGTATGTGGGTCACTTGTTTTGCCAGACCATCTAGTGTATGCACAGACTTGTATCTCTTATCCCAAGGAGGACAGA
This sequence comes from Actenoides hombroni, assembly GCA_024336885.1. Classification (NCBI taxonomy): domain Eukaryota; kingdom Metazoa; phylum Chordata; class Aves; order Coraciiformes; family Alcedinidae; genus Actenoides; species Actenoides hombroni. The sequence goes on along the minus strand of WUAM01000260.1, from coordinate 2,791,148 downwards.
GAATAAATATTTTGACCATTTTCAGCTTTTTGTGCTTTATGGGCAAATGTGTGATAATGTAAAAACTGGAATATGGAATGAATTATATTTAGACCGTAGCTGTGAATTTGCTCTTTCTTAATATCCATGCTGTCAGATCCCATCCTAACAGTTTGGAATGTGCATTACAATATCTACCGACTGCTAGAACAGGCAATAATTGGCTGAAGGGTGTGGATTGGTAAATTGAATTACTTCCAAAGCCCATCAAAATAGATAAAAGACTATTTGGAGGGCATTTTGAAAAACATGCATGGCCACTGCCACTGCATTTCCTCTCCTGTCAACAAACAGAGAAATTCAAATATCAAAGCTCTCAATAAATTTCACAACTGATAAAAACAAAATAAATATATTTTTAATTACTGTTCTCTTTGTGGATCACAGTAGCACATAGTCCAGTCTTTGCAAAAAGAATTTCCTCACAGTCACGAATTAGCAATATAATTTACACATGTGATAAATGAGCATATCACAGAATTATATGCTCTGGAAAGTGTGTTCTGTGACTAGGCTAAAATTCTCTGTAGCCCAATTACAAAAAGTAATTTTGCTTTTTGTTTCCCATTTTCTTTAACTAATTCATTCTGAAGTTGTGCATTAAGAGTGAACTGTATTAAACTCTTCCTACAGTCAGACCTTAAGAAAGCAAGAAAGGAAAAGTTATGGAAGAATCTGTTTACTGTGATTAAAGAACAATATATGTGATGCAGAAAACGGATAAAATTGTGTTTAGCTAAGCATATTCTTGTAGCAGGTTTTCTTTTTTATGTGGTGTTTGAGTGAACTTGTCCTTTATTGCCTATCATGCACAGGACAGCTGTTCAGATTAATAGTTTTTAGGCTGTGTTATTCATATATGCAGGGTTTTTGTTTTTAACTGAAATGTTTCTTTCTGTGCTTTGGCTTTTCAATGTGCAACATGTGATCTTTGTTAAAACCCTGCTGTGGAATGCTGACATACACACAGGATTATTTTCCCTGCCAGGAGTTCATATAGATTTATGTGAAGTTTTGAAAAATGCAGACTCAACTTCTATTTTCCATTCAGCAAGAAACACAGCTGTCAAGTTGGTGACAAATAGCCTCTAATTTAAAACTTTTGGATAAAAGGAATAGGCACCTTCCCTGACCACACCGTGGCAGGACAGAACTAACTACATCCTATCCTACGAGTTGAGAACCACATACAGTATCTGTAGGTAATTGAACTTAACATTTTACCAACTGCTTCACAAAAGAGCTATTCCTAAATTCAGCTTTCCAAAGAGGAGACCATGGAATCTGCTTCCTCCTGTGGTGGGAATTAACTGCTCTTTTGAACCTATTTGACATTTCCATCTATGAGCACAAACCAAAAAGAAAGCTGCCTTTTTCCAGCAGAATGAAGGTATAGTAGGGAAGAAAAACAGATTCATGCAAAGGTTGGAAGTGAGACATAACTGTCTTAGTCAGAAGCCAGTAGCAATCAAATGCCTTCTTCAGAAAGAAACTCCAGGAGGAGATACTGTCAGTAGGAACATTTTGATGGAAAAATGTTCATGAGAAGGAATCACTTTCTCAAAACATGGATTGATTGCAGGGCTGGTCAACAAGCCTTGCAGAAAATGGTCTCTGTGGTAGCGTGTACCCTGACTGAATTAACTGACACGATTTCTGTAGTAATCCCTCCAAATCTTGCCCTTGCTGTAGGGTTTGCACCTGCAGAGTGCCAAATTTCCTTCTTTGTTTCTTCTTTTAAAACCCTTCCCATTTAATTTGCTGAGACAATGCAGTGGCGAGACAGGCACAGTACATGAAAACCATGTGTGAGCCATCTGTAGGGCAATGGACTCCCCAACATCTGCTACCCACATTCCTACATTGTACGGCCAAATCACCTCCTGAGGTCCCCAAGCAGGCTGTGCCTTGCAGAAAGAAGGGAGTGCTGCTGCTGCCACTGGGCTTCCTCTAGCTGGGAGTCTGGATGAGATATTTCTACCCTTCCCACCACTGTCTTTGTAGCTTGCGTTGTTTTCCTCTTTGTGGTGCAAATCCCACTTTGATGTGGTTTTAGGGTAACCACACCGGGAGTGTTCCTGCTGGGTGGCTCTCAGGGGCCCACAGCAAGAGGAGGCAGCTGGGCATCAGCCCCATGACTCTGCAGAGAAGAAACCCTTGCTTGGGTTCTCTTCCCCCCAGAAAAATATCTCTGTATTGCTATAAGGAAAATTTGTCTGCCCACCTGCCTGTCCACCCTCACCTGTACTTCAGGCTGTCTTGCCAGGGAAGGAAATCAAAGAGATTTCCTGGCTTAGAAAGTCAATCATAAATAAATGCGTTTTCTTTTACGATGCTGGCACTTTGCCAGTTCACAGCAGCTGAGATCTGTGCCTGCTACTCAAGACAGATATAAATGTTTACACAGTCTATTCCCAGGCTGAGATTTAAAAATATAAATTGATTCTGAATATGTTAAAAATCATGCTGAGAGAAGAGTTGCAGGGAGTTTGTCCTGTGTTGGCTGGATGAGATTGCTCTGTAAAAGCTGTAAATACTACTTTTGCTATGTGGTCTATAGGTTTTTACTGCCTGATAGATAACTGTAATGCTATTAAGGAAAATTGAATTTAATTCTCATGCCACCACACCCACATTAGGGGGACTCAGTGAAGTGAAAACAGTTTTCTTCGGTCTTTGTAGAAAAGGTCTTTGCCCACACCTCAATATCACGTTTCAAATCAAAGCTAAAAACCTGAATTTTCATAATATCATGCAAATTATGATAGTAGTTTGCCTACCTCAGAATAAAATTATACTAGGCAAATTAACTACTAGAAGTAAATTAAACTATCCCACTCTTCCATGTGACTAATAACTGAGTTAATAATCTGAATGATTTAATGTGGCAAACAAAGCACACCTAATTGCATTATTAAAGATTTCCAATTGTCTAAAATACCTTTTGTCAGAAATTTTATTTTCCTTGTAAAGTATTCTATCTGTAATGGAATAGGAGATTCAAATTGTTGCACTCTTTCTGTAATAAAATTTTTATTACTTCTAAGAGCTGAGTAGAATATCTGTAATAAGAGGAAAATATTGCTCTGAATTTACTGCATCTCTGGCTGGATATTTCTAGGTAAAAAGTCAAAGTAAAGGAGTTTGAGCTTTACCCTGTCTAAACTTATCTGCAAAATATACTCAGTTGTAGTTTGAAAGACAGAGACAAATAGTGTGTTTAACCTTAGGAGGTGCTAGGGTTTTCCCTAATCTCGACCTGCCACATAGCTGAAAGTGGAAGCCTTTGAAATGTTTTTACAAAAATATTTACTTTTTATTAAAATTAGGAATGGAGAAGATTAACAAGACTTTTCCTCTCTCTTTCTTTTTAACCTTGCAAACAGTTTAGTCATGAACCTCTGCAGGTCAGCATGTTCTGTTGTGTTTATCTGATAGCGACAGAACAAACTTCAAATATCTCAAGGGCTCAGTTTAATCTGTTGAGCATAGAACAGCCTTTTTTCTGAAGATGTCTAATTAATGGACCACTCATTCAGCAATGAGCTCTGCATCATGTTAGTTTCTGTGGGAAACTTTTCATGACAATTATGCATTAAAAAAACATTGGGGAAGTGCAAAAATGAGTCAAAGCTGCAGAACTCGGATGTCCTGGAATCACGGGTTGCTTAAAGTCTGGATGTTAGAAACTTTGTCCATCTGCTTCTCTTGCTGATTTATTGACTAGCACTGTGAGCTTTTAATGTTGAATATTGGGGTACAGATACAGGGAAAAGAATTCAGCAGCCAATCCACCAGTCCCAACCATACAGAACCCTCCTTGGTCCCAACCTTGCTGTTTATGATAGTGTAAATTTGCTACCAAGTCCAGTAAGGACTGGAAGAGTGAAACCATCGAGACTGAATAGGTCAGTTACCGTTGTAAAGAATAAACTGGAGTTATTATGCAGGCATTGCAATAGCCCCCAAAATCTTTTCCCAGGTCTATGGGATCCTGGCAAAGAATTATGGGGGCATGCATCCAGTGCTGTAGGCCCTTCTGCCAGACAAACATCATGCCACATATGAGCAGTTGTTTGATTTTATTAAAACATTGATGCCTAACATAGGCCACAGTCCAGTCACTTCAATTACAAAAAGCCTGTCACAAATGCCTAATGGAATGCTTCCCAGAAGCAGCTTTAAAAGGCTGCTTCTTCCACCTGGTTCAGAATACAAGGAAGCATTTGGTGTTAGTAGGTACCATTCAAGAATCTGACATGAAAATGTAGTTCACTCTTAAGGCTAAAATGGTTGTGGCCTTACCGTTTGCATCTGTCCCTGACTTGGGGGAATATGTTGCTACTCTGGAGGAATATCTGCCTGAAGAGCTTCAACCTCTTCTCAACTGGTTTGAGCACAGCTGCATTGGTTGTCCAGGTAGGAGAGGACATGATAGACAAGCTCTTTTGTTTCTGCCACCCATGTGGAATCTGTTTGACAGAACACGGACCACCGAGGATCACACTAATGATCATTCTGAAGCTGCTCATCCTCACCTCCAAGCCAAATTGGGCTTGTGCCACCTAACCATGTGGAACTTCACTGATGTCCTCCTAAAGGTGCAGAAGGGCAGAGATGCCTATTACGAACAGCTTGTTTCAGGCCACAGTCCCATGGTCAAATTGAAGAAATACCACAAAGCAGATGAGTGAATTTCCAAGATTGTGTCTGATTACAGCAATAGAAGCCCCATAAAATACTTACATGCCATAGCTCTCAATTAGTTTGCTAAAATATTTTTTTATGTTTTGCCGTCAAACCTTTTAACATTTCCAAATTTCACTGCATATACATGAGCAGAAAGAGGTCTAGGACAGCTCAACTTAACATGTTGCATCAAGTTGTCCTAGATCTCCCAAAAAAAAAAGAGAAAAAAAACCCAAAAACCAAAACAAGCCAAGGCCAACAAAATATCAGGCTTTCCTGCTAGGCAGTGCTCAGGTGGCCAGCTTCTTCCCTGCACCCAGAGCTGTACCCAGAGCTGTTCCCTCCGTTACTTCCCCCACACCTTCCCTGCCACTTTCCCACCTGCCTGCTCTCCCTGATGTAATGTATATGGCAGGCCTGGCAGGAATGAGCTTGGAGGTGGTCCCCCCTCTGCCTCCCGTGAGAGACCTCTTGCTGCCAGGCACTTGGGTCTCCCCACAGCAATACGCGGAGTCCCCACCAATATTCAAGCGCTTTGCAGAGCTTGCCATGTGGCAGGGAAGACCGGGTCAGTGTTACACACCAGGGGAGACCAGGAGAATCTGCTGATCCATGTGGAGCTGTCCCTGTGTAGAACTGGCCTTGTGGAGTTGTCCCATGGATAGCTGGTTGTGGAGAGCTGGCCACTGAGAATTGTTCTAGACCCTCTTCTTTACAAGTTTACAGCTACTGGTTCTTTTTTGTGGCTAGTTTTCTAGCAAAGCTCAGCTCCTATATTCATAAAACGTAAAAGTCACAGAACTAAAAAATAAAAAGCAGACAGAGAGGAAAACATTTCTTTTTTTTCTTTAAAAGCAGCAAAAATCTATTGAAAGCAAAATAGAACAGAAATTTGGCATCAGTCTCAGCTCATCTTCATATGCAACAAAAACACCACAAGTTAATGACACATTCAATATTTTTGGTTATTGCTGTTTCTTTTCATAATCCCATTGACATTTTTTTAAGCCTCTTGGCATCAGAGTCAACTTTTCTGCACTCTAGTTTGCCCCAGTTTGAGTACATTTTCCTGTTTCTAAACATCCATAATCTCCTATAACCCTCACTCATTATAGCAATCTCCCAGCTAGCATGAGCTGATGATGACAGTGCACAATGCATGACAACCCCATGCTACTCCTAGATAAAAAAGTCATGTTGTATCCTAGCTAAAACAGTAAGTATTAAATTGACTGATCAAGAAACAAGGAGAAGGACAGTTTGATACCTGAGTAGATGACTGAACTTCGAAGGTGTGGAGGAAAGCTTGAAATTTCTAAACAACCACACTTGGTTTATTTTATTTAACATTCTCTTCTTTCTGATTACATGTTGATACATGATGATATAGTCCTTTGTGAAACAAGAAAAAAATTGTATGTAAATTCAACAAAGAATTGATTTTCTGTTCAGCGATGAACACACAAGCGGCTTGTGAAAATGATTCACTAGGAAGTGCTGTTAGGTTGGCTCACATTTCTCCTAGAGCTTTTGACCTGAAGACTCCCTGCTTCAGCAGTTTGAGAGGAATGCATTTTCTAGTGCTCTTTTGCTAGTGATCATTTTGTTGATGCTACTTTTGCATTATGGAAGACAATTTGCACTGCAAGTCAGCCATGGAAATGCTTGTCTCAAACATGTTAATTCATTCCCATAGTCTTGACAAAATCCCAAGGCAGCTGCTAATCCATATTAAATAAAGAAAAGACAGGTGGTTGAGATTTATGTTCAATTTATTTATTAGTTTATTATGTAGCTTGAAAGTCTGAGATGAAATTTTAAATGGTTTTGTCTCAATTACGTGGATTTTAATGCTAAATATAATCCTTTCAACCAATAACAACAATCATGAAATGTTTTCAAGCCTTTTCTACATGCTACTTATATACTCAAGTGAAACTAGTTAGTCTGGCCAAACACAGAAACAAGTATGAATTCTCCGGTATGTCATAGCAGCAACAGAAGCATTAAGATTTAATCAACCTGTCAAGATTGTTATGAGGATTGCTGGGAGAAAATTGAAGTAAATGGAAGAGTAGAGAAAGCAGCAGATGTCACAGAGGTGTGGTAGCAGACAGGAAATAGATAGTCCTCTCAAAATGCCTATTGCCATTTATTAACAGTTAATGTAGTCCGGTTGCATTGGTACAATCAAGGAAAAGTCTCCCTTGTGCCAATGTGGAGGTACTTCAGTGTTGGTGTCAAGTTTGACCAGATAGGATTGATTAAACAGGAAAAGAAAATAACCCTTTGGAAAATAAGTTGCTGAAATTAGTCCTACTTTATGTGCTATCGCTTCCTTCTCTCTTTCTGTATTGTTGTCTACACACATACAATTTCTTCACAGGTCTCTCCCTAGAGAGTTAGAAGGGCTAAACCAGGAATTTGGCTAAACAAACACTCTGAACTAAATAAGGAATCCTGAACCTCTTCTTTGGCCAGTTTGGGTGAAGCACTGATGAAGATTTTCCACTCTGAGGTTCACATGATAGCTCCGAGTTGCCTGTTTGTTTATACAGCGCGCATTCGTTCAGGGATATCCTTAGATTTAGGGTCACCACTTAGATGAAAGGCTTTCTGACTGTACATGAACTATTCTGCAAGGAGTAATGTGAGTTTGCTGCATAGTAATGAACCAGTGACAGGACAAGGTCTTGGAAAATCTTTACAATGAGCTTTTTAAGCAAGACACAATGACAAAATCTTGTCATGATCATTAGGAGGATTATGACTTTGTTTTAACAGGTAGGATATTAAGATCACAGCTTACATTTATTTTGTATTGTTTTCTGTAGGTATTTGACTCAATCTCAGACATATCTCCTCTGTTTACGCTAGCCTCCTATTCCTTGTTGTAGTCTCCAGTGAAATTGATAGCCCATTTTTACAGGTTATTTACAAACTTTGAGAAACGGTTCCTGTTCCAAACAGCTAACACTGGGCAAGGCAATGGAAAAGAGGAATAATGTGATGACATTACTCTCTCTGAAATTCATGCATTGTTCCAGGGGTAAGATGGAAATAGAAGCCAAGCCTCCTGGTGCTCTGTACACTGCTCTGTTTTAGTCTTTCTCTCTCCTTCCCTGCCATCCACCCCCACCCACCTTCCCCCCACCCTGTG